>JADBJO010001052.1:407500-455000 GCA_016801955.1 Conus betulinus | reverse complement strand
CTATCCAGCTATTCCTCTCCTCTCCTACCTAACCCCCTCTTTCGTTTTTGTATGACATTGTGAATATTGTCTCTATCTAATGTGTAGAATTATTTTGACGCGTGACGGGACTCTAAACAAAATCTTTCCTTCCCCGATCCTTCCTCCTCATTAAGAAGTCATGAAAATACTCCTCAGCATTTCTCAGAGTTTCTTGGGACATGATACATGGACAGGAAGTTGGGATCATCTTGTGCCGAACTGAAAAATACACAATTGCTAGATGGAGTCCCTTTTCTCTGCGTTATCTCTTTGAATTGCTTCCCAAATCATGTTCACATGTTCTAGACTGCCAGACTATACCTGGGATGTTTCTGGACTCGGTCAATGTCACTGGCTTGATGATTTCCCCCTAAAAGGTCAGAGTGGTACTGTCCAAAACTAATACCTATCAAAGGTGTAGAAAGCCTTCAGCTTTAGGTCTGCCCCCTGGCCCCTAACAAGGGGCTCTGCCCCTTGACCCTGTCAAGAGGCCAAAGGCAACCCTGCTTTTAATTTTTTTCTTGGTTTCATCCATGGGTTTCTGGCATTTCCGGACATGTGGTTTCATCCATGAAAAAGCAAAAAGCCCTTTGTGCGGCCAGAAACTCTGCGTAAAGGCAGAGTTTAATTTGGATTCCCCGGGAAAGGCCACAGAATCACTCATCCAAACATGCAGAAATTGCATCTCTTGTAATGTTGGATATAAGTTTTCGATGTCACACATTTTGATCAGATTGGATGCATGTTGTTTCACTGTCATGCAATTTGATGTAAGTGCAGCATTGACCATTCTCAATGTATTACTAAATGTAAGCCAACTGCAGTTATAGAGTGATTAGAATAACAGGGAAGGAAGGATGGAGTTTGAGACTTGTCAACTGCTGAAGTATGAGTGTGCGTTTTCACATCTTTGTATATGTTGCATTGAAAGTGTACTGGCGTGGAAAGTGTACGGGCAAATCGTGGAATGTATACATTCCATGGATCAGCCGTGGTATACATTCCACGATTTTGCCGTGGACAGTACACACTTTCCACACCAGTACACTTTCAATGCAACATATATATGTGCAAATGTGTGTGCATGTGTGCATGCATATATCACATACATGCATGTACGCATTGCATGAGTTTGTGTGTGTTTCAACTGTTCAAACTAATATGGATTACTTTTAAAGCAAGGTGGGGGCAGGTGGAAATTGAAACAAACTTAAAAAGAAAAATTACTATGCTGCTGAACAAAGGAAACAAATTAGAAGACAAACACAATGCGTTTCAATCTTTTTGGTCTTCTTCAGGCAACAAAACAACATTTAAGACAGTGAAAATGCACAATGACCGGAGTCTGCTGTCTCCTCAAAATTCTTCTGTGCCCACTTTGAAGAGATAACTGATTGTCTGTTCGTTCTTGGTTTTCAGTCTTGAGTGCTGTTTGCCTGAAGAAGACCACTGACGTCGAACATGTTGAGTTTGGCTTATAATTTGTTTCTTTCATTTGGTGCCTTAGTAATTTTTCTTTTAAGTTTGTTTTTAATATGGATCAGATAATTGTTTTCAAAGACACTGAACATACAAATAATGTCAACATGAACACCTGGTCATGGCCAGTGCTTTTTCATTTCAAAGAAGTCCATGTATTATTTTCATGCCTCTCCCGCTGACACATACCTATCCTCCCACACACTGCTCATGACAACACTCTTCATTTGCTGTTTATTATTGTATAGGCTGGTACAAATGATTTTCAAACAAACCATGTCTTTTCCCTGCAGGGATCCAGTATGATGCATCATCCAAGAAATCTGCGAGAGCAGAAGGGAGAAACAGACAGAGAATGATAGACACAGAGATAGCAAAAGAGAAAGACAGAGAAAAAAGCGAGGAGAGAATATCACACTATCTACAATTCCACATACATAAGGCAGATGATGACCTCAATTTCTGATGATACTTCATGGAAAAGAAAATGTTTGAAATTAAAACAAAAAAGTACTATTCAAACCTAAATTCGTTTCAATTCTCTCTCTCTCGCTGAGTCTCTCCTTTTCTAATGCACACTCACAACACACCAATAACAAGAAAAAAAAAATGTCAATCAACACAACCATTTCAAACTCGAACCTGTGGCTAAACTGTCAGCTAATCAAATTGTTGCTCCAGACTGATCATCCAAGTAAATATTTTGACATCCTTTAATCTTACAGCTGGCAGGAAATGATTCATGTATATCCAATTTATCTTCCCATTTGGCATATGTGCTGAGAGAGAGACTGCAAGGAATGGAACAACAAACCAGCCCATCAGGATTACTGTGCTCTGTTCAGACAATGTTCATAGAGTGATGCACATTCTACCTGAACCCTAAATAGAACCCAGCCACAGCTTTGTGCTTTTGACCTTCTGGTATTTTTTTTTTTTTTTTGTCTTCAGGTTTGTTTCCTTTTGTCTGTCCTGACCTGAGAGCAAGACCTTGTCTATAGTTTTGTCAGCGTTTGATACTGGCCAAACCCTGGGCCTACATTACTAAACTGTCTGTTCGGTAAGTCCGTGTCAGGTGAGAATTATCTTCAGCCATGGTATATTCCTAAAATCACAACCTTCTCTCCCCTACACAGGAGTTTAATACACTGGGGACGAATTGTGGTTGCTTACACTAGATACAGGATGGGGTGAGTAAAAACAAGAAGAAGAACATGTATGCATTCCTGTCATTCAATGAGAGCCAATTAAAGACCTGACATTTATTTGTGAAGGTGCACTTAAAGGCAATCCCCAGTGTTCAGATGGGGAACGCAAACTATTATCACAGGCAAAAGCCATTGCACTGTCAACATTGTCCTGGCTCCTGATTGAAAAGTATGTACACTAATCCATCATAGTGCATGCCCAATCAGACTGAGTACTTTATTATCTCATATCAATAGAAAACAGATTTGCTACAGCAAAGACCTTTTGCTCTATCACAGGCAACATGATTGTTGTTGTTGCAGAGTGTCCAAGCATTTAGTCAGCATAATGGGAATGTTTTGCATTACCCATCTCCTTTCTATTTACCTTACTTAATATATGCCAGGCGTTTTCTGTTTCCATGATCTGCTGGACCCTGATACAAACTATGAAATAAACCAAAGGGAAAATCTCTCCCTTCCATTAGCTGTGAGATATCTAAAACTAACCATGCAGATGGAAAAAATAAACCTTTTTTCATAAAACCTAACAGTGAGAAACTGTCATGGACTTAAAAACAAAAGTGTGTGAGAAACTTCAGCTGAAATTTGTAGAAGAAAAGCCAACTGACAGCCAGAAGACAGAAAGGCAGTGACAAACATGACGACAAATCACAGGAAAAAAACAAAGCCACCAGATTATAATTCCAGGTACTTCTTTATCTGCACAGATCAAAACAAATTATTACACCACCACAAACCCTAAGTACGGTTAAAAAAATACTTTCAATGTGTTTTTAACAAAAGATGCTTTCAGGTATGTTTCTAGCAAAATTGTTACGCTGACAAATATTTTCAATGACATCAACATAAAGAGCAGACATACAAGTTTTCATGAAAGAATATATGACCAACTTACTAAAGGCAGGATATTTTGCTGGGAAAAAGAAAAAATGGACCAAGGAAAAATGGGTACCGAAGAAATTCTTATACTTGCCTCAACTCACATTATTCTGCAAACTATATGTACACATCACATACACGATTAGATACTCAAATTCATACTACTCAAATGCACACAAAACACACATCCATATGTACATCACATTCTCTCATGGAAAACATACTTGCTACAACTCAGGCATACATAAACATGTACGTAAAACAGGAGGAAGATGAAGTAATGTCTCTAATCCACAGACATTAAATCTTAACTTATTCAAATTCATACTCTTGTCCAGCAGCATACAAAGTTCTAAGTATACACAATACTCCTTGGGTGAGGAAAAAAGATGCCTGAGATATACAAAATACCTTCAAAAATCCTAAGAAGTGTCTCTTGCAGCAAAAGATAAATCATCGTCAAAAGCATCTTTACAGGTGGACAATTTCTCACCAACCTACTGTGATTTTGTCTTGTTAATCAATTCCGATAAACAGACATGTACAAACCTGCCAGTTAAATTCTCAAGACACTTCCAACAACAGGTGATTGATTCTGTCAACATGTCAACAATAACACAGACATTCCTGTCATGCATGCACCTAAAATGTCAATTACCATAAATGAATGAATCATACAACCTCAAAGGTAAGGTAGGGTAACGTTGTTTTTAACCCAGCTGACCACAAAGGGCCATATCAGGGCTGTCACCCCGTTAAAACCAACTCACAAAGAAGCAGATAACAAAATGTACACATTCAACAAAAAGCATAGAGCTCACACTCACATGCTGATTCTCATCCACTCTCCAACGGTAATCATCATTGCTATGAAGACATTTGTTTTTACACATAATGAACATGACTGACTGCAAGCGTGTAGACCACAGTCAAAGCCACAGCAGGTTTTGGGCACGTCAATGAATATGCTGCTGATTTTAGTTTCGCAGGGCCTGCAACCTGTAAAAGAGAAACAACAAAATATTGTGGAAATAGCAAATCACATATAAAACTACTAAATACTTAAGAATTACTGAAAAAGCACTTATCGAGAAAATAATCAAGTGGTCATAATCCTACCTGCTTTAAATCCTAGTAGCCTGTCACTACAGTTTCAAGGTGATAAGTGAGTTTATTGCATTAGAAAGATCAAGCTTGGGCAACAACATGAAAAGGCAAAAATCATAAAAGAAAAAAAAAGGACTGTCTGAGGATGATGAGGGGGTAAAGTACAAGGTGGGGTTAAGGCACCAGCAAAATTTTTAAGTTGTTAATTCACCCTTTGCTGATCTCATCACGTACTTCAATACTTGGAAATTTTCTGCAGAGCATAGCATAAGGCATTTAAGACAGCACCGGAGGATCCATGTCAAACTCCTTCCTTGTCCTCACTTCATGCAAGCTGGATCCTATGACTTATTCAGTTCCTTGATAATTTCTTAATCTTAACTTTGGGAATCCATCCAGAATAAAATTTGTCATTAAAATCATTTTTGTATGGGGTTCTATGCATCAGATAATGACCATAAAATTTAGATTCTAAAAACAGTTGATCACTGGGAATTTGCAGAGCCTGAGATGAATACTGAATTCTCCTGATCTTGTTCGCAATGTATTCTGCGTAGAAATAGAACATCTTTTCATCAATTTGTGTTGAAATACTTGCACTCTGATGTCAACTCTCAAAGACCTATTGACATTGTACTGGTATTGAGATGAATAACTTTGATAATGTCAATACTATCTTATATGGTTCATATGTTTGCTGAAATTGCCATGGTCATTTTGCAGTCACAGGTTGCAAAATGTTTATAAAGATAACAACTTTGTATACCACTAGGATACTTCACTTATGTAAATATGCATATATTAGATGTGGGTTAAAAATACTAGATAAGCCTAGTGTGAAGGTTTTTTTTTAAAAACAGTGTGTCTAGTATCATCTGGCGATGAAAAAACATTAAATAAACCAATAACTGAACTGAACGGAGACCCATTGACACAGCATCTTCCTCTCTTCTCTATTTCAGTTTAATAACAGTAACACCGATAACCCACAATTTATAATGCATGCGCTCTACCCTCCAGATTAAGTCGCTTAAAATCAATACCCATAGCTATATGGGAGTATGATGAGTTGGAGGAATGGAAAGATGGAGAGTGCTCAACATAATTAATTGCATAAAGTATAATTAACTGAATCATACCTGAAGTAAAAACTTAATAACAAACAAAAAACCAAGCGCTCAACATAATTAATCGCAAAAAGCAATGAATCATATCTGAAGTAAAAACTTAATAACTAACAAAAAACAAACAAAACTAAAAAAACTTTACAAGGCATTAGTCTGACAAAACGCACACACAACAATGCCACCAGGAAGGATCTTCCGTTTGCATTATATGTCAAATATCTACTTCTCACAGATGCACCGCTCAGCTGTTGTATGTCTGGCAAAGAATGTGCCAGGTACGCATGTTTGAGCACAGAAAAAGAATTATAACAACTCTTTACTGTCCACCTCTCTTAATTCAACCTCTCTTCCCTCTCTCCATCCCCCTTCATCCATTCCTTACTCCCCTTTCCCCTCCACCTTCCACACATACCTTCTGGATAAGTCGTCTTCCCTGGCCTGTCGACAGTCTTGGAGGAAGAGGCAACAGAGGCAGAAGGGGCGTGCAGCTCTTTAAGCTGGTCGATGACCTCCAGGCCATTCTCCTCCGCGACCTGCGTGATCAGAGCCTCTACCTGGTCTGTGGGCGTCGACAAGGTCATGGCTGATCCCATTGCCTGGTCCATTGTCTGCCGACAAAAGAAGTGTTACAGCAAATGCAAAACGCTCTTTGCCTTCATACTGGCAGGTAACCTACAAACAGTACAGCAGACTGAAGCTCAGTGACTTGATTTTTAGCACATATTCTTACAGTTACTACATACCTTTGTGTATCACTCAATAAGAATTGTGTTATGGTTGATCTGACAGATGGTTGCTAGTATATTTTATTGTCTTTCTTTTCAAATTTTTTTTGTGGGTCTCATCTGCCTTGCTGAGCAAGGCATGCCTGTTCTGGTCCACCATACACAGGATACCACCTACTAAGACCCCCTCCCTCCCTCCCCCCACTAATCATAGATGCTAAGTCCTGATGCCATCTCATCCATGTTATGGAAGTTCAAATGAACTTACCAATATCAATGACTTTGACATAAATTCAACCATGGAGAGGAAATCAAGTCTAAGATCACTACTACAGCAGGATATGAAGGACCACATAATTTGAACCTTTTTATTGTTTATGAATAGTTCTGTAGTGGAGAAGTTCTATGCCTGCAGGATGATCAATGAGAATGAGGATAACGAAGAAATGTTCAAAAGCTCCATTCTGGTCCAAGACTATGTGGCACAACAGTATTATTCAAGTTCTTCTCTAGCATATTCCTGCATCAATCAGGCCTGAGAGATACAAACGCCTGCAGTATTAGTCAAGAAATGTGAACCACAATCTAAGAGAGGCATCCATAAAGCAAATGCAACTCCACTGTGTGGTTCCACTCAGACCATTTGAGCCCTCAATGAACTCAATTTTGGATATGTGCTGGTTAGGGCAAAAAAATAAATGCCTGTGATAAGATTGAAACTCAACACCTGTCAGCCACAGGCTGCATACAGAATGGTCGGTTCAAAATCCCTGATTTTCCCTGACCTTTTCACGGACCTAAAAGAAAAAGTCTTTAACAATAGTATCAAAAGCTGAAAAAAAAAAAAAAAAAAACCTGTTCCCCGCAAACTGTAATGGTCCAAAAGCAATGGCGTTTTCCCCACAGTAAAAGTCAGAATGCTACAGTTTATTACACCTTATACCTGCATTTGATTGGTATGGTCTAAGTCAGAAATGCTACGGTTCCTCCTAACACTTTATATCTGCATTTGTTCCACTTAGTCTTGGTTTTTAAACGAAACAATAATAAAGTGTTTTCCTGTCTTGATCATGATCTTGTAGACGAGTGTACTTTTTCAGAAATCTGCTTTCCTTGTTCAGCTTAAGAGTAAAGGCACCGACTTTTCCCTGACTTCAAGCTTAAATATCATTTTCTCCCCGACTCATTCAGGAGGCTGCAAAAAGCTCTAAGTCTTCCCCCTGAACCCTACAACCTTGACAGCCAGCACGCTGAACACAAATTACAATA
Organism: Conus betulinus; assembly: GCA_016801955.1. Classification (NCBI taxonomy): domain Eukaryota; kingdom Metazoa; phylum Mollusca; class Gastropoda; order Neogastropoda; family Conidae; genus Conus; species Conus betulinus. Next base: position 447,182 of record JADBJO010001052.1, on the reverse strand, counting down.
TAACTCACACATGCACGAACATCCCTGCAGATGTTCATTTGCAAGAAAACTAGAGTTATTCACTGGAGCTGTGATATCTAAGGGTTCAATACACAAGGAAAGTTTTACTTACCGAAGTTCTGACATCCAAATCTTCAAACTGCTTCTCAAACTTGGCCATGATTTGCTCTCCACCTAAACAAGCCCAAACAACATATGCATTCATAATAACACTTCTTGCTGGAATTCTTTCAACTGGGAAAAAAAAAAGCAAAAATACTGAAACAATTGTCAGTCATTGTTTCTCATTGTCTGTGTTCAGATCTGCTCTGAAATCTTTGTCTTATCTCCTGACAGGTCAGCATTCTGAGAAGTCAATTATAACATTGTTTTCAGAAACATTAAAATTTCAGAAGTCAATTGGAACATTATTTTCAGAACACTGAACATCAGAAGTCAATTATAACATTATTTTAAGAAACACTGGCTCATCAGAAGTCAATTAGTACATTATTTTCAGGAACACACACAGGAATACCTTGTTCACACTGTCTGCACCTCTGTGTGTGTGAGTATGGATGTACCAGTATGTGTGCACATATATGAGCAAGTTACATTTTCAGCATCTTTCACAAACAATACTATTACCTTTTGTAAGTCCATGGAGGCCATTGCTTTGTCCAGAGACTTGCACACACTCTGGATGTCTTTAGCAACCTGCAATATTGGATAATGAAGCAGAAATGAAACAACAATTTTGAATTCCACAAAGAGGGCAGATAATAACTGAAGACAGAAGACACTGTGTGTGTGTGTGTGTGTGTGTGTGTGTGTGTGTGTGTGTGTGTGTGTGTGTGTGTGTGTGTGTGTGTGTGTGTGCGTCGCGTCTAAGTGTGTCTGAGTGTGTGTGTGTGTGTTTTCTGTGTGTGTATGTGCATGCATAATGCACGTGTGTGCATGCGCAAGTGTGTGTGTGTGTGTGTTCATGAATGCATGCATGCCTGTGTGAGTGTGTGCGCATGTGTGTGTGCCAAAGAATTAGGTATGTGTTTCCATGTGTGCATGAGTTTGTTATGCGTGAGTGTATGAATATGAAAACCTAAAGTATAATCATTTGCATTATTTTTTTTTTTCGCATTTTTGCTTTTTTATTTCCCAGAACTTTTTTTTATTCCAAATTTCTTCTGATTCTTCATTCAGGTTTTTCCTACAGCCCCCATTACACTTGAAACTTACATGCTTCATGGTGACAGCAGTTTGGACCTTGGCAGCGACAGCGTCCACTCGGGCAGCGAAACGTAGTAATTCAGACCTTCATTTTTTCTTGCGTATAGCGTTCTCTGCATAGATCTTGGCCCCTTCAACATTTTTCTGCTGCAGAGAGCCTGCCAAATACAGCAATTCAAACTGACAGACTGCACTCAATCAGGTGAGGTGTAAATAAACATGAACTGTAGGGATACCAAACAAATCAAGTCATAGCACTGTGGTGGTCCTTATCCAAAACTTTGAGAACTAAAAGTTCCACATCCTGTTGACAAACTTCAATGAATAACTTGAAGCAGGAAGCAGAACTTTAGCTTATGCACATGTGAGCTTCAATCTAAGGAGAAAATTAAACAGGTATTAGCATGGCCATAAATGAAAACACATCATGAATTTTTTTCCTACAGAGCAAAAACATGTAGTTTTTTCTCAGACAGAGTTGTTTTGGTACAGGTCAGAGAAGTTTCTTCTTCAAACAAGACAGCAGAATGAAGGCAATTCTCTTTTCCAGAGAATATGTGACAGGTGAAGAAGGTTCTGACACTGAATGTGCTTATGAGTTGAAATGAACATTACTTTGATCAAGAAATTATATAGTTCTTCCCAGTGCATTTAGAGACATAAAGTGGCATTATTCTGTGGTAAGTGTATATTTCCTCTTTTTTCCAATTTAGTCGCATTTAAAAAAGATTTCAGAAACTGAAAAAAAAACAACTGTTATGACATTTCAGAGCTAAACATATACTTTTAAATCAAGGACTGACTGCATGTTTAGATCCTATTACATAAGTCTGCTGAATCTTTAGGTAATGACATTATGAGAAAAAACTGTTGAGCATCACCATTAAATAAAAGAGTGATCACACAATGTTAGTGTGATACAGACTTACATTATATGAGGACAGGCTTGTTACTTTTTACATGAACCAGGGGGAAACACGCCACAGTGCCAAACTAAAACATATGCTGAGAACCATTCTCCACATACTACATTCACACTTGCACTCAACTAAGCTTTTCAGCTTCTCTCCAATCACTTTCCCACATATTTCATTACCATGTGCCTATTAAGACCTTTTATTTCTAACAGAAGAAAACACCAACATTAAAGAGCTCTTGATGAACAGATTCACCAGCAGCAAAAGCAAAAGTCATGGCTGCTTACTTTTTTCACTTTAGCCTGTTTGCTGCTTCTGTTCTTTCTCTGACTTGGAAGCCAAACGTTCCAGCTGACGAGTTGTGAATTTCAGTTGAAACAAGTATCTGAAAAGTTAAAAACAAAGTCAGGTAGGAAAAACTTAAAGACCATGCAGCTTCACTTCCCATTTCATACATGTTTTAGTTTTTACTTCTGTTTTATCATCATAGCCCAATTCTTCAGGGCTGTCTTGCCCCTTTCCTCTACTCTAATCTCCCACACAAATTCATCTATGGAAACTGAAAATAATAAAAAAAAACTCAAGACATGACAATGTTTTTTTTACATCCTTGAGGTAAATAAAACTAGGTCAAACTGTGAGGACCAGGTCCTATTCAGTCTGACTTATCACCTTAACCAATATAGAAACTTGCCTACATGCCCCAGGAGTGATCTGTGACTGCGATCTTGAGTTGGAGCTGCTGACATGTTCTTAAGGTTCTTAAAGAGTGAGACTTACATGTTGCTGGGAGCTCCTGCTGGATAGAAACACTTCTCTTACTATTCAAAATACTCTCTGACTTTGCTGGGTGTAACAGTGTGTGTGTGTGTGTGCACACACCTGCAAGTACGTGTGTGTGTGTGTGTGTGTGTGTGTGTGTGTGTGTGTGTGTGTGTGTGTGATAGAAAGACTTCTCTTAATAGTCAAAACACTCACCGACTTATCTGAGCATAACAGAGTGTGTGTGTGTGTGTGTGTGTGTGTGTGTGTGTGTGTGTGTGTGTGCGTGTGCACATATGTGTGCGCACGCATGTGTGCACAGGTGCTTATGCATGTGTTTATCTTTTAGTTTCTGAATGCATTTTCTTTTGTTTTAAGACCTGTCATCATTGTGAGAATGTGGAGAAACATAATACAAACTTGATAATTACATCTTTCAACCGATTTTTTTTTTTTTTTAACGAGACCTGTCTTACACATGCATAAATTACACTGCCCTTAGGTTTTCAATTATTTGCCCCTCTCTCACTGTCTCCCTCTTTCAAACACACTTCAAGGATGTGCAGCAGTTTTGTCAGTGTGTTAACGTTGGCTGCCTAATTACACGCACAAAATCTGGCACTAGTTCTTCGATATGTATGCCTCTATGTCTGAACAACTACTTCTGGCTTCATTTGACTGCTGACAATTCTTCATTTAAAATAAAGAGAACCTTTACACATAAACTAAACTGATCATAACAGCAATCATCATTTTGTGTACTGCCTCTCCCCCTTTGTTTCCTGTTTCAGTTTCATTTGATTTGGTGTACACAGTAACGAACACACTCAGACAAGATATGACAACAACCAAGATAAATTCTGAAAACATGCCGTTCAACAATTCAAATATTAACTGTACAAAGAAACAACAAAATCATACCATCCATGTTTTCTTTGTTTGCTCTTCCGGGTACGGTTATACCAGTTCCGTGTGTTGATCACGACTAGTGTTTGTATCAAACCCAGGTTGTGAAATTTTATTGATGAGCAACCATCACAGGATCTGACGTCATGTAGAAGGGAGATAATTGTGCATTTGCAAGGATACCGCAACCTTTATTTCTTGTGCGTCGCGAGAAACTACTTCATAAGGACAAACTATGACACACATTTGATTCGTTCGGATAATCGTATATAAAAAGAAAATATCCGTATTCAACTTGGGGGTGGACTGGAGTGGAAGGGTGTGTGACATGAATGGTTATGAAACGGTACATCAAATGACCCCTTCCCCCCACCCAACCCTCCCACCCCGTGCCTGCCTCCCCCCCCTCTCCACCTTCAAGCAGGACCTTATCCAAAAGGTGAACTGGTAGATGAAAGGGAAGATGGCATTCCGTCATGAGAAGTGTCAGACCCTTCATCTCAAAAAAAAATCGGATGACTGAAACGTTCCAACTCGCCGCCAAAATCTGCGAGCCATAAAAAGTTATTAAAGGACCTGGATGTTACCATTTCAGTCTAGTAATCTTGGCCAGGACACCCACATTGCTGAGTAGTTTTACAAACAAAGCCATTGAAACACTCCGGCCTCGCCAAAACTAGGTCCGAGTCAACTAGGGTCAGCGTGGGGTTCTGCTATGAGAAAGCACATGGAGCAGCTTTGGTACGGCCAGAAAAAAGTAAAGGGGGGCCCTTTTACTTTTTCTGGTACGGCCCATGTTGGAGTATGAGTCACATGTGTTGAACACTTAAACTGCAAAAGACATCAGCAGAGTTAAAATAGTGCAGCGTTGCCAGTGTCTGCTCGTTGGGTGGCCACCGCACCCGTCACCGAGACTGTGGCACTACAGATCTGCGCCATCGTGGGAAATACATACAAACAAGACTCTGGACTCCACTTTGATGTGACAGGAGATGCACAGCACGACCAGTATCCAACTACAAATACCAAGAAAAAGAGATACACCTGAAGGTGCCAGTGGGACAAGAAGAACTTAGTTTCGTCTACTGCTGAACCAGCCAGCGAGCATCAATCATGAGGGCCCTTGGAAGCCTTGGAAGCCAGCCAGCATCAATCATGAGGGCCCTTGGAAGGTTGACACAGAGTGCTGACATTCTATTAAGACTTCAAGGGAGATAGATGGTAGATAGCATTGTGTGATGACCTCTGGATACGACACAACAAAACTTACACGGAAGCACCTCTGTGGATATTGATCTGCAAGCCTGTGTTTCATGACTGCAGAGCTCAAGTGCACCTGCCGACAAAAGATGCCACCACCAAGCAAATTGTTGTGCGCATCCCGCAGTCGCACACTTGTTAGTGTTTTGCTTTCAGGCGAAACCAGTTCCACTCCACACACAGCCAAACTTTCGCCACACGATCCTACAATCCCTCTGAAGAAGATCCCATCATGGAGAGGTACAATCAACATTCCCTACTTATCCAAATCGACATTCCATCAAGATCAACTCAACAATCTAGGCAGTCAATATATCCACACGGCCACAGGAAGAATTTTTGTTTTCCATGAACTTTTAGCGAGTGAAAGTGACTACCATCACCAGTTGGCTTTCAGTCCCAGATTTAAGTTCAACCCCCCCCCCCCCCCCCCCCCCCCTCTTTTGTCAAATTCGTCTTCTCCAAGGCCTACATGCATCTACTCCCAAGCACTCTCACCCCTAACCCCCTGTTCTCTTATCCGCTCACCCCATCCTTCCTCCCGCTCTTGCCCACCCTCATGGTTTGTGCTGATCTTCCGAGCAGCCGTGAAATCTCCTTGACATACTGAAACCAGAAACTATCGTGTTTTTGAAAGCGCCATAACCTCAGAAGGATGGAGATGGACGTCACCAGGAAGAAGAAGAAGAAGAAGAAGAAGAAAAAGAAAAAGAAAAAGACAGACGTCGTTTGTTCTCTGTGGCGAAACCTGTCAATAATATTGATGTTAACTTTGAGTCTTAATCGAGTGTGTAATTCAAATTATTTTATCATAAAAACGAAAGTTACTGTCCTTGTTCCTCATTTATAGTTTACGTCTCTCCGCCACCTTAAAGATGTCATGAAGGCTTGACCACCCACGTTGAGACCCCCCCCCCCCCCCCTCTCTCTCCCCCCCCCCCCCCTCCCTCTCTCTCTCCCACTCCTGCATTATGTACGCCCGTGTCGTGTCATATAGCCTATACGTCAGTTTTGACATCGTATTCTTTATCGATTTAAAAAAATATCTGTTCACTGAACATGTGGGCTGCTCTAAAGAATGCATACCCATCCGCTGACGACATACTTCAGACCTTCATGCAATGGTTGCTTCTCTAGCTGATGGTGGGAAAGTCAGTATGATTCACTCACTAAGTGGCAAGACGGGAAAATATCGGCGTTTGCAATGCGCTCCCATGACATTGAGCTGATGACAGGAGCTGAGTTTCAAGGACAGGTGACAGTTTGCACTATTGGGCTCAAGGTAAATGCTAAGAGGAAGTAAGTCAGTCTTGACCTGGAATGTCCTCTAAAAACAACAAGGTAACGACCTAGTTACTGTAAATGGCAGCTCGCGTGAGGATGAACAGGAGCTTATTGACTTCGGTCACGACCACACACACACGTTAACAGAACAGATGACAGCTGGTGATGTAGAGATGAAATTAGTTGATGACTTTTTAGAAACAGAAAGACATGCTAACAGGAGAGAATAGAATAGTCGATGGTATCAAAAGCTGCAGAGAGGTCTTGTAGGGAGATACGTTGTTTGTTGTTACTGAGGCCAGTCAGTGTCAATGAAGATGATTTCAAGACGGGCAGTTTTGATACCATGGTCAGAGCGGTAAGCAGACTGAAGAGGACGAACGAGATTGCCACTGTGAAGATGGTCCATAGCCTGACCAAGAACAACTTTTTCAGAAACTTTGGCAAAGAAAGAAAGATTCGAAAAGGAATGTGTCGTTCTTTACATCTTGGCATCAAGAGTAGACTTTTTCATGACGCTGAACAATTGCAGATTTGCAAGAGGATGGTTCAGAGCCAGTGGAAAGCGAATTATTGATAGTGGTAGTGATGTGAGGCAGGCGGGTATGGAGACAGTGGCTGAGGAAAGACGCTGGTGGTGGACCGAGATCACGGGTTTCAGTGTCATATTTCATGACGATCTCTATAACAACAGGTTTAGATACTGGCTGAAAAGCAGTAAGGATTCAAGAAAATGGGGGGTCAGGAAATGACATGTGATTGTTATAATCTGAAAAACTAACGAAACTCTATGGTCAGTGATCTTGCCAATAAAGAAATTAGAAAAGTGCTGTGGGAGCTCAAGTACTGGCAGATTAGAAGGTAGTGGAAGAGAATGAACCTTTCCAAGACGTGGACTTATTATGTAGAATTATTTTTAAGATGAGTCCGATGGAGGGTAACCACATGACTCCTAATTTGCTTGTCCCTTTAATCTGGTGGAATTGTATTTTTGTACTCCCAGTTCTTATAGAACAGGGAGTACTTTAGAATGGGAACGAAGAAATGCTGTGTGTGTGTGTGTGTGTGTGTGTGTGTGTGTGTGTGCGCGTGGTGGTCAAAATGTGTTCTACTCACTCCAGACAAAACTACTGGGCCGATCTTTCTGAAAGTTTGTAGGTATGTTCATTATGAGTCACGGATGATGCCCAATGTTTTAGTTTACCGTTATAGCCGTTACTATCGGCTGTAACGGTTTTTCTTCTTTATGGAATATCTCAGAAAGTACCTAGCCGATCTTTGTGAAAATTAGCAGGTATGTCCACTATGGGTTACGGATGATGCCCGATGTTTTAGTTTACCGTTACAGCCATTACTAACAGTTATAACGGCCCATAACGGGTTTTCTTCTTTATAGAATATCTCAGAAAGCATTTTGTCGATCTTTCTAAAAAATTGTAGGTATGTTCATTATGGGTCACGGATGATACCCGATGTTTTAGTTTACCGTTATAGCCGTTACTAATGGCTGTAACTGCCCATGACGGGTTTTCTTCTTTATGGAATATCTTAGAAAGTACTTGGCCGATCTTTCTGAAAATTTTGTAGATATGTTTTCCTATGGGTAACGGATGATGCCCAATGTTTTAGTTTACCGTTATAGCCGTTACTAACGGCTGCAGGGGCCCATTACGGTTTTTCTTTTTTATGGAATATCTGAGAAAGTACTTGGCCGATCTTTCTGAAAATGTGTACGTATGTTCATTATGGGTCACGGATGATGCCCGATGTTTTTAGTTTACCGTTATAGCCATTACTAACGGCTATAACGACCCACAACGGTTTTTCTTTTTTATGGGATATCTCAGAAAGTACGTGGCCGATCTTTCTGAAAATTTGTAGGCATGTTCATTATGGTTCACGGATGATGCCCGATGTTTAAATTTACCGCTACAGCCGTTACTAACGTCCCATAATGGTTTTCTTCTTGAGGGAAAATCTTAAAGTTCTTAGGGACACATCCCAAAGACATTACGTGCATATTCTGCCATGTGAATCAGTGGCTTGCACGGAATCTCTCGTGATACAAGACACAGCGCTACCTCGTTTAGCCTCGAAATAATGCCAAGAATGTGACCTTGTGTGACCTGCTTGCATGCATGCATAGACTCATAAGGCCTTGTACATACCGAACTACGTATATGTATAAGTGCAGACAATATGCTTTCGGGACAGAGGAAGGAATTGTCCGTGTCCATAATCATGTGTTCATTTATGCATGCCCCTACTATTGTACTATGCCTTTGTGCATTAAAAAAAAAAAGTCTGTATATACATGAACTGATAGTTTGATGCCTTTGGTAGACATACTGTACCTTCAGTCTTCTGCATTCTGTCTCATGGAATCTATGCGACTATCAGTCCCCCGTAAGTGTGTAGCCATTGCACTCGAATGGTGTAGAAATTGATAAATGTTAGAGTGAAACATAATGAAATTAGAATTTCTACACTATTGTGTAATGGCCTACACAATGATTGTCACATAGTTTCTGTTTTCTCTCTTACATGTTCCTTCTCGTATTACAGAAGCCCCGAGTCATCCCATACGCACGCATTTATAGGGGCCTGCAAGGGATGCTGGGAAGCAGAAAGGGCCAATGGTTAGCATCTGAAACAGCCTGCACCCCTCGCGAGTGGCCCGTACTGCTCGCAGTTTTCTCTCAATGTCATGCAAACCTCGAAATAAAAAAGGAGAGAGTATTACAAACATCCACAAGTGTAGGCCATTGCACAATGGTGTAGAAATTCAAATTTCATGACGTTTCACTCCAAAATTTATCATAATTAGATTGTAATGAGGTCACCAACCAACAGAGACCCAGGACAGTAATTTCAATTGTGTTCATCAGTACCTAACGAGATTTCAGTTAACATATGTACCCACAAATGGACCAGCAGTAGTTTGGGGTTACAGAAAATAAATTAAAGGCCCCTAGTGAAATAAAGGTTCATTGAAGGAAATGGAAAAGGTGGAGTGTGATCCGATACTGTGGTTGAAAGGTGGAGTGTGATCTGATACTGTGTTGAATGACTAACTTGTTTTTGTTCTCACAACCCTTTGGTATTCAATTTTGGGGGATACAGAAGATAAATGAAAGCCTCTTGTGACAAAGCTTTGTGGAATGAAATGGAATATGTGGAACTGGGGGGAAGAGAAACAGTTGCTTCAGTAGGTGATTGTCTCATATAATCGTTAGCATCACGGACTCATGGAAGGGAAGCCATGGGTTCGATTCCCATCAGAGCCATTTATGTGCGAGATTTGTCTGCTCTGACTGGGTCCTACCCAGACTTGAGTTTGCTATGGGCTCAAATGGGAAACTTGGGACCTCAGTCAAGTTTCATCTACATAAGAATGCGTTTCTTAACCAGAACGGAAACCTGTCACATCATCTACGTTGTTCAGTATTCAAAACGAAACAGTCTCCAATTCTATAGCTCTTCATGCCCTGCCCTCACGGTGACGTCAATTTTGATCGCCTCTGTATGTCTGGAGCCTTGGTTTGATTCTGTGTGAATCACCAGTGTCAGCACACAGGGACTGTTGTTGGGCAGATGTGGCACCCTCCCTCAGGAAGGAGAGCCCACATATGCCAGCTCTGCTGTCAAGCAATTACTATCATCAGTCGGTGGCTTAACAGGTGGTGTCCTGCGTTTGTAGCATCAAAACAGGCACCACTGAACACCATCAGAGTGGCTCAGTGGCAGTGCAGTTCTCAGCTGGGTTGCCTCATGACAAGACACCGACTGCTCCCTGTGGATTGCCAGTGCTGGGGCTGCGGTGGGCCTGGCCTGGCTGTGGCTAAGCAGTCAGAACACAAGTGGCTGGAGTGCAATTCCACTGAGGTAGAACAGAAAAACAAATAAAACATAACATATCTCGTATGATATATACTAAGCTTGTCTTATGAGAAAGAGAGAAATAAAAAGTAGAGCATGACACTGACAGTGAGCAAGCATTCCAAGATATATTCATCATATAAAAGCTCAGACACTTCATGATAAATGACTGATTTTATTCTCTTGCCACTGGAACCAGTGGAGCGCCATTTTGCTTCACGCAACCAACAGACACATCAAAGTATAAATAACCACATTGTTTACACTCTTGGGTCCCAACTCTACCAGGATAGTACACTTCCATCTTCACATGTTGAACATTCATTATACTAAATCATCCACTATTACTCATGCCTAGTGCAGCTTAGTCATCAATACATATTGATCAGGATTATAGATCATTTAGGGTGAAAATCTGGAGGGGAAAAAAAAAGTTGTTTCAACATGGAAACTTTCTCAAATTTATCACATGACTGACACCCCCCCCCCCCCCCCCCCCCCCCCCCCCCCCCTCGTACATCGTCCCTTTGGTTTGTTCTTACATGGTTCATTTCTCTCCATGTGCTTGCAAATAAGAGAAATGAATCACTTAAAGAATGAACCAATGGGATGGTGCTTGATGGAGAATTCCCCACTATTTATCCAGCAACTGAAATACACCTCAATGTATTTCTCACCTTAATTTCCCAAACTGTAATCTTTTTTGGTAGCCCGTCTCCTTAGAAATCATTAAAATGACTATGTGACCCCAAGCTTAACTTCAGTTCCTGGCCGCAAGCGCCTGCTGAGTTTGTAGTTTCTTTTGAAATGTCAGTGCATTCAAGCACATTATGCCTGAAACTCGTATGTACAAAGTGTTAGTTCACTGACACCGCACAGCTTTAGTTCAACAGCACTCATCCATCCACTTAATAAATAGATCACAACTAAAAAAACATTTCACACACATAAATCCACTCTAATTTCACACAGTAGACACACTATAATACAGAAAAACAATTCTGGGTTGTGGTTCTTAAATGCCCTGCCTTTCACCTGCACATGGAACTCGCTGCACAGTACAAAAATAGTTGTTCACTGTAAGTCACATGTCTTAAAGAACGCCTGCTTAAAGAACTACCCCCTGGGAATGTTCCCTGAGCATTACTGGGAAAGAATATCAAAGGAGCTGAAAAAAAAAAAAAAAGTCAGTGTATTAAAGATCTTATTTGATAAAGAATGCATATAAAATTTTCACGTTTAACAAATCTTTGCCAGGTCATTTTACATAATGATTGTAATCCTGTAGTTTATCTACAACACAACTTGTTTAAAAATATAGGCGATTTTTCTTTGTACTTAACAAAGCTTAAATGCAGAAGAGTATGATGGTGTTTACATGAACTTTTTCATGGTAAATGATGCACTTCTTTATGGCAAATGAGAATAAAGCCTTAGTAACTCTGTGACACTAATGCTAAATAAAAATCCAGTCTACAATAGTACAAGTACAGTGACTTAAGACTTTTTTCCCCACAAAATGGATGCCATGGACACAATGTGAAATGTTGGAATCTAATGATGCTTGCCAGCAACCCAGCTGTAACAGTCTTTTCCTACAGATGCCTGTCTGGAACTGTGAAAGCAAAATGAAACAAACAAAAAAGCTCACTGACTGACTTCTTACAGACATTTAATTGGATGAAAAAAAAAATTCTTATTAACTACTTTGATTTCTGGACTGTTCAGTCATGAACATTTCACACAGTTCCCAACTGGGAAAATACATCTGAACATTGGAACTGGTACACACTCCATAACCACATGACACAGATCATTATCATGAAAACATCAGTCCTGAGATCAGAGGAAAAACAAGGGAAAAGTGATGGACTGAACACATGAACTGGTGGTAGATGGCAGCTGCATTCACAGAAATTAATACATGTGATGGAATACAAGACGACAACATACATTTTACCAGGCACTACTACCAAACCAACAGAAACAATTATAACTGTGTATTTTTCAAGCTGGAACGGTCGAGTGGGAGAGTGCATAACATGTCATACAGAGAAGTATACAGATCGAAGACACTTAATTGCGAATGTTGACCTTTCCTTAAAATCTAAAAATGAACTTGTTGCTCTCACTCCTCCATGTGCATTTAGTTTCATCACCCAGCCGATCTCCCAGGGCCCCTTCAAGAAGCACATAGCAACCCCCCCCCCCCCCCCAAATTATCAACAAAATGTATACAATAAATTGATTTTTCTTTTTTTTTTATTCATTTATTTTTTTTTTTTTTTTTTTAAATTTCAGCAAAGTAATGAGTGTCTTAACTTTAAGGCAGATAAAACCAACCTGTGCTTCGGGCACAAGACATTAATTTTTGCTTGTTCATCACACAACAGTGGGTTAAATGTAATAAAATCAAACATATTGGCAATTAACACTCAGCATGGTCAGCAAGCATCCACTCTGAACAGTTTTTACATTTTCATCATGTAGATGCCAGATTACAACAAAAAAAAAGCTGGAATTTTCCTGCTTTTCATAAAGAGTGTGGAAAAAAAATGTCTAAAATGAACACACAGGTGAATGAGCCACACAAGCTCCAAATTAGACAACACCAGAAATTAATAAAAGGCAAAGTAAAGAGTGACAACAGCCTGCACGGAACCTGATCATGTGCGACTAAAACACACACCATGGGAATTACAGGGAGAGAGGACGTATGGCTAAGGATGGGAGGGGTAAAGGAGAAGACGCTGCAAGCACACCTATTTGCCTGACAAAAATCTCATGCATTTAAACAGCTGCAGTCCTGGTGCTATGTATGTACAGTGAAAACATCTTCTAGATGTGTAGGAGTTTGGCAAGAGACATGAAACTGTTCGCTGACGCACAAACATAGAACTAGTTCCACTGATGCCGACCACCGGAAAGGGAACGCACATTTTTCAGCCAGTTCTATGCTTGCGATGGATGTACATTTTCATTATGTTTGTTGTTGTTGGTCTCTTTGTTTTATGCATGTTTTTATTAATCTTTTCTTTAGAGTCTGTTTTTCTTTTTGCTTTGATTCATGACAGATAATACTATTTTATTTCAACTCAACGAACATATGTGACATCTTATTTTGAGACCCACTTTGCTTCATTTGGCGATTTCCCCAGAATTCTTACCTAACTTGATGTACCTTCTGGTCACAACAGCATATTTACGATTTCCATAGAATTTTGGTAAAGAATTGTGGAAAGAAGTAATGCCGCTTTTATTTGGCTTCAACCACCAGCACTTTTACTAACAAAGCTATCCTTTGCAAAATATTAGGTGTGGCATATCCTAATTCAACATTATCTAATATTACAGTAAGATGTTCATCTATCCTGCAATACTTTAAATGTAGAAAGTACCTTAATCATCTTATCTAGGTTGCATGTAAACTACCTTTTTTTTTTTTTTTTTTTTTTTTTTTTTTAAACCTTATATCATCTTATGTTGGCTGCATGTCAATTACTTTTCTATCTTAAATCATCTTATCTTGGTTTCAAAAAGGAGTGACTACGGGCGGAAAATGAAGAAACTTTAGAAAGAGAGGAGGTTAATTACCGCCAAGGACACACAGACAAAGTACAGGACAAAACACAATGCATTTCGACCCCTTGGGTCTTCTTCAGGCAAAGACAAATAACATTTAGGACAGTGAAAATAAAGAATGAGAAACCACTTATCTTCTCATGTTCGGCGCAAATTCAAGCATTTTATCTTGGTTGCATGTAATTTATTATTTACAGCAGTATTTCATTCATATATCATACACAATAGATTTAAAGCGCTTTTTCCTCATCATCTACTTCCATATCAACTCCCCGAGTGTCAAAGGAAACACACAAACACAAAATAGTAGTTCTACAAAATATCTACCACAGCCTACCTTACTAAAGAAAAGAATTAAGAAAATTACTTCATAGGGGGAAAAAAATACAGACTAGTATGATTAAAAGTATTTCTGAAGGCCTTCAAGTTCAACTGTGGCTATTCTGAAATTCAAGCACCAGTTAATTCTAAATTCATTCATTCATTCATTCTGCTTGGGACCTCACCATTTTTTTTTCTTACGACAGTTCTCATGACGCCCCCCCCCCCCCCCCCCCCCCCCCATAAAACGGAATTGATGTATTTCATAATGTACCCCCCCCCCCCCCCCCTCAAGTTTTAAATTCCTTGCAGAAAATGACAAGAGAGGGTGAGGCTGAGGGATTGAACAAAATACTCTGGATCTTCTTCAGTCTCCAGGTTTGGAGACTGAAGATCAGAGGTATTTTGTGAACATCGTGACCTCAATGTCTATGAACACAAGTGGACCTGCTTTGAATCCCAACATTGCTTCACTCTGTTGCTTACATTAAAGACATAATGTCTAGCACAAGTGTGATTTGCTCTTAAATCTAAGTGGTCATCGCGCCAAATTTGTAGACCTGGCTAAAAGTGTGCAGTTGTAGACTGGAGCAAACTGACAAACATACCACACTTTACATATGTTGAAGATAGCTTCAATTTTCAGTTTCAGTGACATTGTAACCTAGTCGCTGTATTGGGCCCTTTCAGGGTTTGTTACCACACCATAAAAAAAAGAAAGTCCTGTCCTGAAACACACAAAGAACAACAAAAGCAGCTACTGACATTATTTACACAATGCACAAAACCCACAGCTAAGTCCCGATATCTAGCAGATTAGTCAATGTCATGGCAAGGTGCCAGCGTTCCATTCAATTCTTCATTTTTATACCCTGACTTGGCGCAAAAAAAAAAAATGTTGCACTGACATCATGCCTTGAGGAAACTTTGTCACAATGGTGCAGAGCAGGTCAATACACATTTCTATAGGAAAAAAGAAAATGACACTTCTTACAGACCAGACCCGCTTAACCCTTCAGAGATCTAAGTGTCATTTGGCAAGCTGAAAAGTGAAATCTGAGGGTGAAAAATGTCATCTCAGAAGATGCACTATGAAACAGCGAAGTCCTTTTACATTTACAGTGAATCAACAGACTCGCATTCAAATTCTTCACATGACCTTCTTCCCAAAACTATTCTGGATTAAACAAGAAGTCCATTGAAACCAGTAATCTCCTTTCACTCAGTAGAGTTTACCGAAACCTGCCTGACAGAGATACAGTAGAACAGCATTATTGCAAGCACATTCAACTGCTGTGAGTGCTCATCGTATCAAACAAGCCAGCTGCATTCTCATTAGCTCTGAAAGTCCATGGCAGTAACATTTTCAAAAAGTATGAATTTGGTAATCTGTGAGGAATGGTAATATAGGAAACTGTAATGGTGGCACAAGGCCTGCAAAATGGCAACGTACTACACCCATAATTGGCTAGACCTTCAAAGCTGTCAGGATTGTTGTACAAGTAAATATAACACAGTAATTACATTTCTGAGGGTTCCAATAAAGCTGCAAAGATGACCAATTGCTACAGTATCTCCCTTCTTCTTCTTTATGACGAAGACGAAGATGAAGAAGAAGAAGAGAGAGAGAGAGAGAGAGAGAGAGAGAGAGAGAGAGAGACTTTTGGCACCTTAATGCTGTAATTTATGTAGGAAAGGTTTGTGTTTTTCTTCTTGGATGCAACCTTCTTTTCAATATAATTTTGGAGAAGTTGCAAAGGGAGAACTCCGAGAAGGGAAATAGGTTTGAGGTGGATGGGGCGCTGATCTTTGTTTCATTTACCATTTTGATTAATGCACAACTGACACACACACTAGATACAGACAAACTCAAACGTACATGGGCAAAGAAAACGTGAATCCTAAGTTAATTTAGCAGATTCAAAAGAAAGTCTTTTCATCATCCACTGGTCTTTTAACTGGTTTAAGTTCTCGCACCTATGGAAAAATCACCTTTCAGAAACGCACAAAATGTTCAAGAAAAAAATCATGTAAAAACAAGTTATAAATCATTGTATGTTGAACATAAATAATTCTTTCACATCAAAAACCAATATCAAGATTTTTTTTAATACAGTCACGGATATCCAAATGCTGACCAAACCTTCACAGAGTGGTGGGTTATTAATCATTTTGATCTACCAACATATTTCATCAGGTGAATCACAAAAATAGCCAAATCAGGGAAGAAGAAAAACTGGCCACAAAACATGAATAAGGCACAAAGTAACTGGTCACAAATTTCAACATAACAACTTTTAGGAGGTACAACAGCAATGTTCAGCATTTAATAAAGCACAAATCTATTGTTCAAAATAAGGCACACTTTCAAGTCACCTGTGTGAAAGTAACAAATGGCAGGCACAAAACTATAGGAAATCTTCCAAGTACCAATAAAGTTATGAACACAAGGAAACACATATCTGTTAATGAGAATCCAGATAATCGGTTCTGTAAACTCCCTGCTTGCATACAAGCAAAATAAAAATGCTTGATAAAGGTAATTTTTCTCTTCATGTTAAAAAACATAGTCATTTGCAGACAAATCTGAGGGGACCAGCTGGAAAATCAGCATGTGGAAATTACAGTGTTCTAGTGAAACTCCACACAATATACCTGTGAGTTGTACAAAGTCATCCACTTTTTGTTTTGGCATTTGAACTACAGATTCATCAATAGAGGGCGATTGTACATTTCATTTCCACGCATGTCATCAGGGCGGGGTTGAGTGTTAAAATGTGCTGTTTGTTCCAACTCTCACAACATCTGCAGTGTGCTAAGGACTGATTCATGAACATTTTAAAACAGTGTATTTAAATCACCTTGTATCAAGTGACTACCAAAAAACAACATGGCAACCTCAGAGAACAGTTCCCTAAAAACGATTGTGGATAATTTAGTGGCCTATGCGCAACTAACTCAAGACACCAATGGAAATTATGTAGGTACATTTTGACTCTGAAATCCAATTAGACTGAATTCATCCTTTTGCCAGTTGTCAAGGGTGATCACATATATATATATATATATACATCTTGTTCAGGACTATACCAATGCATTAACAGAGAGAAAGCTTAGTCACCTGTACCGAGTGACAGTGAGCAAGAAATGCCCATTTAGTATGATTCCGAGCCATTTAGCAGTCCATATGCAGCTAAATCACTGGCACTGCTCATAAGACTCTGCAAATTGTACACGTAAGAAGTGGAGAATCAGTGTTTTGGAAACAAAGTGAATGACAGCACTGATCAGTAATATCATTAAACGATGTATAAGCACACATGTTAAATCCACAGTTTAACTTTTCTAGAGAGGTTGGCAATTTAAGAAGAAGAAAAAAAAGAAGGGGAATTCAATTTGATAACCTAGCTAGATGCTCTAAAAGAAACCAAATCTGGCAGAAACAAAGCTGGTTATTAAAGAATCACGTGGCAATGATTCAGGTGACCTTGACAAATAAATCAGATTTGATATCTGAATAAGTTTTCTGATCTTCTTTAAGAACATTTCTTAAACCCATGCGCGTTTAAGCTATATCTTTACACACACAAGTTTTGACAGTTTAGTTGCCATTGTATTTTTTTCCCAAAAAAATCTAGGTAGTTTGGTTAGAAAAGAAAACCACAGTGAAAAAAGATCATTTAAATATGCAGATCCAACGGGCAGCCCTGAGAAACCTGTTGAGGCATTGAAACAAACTTTTAAGTTGGTAATAGTAATGATACTTATACTACGGATGATGGGATCATGAAAAAAATGCAGCACACTTATATGTGTGTGACTGTGAAAGAAGTAAAAGATACTGATACACAGTAGTCACTCTCAGCAATAAATGCCACTCAGTTTTTGACCAACCATCCAGCTACCCATAATCCTGCCATCAGGTGCTTGTGATCATCTTCACAAGTTGAGCACATTTCTTATAGCCTTCTAGACACAACTAGTCCATGATATAAAACACCTCATGTTTTGACCAGGAGCAGTAAGTATCAGCCGACTCCCTGTCAACAACAATGACCACTTCTGCCTCCGCTGTTCAACACATGCGATCTGTTGTTTTCTCGTTAAACATGATTTATTTTTTAATGACTGTGATATGCGGTAACAGCAAGAACAAAAACAAAGGTCCCTTGGCAATGCTATCGATACAGACCATCAGATAAAAAAAACTTTAGCAAGTGAAAACTTCCATTTCTAACCCAGTCTCACAGCGATAAATCGTTAAGTACATGACCGGAATGACCGATCTGAAAAATAGCCATTCACTTTGCTAGCAGTTAACCAGAATCAAACTACAACCATCACCCTCCTTCCCATCACAGCTTCAGCTGGTCATCATAGATCCATGATTGCAAACCAAAGCATGAACATTCTCCTTTGAGTTCTGCCATTTGTATCAGAGCAGAAAAAAAAAAGATGGGAGAGTTATCCCTCCCTCTCCAATGAAATATTTTCTCAAGATGAAAAAGAAGTACGGTAGCAGCATTTTGATTACGATGCTGGTGAAAACAGGCAGGTCAGGACACAGCTAGGTAACATTTTTATGATCAAAGAAAACTGGAAAAGACCGTTTCTTGGACCAGCTACTGGAATGTAAAAAAAAATGCATTGCAAGTTTTACTCCAAAGAAGTAATGTGCAAAAGATATTTTAATGCAAGCCTTAGAACATACTTAATGAGGGATATATTCATTTTCTTAAAAAAATAAAAAAAACAACCTAACCCAAAGCACCTTGGTTTGCATATCATAATCGATGTATTTAAAATCACTTATTCCTGTTTTAACTGATCATCCTTTCTCTCCAAAAAATCACCCATGCACTGTTCTAGATCACAGTAAAAAAAAACCATGCCAATGATTTTGCTAGGGCTGGATATACCCAGACAATTTTTAGCTGTACTGAGGACAAGCATATTAAAAAAAAAAAAAAATCTATTGGTCACCGCAAAATCATTGTTTGCTCTTGTACTACTGGAGAGATAGTTAATGAAAATAAAAACCAGTTGGTAAAAAACAACAATGGCATGCTCTGCGCGTCTGATGCTAGAGAGAGAGAGAGAGAGAGAGAGAGAGAGAGAGAGAGAGAGAGAGAGAGAGAGAGAGAGGAGTACATCCATTATTTCCGTGCTATGCATAATGTGTGCATGCAGCTAGGTTAAGATACAGAACACACCATGCCTCAACAAGACAGTTTGTGTGTGTGTGTGTGTGTGTGTGTGTGTGTGTGTGTGTGTGTGTGTGCGTGCGTGCTCATGGGTGTGGAAATGCGATCTCTCTGCTCAGCCAAATGATCACCCATCTTTTCAGTTTAACCCGTTCACTGCTTGAAAATATTACATAACAAAGGCTGGCCCAGTGCCAGGGAAATCTAATGATTTGGGGGTAATAATTAACAAAAAATTCTAGCTCAGAAACTACAAAAGATATAAAAATAAATATATATATGATTTTTGAAGGAAATTGAATGGAGATTTTGAATCTGGCTTTCTTTTGTTTTAATTTTGATCATAAAAAAATATTTAGGCATTTAGATTTGGATAGATTTTTTTGCACAATCAAAAACATATGTATTTACACTACAGCTTCACATCCAAAAAAGAACACAAAGCAAAAAAGTTGAAATAAAAAGTTTGTATTGTCACACTACACCTATAAATGAAAGTAAAACAGTCTAGAAGTCTATGCAGACGCTCACACCTCATGCAGACAGGTCAGTTCACAACCACGCCCCCCTCCCCCCCCCCCACCATGCCCCCTTGCTGGACTTTCAACCCTCTCTTTCACTCTCCTCCTCTTCCCCTACCTTTCCTGCTGCCCCTGTCACGCCGCGAGCAGGCCGCGCCCCCTCTCGCGCTGACTAACACGCTGCTGGCCACTCGCACGCAGTGCAGAGTACACACTAGACTAGCTAGCGTTCGACGACGTGGTAACCAGTCAGCTGAACACTCTCTTGAGATCGCACAGCACGACTCAATAACTGACGAATATGGCCGGCAATTCCATCACTATCATCATCTCACCTTCATGCTCGAGTGAGTCGCTGAATAAAAGATTATTATCTTTATCAAAAATGATTAGCAGAGCCCGCTCAGCTGTGTAAGTACATTGATTTGGTCGCTACGCTCGTTGAAGGTTGCGCCGCCATCTTTGCAAGCGAGACAAAGCGCTGGCTGGTCATCCAGTCAGTGATGAGGAAAAATGGTCTTTCCCCCTCACGTGTGGTCATTTGCATATCATTTTAATACTGTAGACATATAAGGCTTACTACACACACTCTATTTCAGACCTTTGATAGGAATAGTAACAAATGAAAATTCAAGAAAAATGCATGACGTCAGTGGACGGCCCATAGGCACTACGGCGTCAGCTGATGGCTTAAAGGCACTCAACGGGTTAATGAACGAAGCAGTCCAAAACTGTTTCACCAAAGGACAAACCATGATAGCATTTCCACCAGAGAGTCTAGATACATGTTCAAAACAGCTGGACAAGTGCATGCATAGGTGAAGGCATCAGAAAGAAAAGCAGGAAGACATGGAGTCCAGAGGCAGCCTCCTTGCCGGGACAAATTCCACCCCTTGTCAGGGGGACAGAGGTTTGCTTCCCTGAAACTGGGTTTCTGAACCTTCCAAAGGTATGATCTGGGTGTGTGTAGGTACTTTTAATACCTTTTTACCAATCACACCGCAAGACCATCACGGCTACAAACTGACAATAATGTCATAAAACATTGCAATAGAGTTCACTGAATACAGCTACTCGGGCTACAGAAGCTAGTTCTTACTAGTCACATGTGTTTTACCAGTAACGAGTAAACAAAGAACTAGTAGGCAACTCTTGCGCCCATGATGAAATTACACATGTCAGTGCTACGCAATTTGGTGTTGTAAAACCAGCATTCGTTTTTAAGTTTATGGGGTGTGCATGTACTGCACGACTGGAGAAGAGCTATCTACTCATTTGTTATTTATTGTTTATTATTCCCAGCCTCACTTAGATTTCTCTTCTTTCCCAGTGATGGAACATGAGAATAGTCAATTTTGACAGAATAGATTCTGTTAACCAGAATACTGTGCACCAATCCTACCTGTAATACTCTGTGAGAAAGAAAAAAAAGGCCCAAAGTTTTTCTTGGAGATAAGGGAAAGGACTACACAGTTGAACCGCATGTAATTATTAACTAGTACAATATTTGTGAATGGTTTCACAATCATACAATACTGATAACACCATTAACTGGCTTAACATTGAAAAATAGGTAAAACACCCCACCATCAAAATCATCCTAGAAATGTAAGCACTGAGCATGAGATAACAATTTTTTGTTATGAATTCCTCATGTTTTTTTTTTTTCCCTTTTTTTTTGTGTGCAAACATAGCCAGAAGTTTTGCTCTTGATGCTACTGCACTGTACAACCAGTGTTGTGCCTGTGTCTTGTCACTATGCTCCATAATCATCACATTGCCTATGAACACTACCCATTCTCACTTCCAGCATATCAGCTATGATGTTGACTGTCAAAGTATCCTATTTCTGCTGAGAGAATGGCAAACACATGGCATTTTCTTTTTGCCAACTTAAAGTTTTCACGCACTTTTTTGAATCGCACAAGGAGTCTAGTTTGGTAAAAATTTAGCTAAGCGCGTGGATGGAGTGTTCAGGACAGCTTTCATGTGACTACTTAAAAAAAAAAAAAAAATCCACTCGAACACATTGTAATTTCCGTAACTCTGAGGGGAAGTCTACTTCTAGTTTCTGAGCATTCCAGGTGTTTGGTTTCACCCATGCAGGTGGGTCAGAGCTCCCACCAAAGAAAAGCAAAAATTGATTAAATTGTTGGGAGGTCCAATGGCTATGTTCCCTCTTCCCCAGAAGATGGTTAGATTTGGTTTCAAAATGGTGCAGTGTGATTAAAAACAGTGTGCGCAGTGAGAATCACGTGGTGTGTTGTCAATTTTTAGATCCAACACCAGCCATGACTATTTGTACAGCTTTTGTCAATGTCCCTCACTTTTGCAGCATCACACTAAAGCACAGCATCAGAACATGTCATTGTTTTTCCTAGAACCAGGCTCACAAATTGTAGCTACTCACTCTACAAAAAGTTAACACAATTCTGCAATGTTAATGTCATTTCCTTGCACACCAAAAATGCAGTAAGCCCTACATGAATTCCAGTGCTACAAAGTTCTTCTTCCCTGAGGATTCATTCCATGCAGCTTCTCTTTATATCTCGCTGTAAATGGGAGCTTTGAAATCAACGGTTTTTGCAATCGACTTGTGTTTGAATACACTTGGGTTTAACCTTTACCAGCTGTGTCTGCCAATAGTGGCTGACCGGATTTCTTTCCCTTGCATCCAAAGCTGGCTGATGGACAAACAGTACACTCTGCTGTGTCCGCCGCTATCGGTTGATGCGAACATGAAAAATTCTTACATTTTCTTTGAAATGGTCTAAGGGAAATAAACTCTATTTAGTCTTGGGGATTTCCTAGCAAGTTGTAGACCTTACTTTCAGTACTCTATCGTGAACTTGGCTGACCCCAGCAGCTTTGAAACAAAGGAACTAGACTTGCACTCAGCTTTCCCGCTAAGCGCGGCTGGAATTTCCTGTGCCAGAAATGTCAGTCAGGCAAAGGGGTGCTACTGATTTTTCGCTCAGTGAAGCGCTTGAAATTGTATTACAAAGTTGATCTGACGATGAGGGTAGTGATAGAGATAACGACAATTACAACAAAGAGGGAAGTAAATTAGTTGAAGACACAGCTGAAAATACTGATTCAACATCAACTGCAGCAGATGCCGCCGCATCACACGTGGTCGCCAATAAGGCCGATTCAAAAGATTCAAACACAAATGCATTTGATCAAAGCACGGCCAATGCAAACAGTTGCGATGTCGCTTACCTGTTTGCTTCCGATTCTGACAGTGTGTTGTAAAACAACAGATTAGAATGCAAACAAAGAATTTTTTTTTCATTTGTCATCATGTTTTTCAATGGACAGTCTTGTCCACACATTAAAAGTAAGTGATTCGAAATTACTAAGCTTGATTAGTTGAGTGTTTGTCTTTTCCTATGACACCTAACACAACACTGTCAGTTGTTGTCTAGCTACCGTAACAATAAATTAAAAAGTGGCGAAATATGTGCGTTGGCAGGGACCGAGTGCCGTGCGCCAGCAAGGAATCATGCTGTGCGTGCCGCCCTCGTTCCAATAGTATTAAGGATTTCTTCAACAACACAGGCCTCAGTAACTCTGTGTCTATTTCAATTTTTACATCACTTGGTCTCAAGCTGATCGACAGTTGACATTCGTTCTTTGAAGAGATCACAACCGGAGACTGAAACTTCTAGAGATGATTTCTCTTTTAACAGTGTTCTTTGTAAAGATTTGGAAACTGTGACTTCTTAAAAAACACACACACACAAAACACCTGCTTTTCTCCAGGCCTGCAAAACAGATACTCCCCATACAAATCGATGACAAAAAGGGCAAGGACATAACCCTCTTTGCACACAGCTGATTAAGAAGCAGACACAAATGTTCAGTTCCACAGTTGTTCATCCACCTCTAGCTCTTTACAAGCTATGGTTTTTAAAGAAAAAAAATTAATATACATGACTAGCTAATATTAGGCATTCAAACCCCCCCCCCCCCCCCCCCCCCCAAAAAAAAAAAAAACGTAACATTGACAAACACACAAAGTTCCATGGTTTCTGAAGTTTCTGCTGTAATGGTTAGGTCACCAAAAGCACACCTTTTGATCTTTTAAAGATTACAGACGATGGCGTGGCATAAAGTATTTGTGGAACACAAAATTAGCCCATCCCCCTTCTGACTCTCATATTTACAAAAAAAATGATAACACACACACATGCCCACACATACACTATTTGTGATATATGTCAGTATGTCAAAGACATTTATCAGCGTTTTCAAGCTAATTATGTTTAAATGTGAAATTTCATGTTACGATGTATCATCTTCTTAATTAATCTGTGTAATCATCACCGCCAAGTATTCTACTCATTGAATGTTCATCTTCACTTCCTCTAAAATAAATCATTTCATGAAGTTAACACTGATTTCATGTCATCATGATTTGATCTGAATGTTTACACATCACACTTGTTTTGATCAACAATGCTGTGACAATGCTGATCAAATTTTCTTCAAACATTTTATGTGTGCAAGTGTATTCTTTTCTTAAAATTAAAAAGTAAAAACACAGGCAGAGCGATATAAATTAGATCACATGATGGATCAATAAATAATGAGCAGGGTTTGAAAGATAAACATTTATTATCTTAAGGAAAGAATAGGAACAGACAGAGGTTGAGAGAGAAACAGGTCTGGAAGTGGCTAATTGTTCCACAGAATAAAGAGACTAAAACCATCTGTACACACATTACCACACACAAAAAATAACAAGTACACTGTTACCGTCACAGCCTTT
This sequence comes from Conus betulinus, assembly GCA_016801955.1. Lineage (NCBI taxonomy): Eukaryota > Metazoa > Mollusca > Gastropoda > Neogastropoda > Conidae > Conus > Conus betulinus. The sequence goes on along the minus strand of JADBJO010001052.1, from coordinate 422,566 downwards.
TGCAACATCAGTAAAAACATCCTCACTTCCTTCTTTGCATAAAAACTCTCCTTTTCACCATAAACAAAGACCCGCCTTCCATAGGATATGGAAACAGGTATCAGTTGAGCTGAGGAAAGTTCAAGACCTCAAAGACCACAGAAGTGATGCTGAAGATCCACAAAGAACAGCATGTTATAAATGTTCTCCACTTCAGTGTGTACAACACACTGCATCAAGTCATCTTCACAGGTTCTCTTCTTTGGGCAGCAATAAATAAAAACCTACTTTGGCAATGCTTGAACACATGGGTGTATAAACAGGTCCGTTGTGTTGGACCGAATGCTGCAACAAACTGTACCCAGCAACCCACACATCAGTTTTTTACACGTCTGAAGTGGTGCAGGCAGGACAGGGAAGAGTGAAGCCAACATTATGAGGATTTTTTGGTGCTGCGTGGAGGAGTGATAAAAGTAGACAGAGGAGAACTGCAGACTTTCTGGCGTTCCTCCTCACAGGCCTCCATGAGTAGCCTCAGATTGGCCTGAGACTGGAAATGCCTTTCTGCCTCCATTGTGGCTCCTCCTGCAATGAAACCAGAATACACCGATTATGGACTGGCTTGTATTTTGATGTACCAGCACATCATGCCATTTATCCTTTGCCCTTATTTTCACTAACAATCTGTATGCAGCTACCAATTCTCAACTCTACGCTAATGCATCATTTTTCTTGTTAACACACACTCAAACACAAAAGTTGAAGTGGGATGAGATACAAAATAGCCGACTGAAACCCCCATCTTGCGACTAAAATCATCACACATAGAGGCTGCTCAACCAAAGAAAGATATTAAATCATAGGTTAAAAATTCATTTTCCTTTTTCATTGGGAAAATTCCAGCTTCTTCCATAAGCAAAGCATCGTGTCAGATGGTATACCCTCAAAGGAACTCTATGTAGCTGTGTCCTTTTCCCCCCCTCCCCCATTGTCTGTCATCACTGTCTTTAGTGTTGGTATTTATTTACCTGCTGCCTTATGTTCTTTCCATTTTCATTATTATGGCCAATTATTCTCTACTACATATATATATATAAAATGATGCATGAAAGTCTATATTCTGTAAGCTTTGACTTGCACTCAAAACCTGTTCAACATTTTTGTAATATTCTGTGAACAATGTTTTGTTTAAACCAAAGAGCTCTTCATCGAATCACCTAAATATCTGCCCATGCTGACAAAAAGATCATGTGAAAATGGTCGTCTGAACTTACCCAGATGTCCCTGGTGATGGTAACTGTCTGGATCAAGTGGGCTTCACTCTCCTTGACGCTCTCAAAGGTTTTGATGGCAACTGGCAGGGGTTGGTGTTTGTTGATCACTTCTTGATGGATCTTCATCCACATCAGGCATGGTTCCAGCTGCGCCCATGTCAGACCTGCAGCACATCAAGCACCTTAGGTCTTTATGACAGTTTGGATGGTAGCTAATAGTAATACATTTATCAGCCGTTCAAAGAAAGGCTATTGTGCCCTGAACTGCTTCACAGAATTGACAAATTTACCAGAAGTTGCATTTATCTCCTTTTTCTGAACAGAAGGCATTCTATCTTTTGGCCATGACCATGCAAAAGGCTACCTTTTTTCCCCGTTCATGAAGAGACCATGAAAACGATCAACATCAGACTTTCGTAACATTCATGTTTGCTGTATATACAGCACAACACAGAATGCATTACACACGAGAGTACACATGTGGTGATACACAAAACCACACACACTTCTATGAAAGTTTATTACTAATTACAATGAGTTAAAATATAAGTGGAAAAAAAAAAAAACTTGAGATAAGACAAGTAACGGGCAAAAAAGCAGAAAAAGCTTTGTTGATTGTGGCGAGACAGGTAACAGACACAGAAAACAAAGTTGATCACCAGTTTATTCTCCCTGCCACTATCCCTACAGGACATTTCTACATCTATACAGTATATTTGCAGTCTGTGTGTGTGCTCTTGTTTGGTTCTTTCAACTGTTAAGTTACTGTCATGGTTTATATCAATGTAAAGCACTTTGAACCCAGCAGATACAAAGTAATCAATAAGTTTCATTATTTCATTTCATCATTATTGATCAGGCAGGTAACAAAGAGACTGAGAGTGTTAAAAAAATCATTATATATTGTTATGAGATTAAAAACACAACCAAAAGGACAGAAGTTTACCTGTGAGGATGGAAATGTCCTCAACGTTTGTAGACAGGTAAACAGCAGCTGCTGCCAACACCTTGTAACTGAACTGCAAGCTGTATTTGTCCAGTATTGCTGAATCCAGCAGCTGTAAGAAGAAGCACCAGTTTTATTATACCACCACACTCAACCCCTTCACCAGTTTCAGGGGCATCAACACATACAAATATAATACTAATGAGAAGTCATCCATGTACCAGGAACTTGGATTTACACGCAGAATGTACAATGAGCCTAACAGATTATCAAAAATACCAATTTCTTTGCCTAGACAGATAAAACTAGGGTAAGCTGAGCGTTCCAGCCATTCCATGTGATGCAGTTCATTGAAATAAGACTGACCACAAAAAAAAAAAAAAAAAAAAAAAAAAAAATGCAAAAAAAGTAACAAAAATAAATGACTGGGTGAAAGTCGGTAAAACAGTCAGTAAAGAAACGATAAAAAAAAAATATCACTATCTGGGTATGTCAATGTGTGTGTGCGCACATGTGTGTGTGTGTGCCTATGTATTCATCAATACAACAACATTTCATCATTTTGGACAATCTGTTTTAGAAACATATGCATTAAAACTGCATCATGCACATTATGTTTACATTTTTCTTCTAAAACTTCAAGCCCCTGCTTCAGTTTCCTATTTATTTAACAGAATACCCAACCTTTTCATACATACATTGGGAAAAAAAAAGGAGGATGAAATGTTAAATCTTCACTGTCTTGAACTACATCTGCAATATATATACCAGAGAAGCAGATCTCTGGCCAAAAAAGACTTGCAACTTCCAGTGCAATTTACAGATCTATGCATGAAAAAAAGACTAAGAACGTCTCTACTGCCTTTGCAAAAATCTCAATCAACATTTCTTTAAAATGTATTCAATATATTCAGTAGAGAAGAGTCTGCTCTCTTGAGAATGCAGTTGAACTAAGTTTTTCTTCATTGCTCATCTGGAGCATTCCAGTGAAAGTGGCATACATGAAACACACTACTCCAATGCTACCTTACAGTATTCATCTTTCCTCTTGTCTGTTTATGCATGTCCCCTTTGTCAAGTTATTTTCATTTCCCCCTCACCTCCCCAATGCCAGAGATAACAGAAGCAAAAGGACATTCTATACCGAACGACGCAAGACAGTTTATGTATACATACCTGACAAATCTTAATGTATTCATGTGGCGAATACAATGGATACATGATATCCAAATCATCACCTTCCTCCATCTCCTCTTCTTCGCTACACCACGCCGCCAGTAAATCCTCATCGCAGCTCTCTGTGTCACTATGAGGCTGCCACTCTGAGCTGCACTGTCCTTCACCCTCACTGGTAGAAATGTTCACACTGCCCATCTCTACAGTTACACACTCTGTTTCAAAACTGTCCGACATATCAACGGGGCACAAAGACTGCTTCTGCTGCTCTGTCCAACTCTACATCATTGGGGGCCAAGGCTGTTTCCACACAGTCTGAATCCACATCTTCAGAGGCCAAGGCTGTTTCCCTCACTGTCTGACTCCACATCTTCTAAGGCCGAGGCCGTTTCCACACTGTCTGTATCCACATCTTCTAAGGCCGAGGCTGTTTCAACACTGTCTGTATCCACATCTTCTAAGGCCGAGGCCGTTTCCTCACTGTCTGTATCCACATCTTCTAAGGCCGAGGCTGTTTCCTCACTCACTGTCTGTATCCACATCTTCTAAGGCCGAGGCTGTTTCCACACTGTCTGAATCCACATCTTCAGAGGCAGAGGTTGTTTTTCACACTGTCTGAATCCGCATCTTCAGAGGCCGAGGCCGTTTCCACATTGTCTGACTCGACATCATCGGGGACCAAGACTGTTTCCACACTGTCCGACTCCACATCATCGGAGATCACGATTGTTTCCACACTGTCTGACTCCACATCGTCCGAGTCCAAGGATATTTCTATAATCTGCGACTCCACATGATTGGAGGCCATGTCCGTTTCCACAATGTCCGATTCCACAATGCTGGAGGCCAAGGTTGTTTCTGCACCCTTGAACCCCATTCTGCCAGAGGCCAAAGCCAACTCCCTTCTGTCTGACTCCACACTGTCTGTGGCCAAGGCAAAGGAAGCCAAGTCCATCAAAGCATTGTCGCCATTCTGTGAGTCAAAATCTGCAGCAGGCCTCCGATGGCAATGAGCTTTCTGGCGGGAGAGGCAGCAGCAGACTCTCTCCGCTTGGCAGCTTTACGTTGCTGTAAACTGTGCACTTGCAGAAAAATCTGCACCCACATGTTGGGGGTTAAGGGGGACAGGAGCCACTGCAATTGCTGGAACACAAAACCACAGTCAGGTTAACACCGGTCAGCTTTAAGTACCGACACTGTTACAGCTCTGGGCATTAATGGACAAACTAACAGTCTGTTAGAACTCCTTACAGACAGAATTAAAGTTTACCATGACACTCGGTAACTGTGAGAAATCTGATGACCAGCTGAGGATTCTTTCCATAAATTAGGTTTGACCCAGTGTTACAGCAAGCACACAAGATGAAATAAATCCATCAATGAAGAATTTCATGATTCCTACAGGATGTACAGATCCCCACCAAATACCTTCCCCACCCCCCAGCCACTAATTTCTGTACTTATATACCAAGATAAAACCTATTGACAAACAGTGAAAAATTTGATACAAGAAACTAAGCTTGTGAAACTCCTGTTTGAACTGTTTGGTATCTTACCTTTAACATGTTCATTTCACAGTCAAGTATTATTTTGTCTTCAAATGCTCCATCACACACGTATGCAAAATCTTGAACCTTTGGTGGGTAGATCTCCTGCAGACATAAAAAGTGTTTCAATCTCACATGTATGCACAGTCAACATCAACTAATCCTCACAGTAAAAGAGGCGAGAAACAGGACATCAGGAACATGATTTCCGACATGCAGGATAGATGGACAGGAAAGCGAAAACAGCATGAAGGAGCGGCAAGCATTTTTGAATCTGGGTATATGGCATGTCTGTCTGTCTCCACACTGTCTGTGGCCAAGCAAAGGAAGCCAAGTCAGGCACTTTTACATCTGGGCATATGGCATGTTATTTCACAAACCACTTTATTCCAAGTAAAATGATTTTCTTAACACAGACGAGAAAAAGGCTTTTTAAATGCAGCTTGAAGATTTGCTTTGTTTGATGCACGATCATTTTAAACCACAAGTCTTAAGTTTGAAGTTCTGATAAGAAAAAAAAAGTGCGAGGGAAAAAAAGCAGCGAAGCAAAATTTCATTTGTCTTACACACTGAAGATGTGACCTTGCAGATTTGCCTGTTTGTCCACATCAGCTAAAAAAACCTTGGAATGGGCATGTTTCTAGATGCACATTTCAAATCATAACTTTCGAGGAAAACAACAAAAAGAAGAAAAAAAAAAAAAAGAGGTTCTAGCTGTTTTCTTAGTTTTCACATTTTCTTCACACACACTACACACAAAGCAAGTTTTGCTAGGAAAATAAAGTTCTGATGCCAGTCCAAAGGGAAATTTTGCACAAGGTACTTCATTGAATAAGATTAAAAGGACAATCAGCCAAAAAGGCAGTTGAACTGTTAAAGCAGGAAACATACACATCTGATCCGACCAAGTTATAGATCCTGCTCCTTGAAAAGCGAGTCGGCTAGAAGACAACAAGCCAGCTGATACCAACCTCAACCTTGGAGGCCAGAAAGAGGGCGGTGGCGCCGATGAGCTGCAAGTGGCAGGGTTGCATGCTGTGTGTGGTCAGCAGGTAACGGTCTGTGTACTCCACTGCCAGGTAGTACGTCTCTTTGTGCAGCTTATACATGTCACACACCTGTCGCACACATCATTATCGCTACCATAATGTACTATCCGTCAGACATACATGACACTATTTTCAGCGTTACTTTTAGTACAATGTACATTGTCACGCATATACATTTGTGTTACTGTAGTATAATGTACTTCTCGATGGTCATGCAGACATTGCAGGTACAGTTTCAAAATGCCTGTCAAACAATACATGGGGTGGGATAGGGTGGGGCGAATTGTGGATATGGTAACATAGGATCCATTTTGTGCCCAATTCAAGTAGATAAGCAACTTTTTCGTCCTTCGTTTTCATTATCTTGAATGTTGTTCAGCTTTCCCAATGAAAACCAAAAGAGGTAGAAAACGCAAAGGATTTAGTCTTGTAGTCTTCTTGAAGAGGCCTGCATAGCATTTTCTCACAGTAGCAGCGTAACTTTCTCGACAAAATATAGCATGATACACCCAAAGCATAAAATCTGGCAACTCTATGAACAGGGCAGAAAGTAAACAAATCAACAATCTCTAAGCCAGTAAATGATGGCAGAGCCCACTCACCTCTGTTAGCCAGGTGTACAAGACGGGTCTCATGTAAGGCTTGATCATGGGGTGACCAGCCAACATGTCCATGGAGCGAGGATAATTCTCCTCTTTCTTGTCCAGTATGTCCCACATCTCTTGAGGGTCTGCCCAGTCCAAGTGTGTTACTATTGGCTGTATCTCGGCCAAATGGTCACTGAAGTGGTTCTGAAACGTGGAACACAAGTCTATCCTCAACCAACAGGCTTGTAAGGATGTCAAGTTTTTCCTGATAAATGAAACAGTTAATTCCATTCTTGATGAGTAAGCTCATGAAACACTATTTTTATGTGCAACAACTTGAATTCTCAAAATTTCTGAGAAGGGGGGGATATAAAGAAAAAAGGGAGAACGTTACACAGTTCTACATGATAATGTAAGATTCTTAAACTGCCTTCACTGTTACTTTGCTGCATGTGCTTATGATACAACCACCCTGAAAGGGAAAGCAGGGGAGATGACGAAGAAAAAAAAGGGGGTACTGTGTTATGTTAACCTTTAGGAGGCCAGATTCATGAGTGGTAACTTCTGCCTGCAGCCATATTCTTTTTGGGCGACTGGAAAAATCTGCACACCTACCTTCTTCGAAATGCTGCATTTTCTTTTTTTATATTGTTTGTGCAGTTATGCAGTTTGGGAGTGAATGTAGAGGAATGAATAAATAACATGCCAATACCAAATATTATGTGCTTTGTGCATGCTTTGATTATGAGGAGAAAAAAAAAGGACATGCCAAATGGGTGTTTATGAGTCATAAAGCCCTGTAGAGCACAGGGTCTTGCTGTCGTCTCTCAGTTCCCCCTGTATCAAGCTCACTCCCTCTCTGCCACATTCTCAATATCTTCACAATTAAACCCTAATAACTCTCCCATAGAGTTGAAAAACACCTCCTGCAAGAATTACTAATCGCCAGTGTCCATGTTGAAATTTTACTCTAAACTCTGAAAATTTACGGTAAACAAACCACACGGAAAACGGTGCTTACACTGGAAGGCAAAGGACCTTGAAAGCCCGGTGCATTATGGGATTCCTTCATTCTGACTGGTTCTTTTTCAACCAGTTGAGTACAAGCTCACTAATTACATTACACCTCAATGGGCGCGAGAGTGCAGGTGGGCTGTCTTGCCCTACAATGGCGGCTTGGCGCACCAGTGCCCAAATGGCTTTCTAAAGGTTAACACAGATTTCCCCTGTCATACCTAATGGACATTTCTGAATCGACACTTTTCACCCATTAACAAAATCAGCCGATCCGTATACAGATTCCATGCCACAGGACAAATGACTGGTGACAAACATTAACAACACACAATAATTCAAGAACTGAATGACACCACTCACACTGAAGCGGTACAACTGCAGAGGAGGGGTAGGAGGGCTGGCAGTGATATGTATAATCTCCTCTTCATTCTTGCTGCCACTACAGTTGTCTCCTGAACAACTTGGATGTGGCAGGGGCAGTGACTCCAGGCAGACCAGGGAGTCGGTTTCATCTGCTGGGACCATCATGAAGGAAGGCGTGTTGTCTGACGGAACAATTCTTGAGGAGGTCACAGCGTGTGTTGGAGAAATGGGCAATCGTTTAGTCTGCACATCAGCAATGGAGTAATGGGATGAAAATCTTTCAAATTAACAAAACACTATACACAAACCATAACACACAAAAGAGAAAATGCCTGTAAACATCCATCTACATTAAAGTAAAAAAGCAAAATAAACATACCTGTGGTACAAGATATTGTTATAAAACAAAAATACACCAGCTGCTGTGGGACAGTGGTTTGCAACACCGATTCCTGACCCCGAAGGTCGTGGGTTCGATTCCCACCTACCATTTATTGGTGGAACTTTTCTACTCTGAATGACTCCTGCTCAGAGACGACTTTGCTGTGGACTGAAATGGGAAGACTGGAATCACACAACAGAATTTCATACACTCGATAGATGTATTTCTGAAATCATTTCTAAAATTTCCTGACCAACACTGCAGGTGTATGTATTTCTCAAGCCCTATAACACCAGGATATATCAGGAACGGAAGCACAGAATACGCTCCTGTGGTGCAGTCTTAGACCAAACTGGAACGCCACAGCATCATCTGCATTATCCTCATTGATATGTTAAAAAAAAAAAGAAGAAAAAAACTCAAATTCTTTGGCCTTTCATACACTGCTCTTGTGACCCGTTTCGATTTCCTCTCCAGGTTTATGTCCTCGGTGAGTTCATCTCTGGGCTCCAGTATTGGCAAGTTCACTAGGAATGTCATTAGACAGACATGGTGGCACTCCCCAGTGGTGGATGCTCACTCACGCTGGCTCCACAACTAAGTCATTATTGTCATCAATACAGGGCTAAGCAGGTGGTATCCAGCATATGACACGCACCACTGAAATGACTCGGCAACAGTGCAGTGTCTCCTCTGCTGGGTTGCCTCTTGGCAACTTAAAACCAACTATTCCCTGTTCATAGTGCCAGAGCTGCACTGGAACAAACCAGGGGGTGGCTGTGTGTGCTGGCTCCGGATGAGCAGCGTGTGGGTAGTGCCACAGAGGTGGTACTGAAGATGAGACATGACAGAAACCAACTAACCAACCTGTCCAAACCCATCAATAACCAATGCATACATCCATCAATCTTTGTTCACCCCCTCCCCACTCCTTTAAGATACTTAGCTTGGTTAAAAAGCTTTCCAGAATGTTACTCTACGGAATAATCGAACAATTCATAGAGAACCTAATCCCCTTTTAAAATAGATCTTTCTGACCTGTGACGTAGCCAACTGTGCTGCCATCAAAGAAAAGCAAAATTACTCCAACAATTCTGCACTTCTGCTGTTATCCTTTAAAACTGATGACCAATGTCAGAATCTGACACCACATTTGGTAAGTATTTACTCCATTACATGGATTATGCCTACAAAATTTATCTCTGCTGATTTTAAAGACCCAATCAAGCTTTTTGTGAAACCTGGCTGAAATTTCCCTGTCTACAAACAGGCATCCGCCGTTTCTAAAACTCAGGCACGGTTATTTACTTACCATGAATTGGTTTCAATACCTTCATTCAGTAAATAATTTTGAATGACCAAGCAAACTGGTGTCCACTCAGACTAAATATGATCATTTAAGTGAATTAACAAATCGGAGAATGAAAAACATTTTAAGGAATTAAAACAAAACAATAATAAACAAACTAAAAAAAATAAATAAATAAAAGGAATCTATACACTATCCAAGTTTAGAGGAGACAAAATGGAAAATTCACAGAAACTAATGCTGCATAGCAACTACTCAAAACAATACATGTTACACAGGGTGTGTGTGTGTGTGTGTGTGTGTGTGTGTGTGTGCGCGCGCGTGTATGTGATGCGCCCTGCCTTTGTCTTCCTTTGACTTTACCATCATTTGTAAAATCTGTCAAGCCATGCCAATAAACTTGACAATAAATATACTGATAATGTGAACGTAATTTCTGCCTGATTTAATCAGTTTTTTTTTTTTTTTTTTTTTCTTCTTAAAGTGGGTGGGTGGGTAGGTGGGAACATTGCAAAATGAAAAAGTTATCATAAATGATCATGTATTCAAGTCTACATGTTTTCGGTCAGACCCCACTCCCCTCCACGCTTGTTCCTCTCTCTCCAAGCCTTCATATTTTATGTTTGTAATGTACTTCTGTTATGTAAATACTTCGGTAAAAAAAAGCTTTAAAAAACAAAACAAAACATTATACTCTCTACATTTCATGTCGTATATGAGAAAAAGAAAAAGATACACCCAGAGGTGCCAGTGGGACCCTGAGAAGTACTGCCCTCAACTGCCCAACCAACCAGTCGGGAGCAAATCCTGCACCACTCTTGTTTTTATATAGCATTGTATACTTCTAAATTTCATGTTTGTACTGTATGTCTATATATGTAACCCCAGTGATTAGATCACCCCCCTTCAGTTTTCATGCAACATTGTATTCCTGAACATTTCACTAACAAATGTGAACCATGTAAAAAAAGCACTGTATCTGGCAAATGAATGAAAAACACACACTTGAAAGCAAACACTGGCATCATCAGCTTGAGCTTGTATGTTTCTAGCTGCAGCTTATCAGCCTTGTCTGTCACTCTGTGCCACCAACAGAAAAAGTTAGCTTCAACTGGTACAATTCAACTCCAAATGTTTTTTTTTTTTTTTTTTCCATTTTTTTGCTCCATCTGCGGTTTGCTTACCTTCCTTGTAACTCTCACTGCTTTTGTATTTTCATGTGTCACACCTTTCGACCTCCCTCATCTTTTTTTTTTTTTTTCTTCTTCTTTACATGTATGACTTGTATAATACATGGCTGTTAACCAAGATGGTTTCACTTCCCAAGACAAGTCAAGGTATGAATCAGCATATTCAGAGTTCGCTTTCTCACTAAAGCTAATCAAGAATAACATTTTAGCAACTTAGTTGTGATGTTTATTTTGTAACCCATACATATTTGGTACACAAATATTCTAGGTTCCACTGGGTCTTAAATACATACAAATAAATGTTCTGAGGGAAAATTATTCTGTGGTGGAGTATATATTTTGTGGAAAATCTGTGCAAGTTATTTCAACTTACAAAAAACAGCAAATTGTAATGGAACAAAGTCAAAGAAAAAAAAAGAGAAAAAAAAAAGTATGTGCAAAAAAACCAACATTTACTATTCAATGTCAAGCGCAATCAGACTAAACTATGTGTCCATTAATAATCAAGTAACATATCAACACATTCTGTAGCGTCACATAACATTTACAAAAATCACATTCAGCTTGATTCACATAATAATAATTTTTTTTTTAAAAATCGTTAAAAATAAACAAAACACAGAGACATGGAATCAAAAACACTATATATAACCAGACGATACTCAAACCCTTAAAATTTCAGTTCAACTAATCCCATGTGCAAAAACTGGTTTTATTCGATGCAAAATATGAAAAACCAAATGCAAACCCCTGGTTCATTCATGTTCACACTGCAATACATGTTTGTTTCAAATAATACTGCACATTTTTCACAGCGACACAAAAAGAACAGTGAAGTTTTGATAAAAAAAAAAAAAAAAAAAAAAAAAAAAGAAGGGAAAATTGGGTTTGGGCAGCCACCTGTAACAGCTTGATGATTCTGTTGTCCTTTTCTCCAGTTTCAATGAGCAAATTTGTGAAAATATTAATGGTTTGAAGAAGATTCTACCTTTCATTTCCATTCTTGTACATACATGATTGTGTAAATATTTTCTGATATTTTTTTTTCTTCGTATCTTACTTCAAGTAAAGCGCAATGTGCCCCAATTACTACTAGAGATGCTGCACTGCGGTAGTAGCACTGTGACTTATTATTGTTAGTACTTTGGTGGCTGGGTCTGAGAATGGGTCAGGGTTGGAGTGAGCAGAAATTGCTCTCAGGATCAGTATCAGGATAAATACGTTGTTGGAACCTTCCTAGGTTATAGCTGAAACAAACATTTGGAATTTTACAAAAGTTGTGTTGGTCCCCAAACCATGACATCTTCAATTTTGGCTGCCTTGGAATGCTAGAAATGTTCTCGCTGATATCTTTTGGGTACCGGACCCAACTTGGTCTTTGTTATCTAGAGTACAGTTTTTTGGCGGAAAAAATTTCGCTGATTGGTCAAAATGTTTCCGACTTCATGCATATTCAACATCACAATGGCCGACCCGCCCAAGAATGAATGAGCGTATCGAAAAACAAAATGAAAAAAAAAAAAAACAAAGCAATACAACCGTAAATGTTGATGCATATGCATATAAATACAGTAAGCGTATCTGTCCATGCGTTCAATTCAAAATAAGAACATGCACAATAACCCACGCTCAAAGAAAATTTACGCGGGGCTTTGCACCTGGGGTCATGGCGCGAAGTTCGTCGAAGCATCGATCGCAAATAAAATAAAAATTCTACCTCAAACTCACCTCAATCCTAAACTGTTGATTGCAGCGTACAGACGATATTCTTTGGTGAATCTGCAAAATCAACCAGAATGCTGAAAAGCATACTTTAGCGACATCACCATAACTTTTTTCATGCGAGGTCAAAGCAACGAAGTCGTGAACTTTGTCGTTAAAATTAAGTTATCCGATACGACCCAATATTGCAAACTAAACATCTATACATAGGTCTACTCACTTCTATTTCTGTCTGTCGTTTGCTCGATGACTCAAAGTCTGAATCCGCGTTCTGCGTTCTCAGTTTTGACTTTGACAAAAGTCGTGCACTGCAAAACAAAACGAAATATGCATTCCGAAGTGCACGAGTGTTGTATGTATAATCTTTTAAAAAATGCAGTGTCAATGCAAACAAAAAAAGTTAAATTATTCTGTGCTAAACAAAGTTATGGCATGCAAAGTATATTCATATTTACCTTTTACGAGACATCGTTCTCTGCGCCTGCACCGGTTTTTTCTGCAAAAATCAACACCATAAACACAAAGTTAATCATGGCCTCGTAAGGCGGAGGTGTGCATCATGCACAGACCGACAAAGACGAAATTCACGCGACTGCCAAACAAGGACTGTGAAACACTAGGAGCACAAGCAACAAAACTTCACTAAAAGATGGAATCCTACACGACAAAAAAGGTACTAAATAACAGCCTTCAAAAAATTGATCTGAACAGCACTGCACACATTCGAGCATTCTTGGCCACTGCTGAAGCGACATTCATAGCGATCAAGACGGGGTCAGCACTATCGGTGGTCTTGGGGGGGAAATCCATGCAGGAAGTATATTATCAGCACTGAATCCATAACAAATTAATGTTGATACTGATGAATAACAACCTTGCAGCACGTTACACACTGGTGAAAAATCATTCCTACTTCCAGCGGCAGTTGTTCTCCGTCGACTTCCTTCGCGCGTCTGCCAGCCAGGACTGACTGCACACAACGCTGAACGCCTCCCGCCAACTCCGCCAGCCGAGGAACAGCTGTGTTGCAACTCGGAAGATTAAGTCGTTTTTCACTTCTCGAAACCTTTAGCCTTTATTTTTAACAATGTGTTTGAATTTTCATCTGTCAAATCAAAATTATAACAGCACAATGAAAAAGAAAGATTAGACGAGATAAAAACGTCTTAAATATCCTTTTGCCACGCTTGCTAACACACTTCCCAATAGACATTACGGCGCGAAACACAAATTTTATTCGACAATGCCGCTTTGTGGAGATGCTTTGATGTCACAAAAACACATTGAAACCAGTCCTGTCGAATCTTGAAATGCGCTCGCTATGACGTCTCGAAAATTCATGACAGTGAAAGCACAAACGTGAGTTCCAACGGAGAATCCATGTCAATCCATGTAAACACTGATAATCTCACCATGTTTTACACCGGTTGTCAATGAAAATTCCATCAAATCGCAGCAAGCTTGATCTCATTTTAGAGCTTAAACATCGTAGAATCGTTTTAACTGCATCACTCACATAAGCGGTATAACAATAATCATTTAATCAAGGAAAAACAAGATGTAAACAACTCTCAACTAACTTTTCAGCACGCTGCCATTTTCATTTCAAATGCGCATGTCTCTTTCAAAGACGTCGTTTCATTGGCTACGTCTCTTCTCCGCCTCCAAAGGTCAAAGGTAGGCCGATTGAGCCGTAACTGCACCGAGTGCGAAACCAGTACTGAGCCTACTTTCCGACGAGCATGTTCGCAATGATCACAGATAAATGGAAAATAGAATCATCGGGTTTCAGTCCAAGCTTCCTAATAATTGGTTTTGCTTTTAAAAACAACAACAAAAACTATCGTGATGTGGCGCCTCGAGACAAGTCATGTTGTATGTAACCAGCAACCCAGCCGACAACATCAGCTGGACTATGTTCTTGCTGACATGCAGTCGAAGTTGACAGACCTACTATGCAATGAAAATCTCACTGGATGAGGTTGAAGTTACGTCAAACTTTAAACGTATAAGTGAACTCAAACACATTGCCAGATACGGTCGTTTTAGTTTTTTTTTTTTCTTTGTTTCCTTTTTGCTGTTGTTTTTTGTTTTGCGTGTTGTAGCCCAACTTAAGTTTCTCAGTGAGAGAAAGAGAGGGGAGCCGCGCGAACGTAATAATGATAATAGTAATAATAATAATAATGTTTATTTCTACAGTGCATATTCCATAAAAATGCTTCAACAGCGCTTTACATTTCAAGAAAGAGCAAATAAGAGTTACAAAAGTCATGCACATTGAAAAAAACACAAAGCCTCAAGATATCAAATACAGACTTGCACAAATGAAATAAGACATAAACATGCACCTTAGTCCTAAGTCACATCAGTTTCGGTCAGAGACCTCTACTGTATGTATGCATGTGTGTGTGTGTGCATTGTGCGTCCATTTGTGTGCGCGCAGGGGGGGTGTGTGCGTGGAGGAGTGTGTTTCGGGTGCATATGTGCATGTATGTGTATGCACACATCTGTGTAACTGTTCCAAT
>JADBJO010001052.1:397500-405000 GCA_016801955.1 Conus betulinus | reverse complement strand
TTCTTTCTCCCTCTCTCCCGTACAGGGATATGAGGTGGTCATGGTGTTAGTGCGTGGCCCCCGAGAACTTTCGGGGGCCACACGATCAGTGTCAGCTGATTTCAACCCATTTTGGCGAGACTGACACACCGCCCATGATCAATTTGTTTTGAGCGTTTGCTTGCGGGCCCGAAGGCCGTAACTTTGAACCACGTGTGGTGTCTGGTGTTTTTCAGTTTGACAGTTCTATCAGTATATGGCGGGCTCGTGCTGTGAGGCCAGGCCATCAACTTGGTCTTCCAGGTGCTGATCTCCACGCCATTATCTTACTGATATTTCATCCACTTGGTCAAGAAGCTGGGCGAGTCCTTGTCCGCTGCTGCCTGCCGGGCCATTCCTGTCGTCTGCAAACTGACGGTTTGTGGTGGGTCTTCCACTACTGCTGACTGTGCAGACATGCTCTTCTAGCGCGTCAGTCATGCCAGTGATGTGTTCCCAGGAATATGTTGAGAGAAAAAAATAGAAGGCGGCCCTGACGAACTCCAACTAAAGTATGGAGCCACCTCTCCAACAGCACGTGCGTGTACGAGTACCGCACTAATCGCTTTGGAATACAGTTGCTCGATGACGTTTGTTGCAGAGGTCTGAGCAATGTGCAGTCCACTTGGTAATGCTGTCTTCTTCCTGAGTAAAGCAGTCGCCGTCTCTGTCCTTGATAGTGCTGACTTTGCTGTTGTTTGTTCCTGTCCTTCACGATCTTAAAAGCTTCCTTTGCATTGTTGTTGTTGCCTAGCTTCTTTTCGATTTCCCCACACAGTTGTTCGATCCATCTTTTCTTTGCCTTCTTCATTGTTTTCACTGCATCTCTTCTTCATATAGCACTGTACATCTTCCCGTCAGTGTTCGTGAGCTCGTTTTAAGGTCCTTCTTTTGTCGCTCATCTCCTAGTTGGTGCTTGGGATCCATGGTTTTGACGTTCATGGACTTATTTCTCAGACCTCTGTCGCTCTTTCAGTCATCACTCGGTTGAAATTGTTGGCGAGGGCTTCAAGGTCTTGAGAGAAGAAAAAGCCACGCGCCCCGGACCTCCTGAAATCTTGAAGAGAAGCAATGGTTGTGGATTTATCTCCTCTGACTGCTTGAAATAGCTCAGTGACGTCAGGATCTTTCAGTTGGCCATATTTTATATAAAGTTCATCATTTTCATTCTCCTCTCGTTCTTCAAACATCCTTTGAAGTTCATCATTGTCACTCCCCCCCCCCCCCCCCCCCCCCCCCCCCCCCCCCCCCCCCCCCCCCCCGTCTTCAAACATACTTTAAAGTTCATCATTGTTTTCACTCTCCTCTCGTTCTTCAAACATACTTTAAAGTTCATCATAACAACGTCGTGGTCACTACCAACATCTGCTGGAGTCCGACAGCTTGTCAGTCGAGATGAGTTGGGGGAGGTGGGTGTGGGGTTCGACTAAAGGCCAGTGCGTAACTTCACTGGGCAACTTTGTCGGTCTCACGGAAATATTTTCCAAAGAAACTGTTGAGTGGCAGGATCCACTGCATTTTCATGTGCATATGCTGGGTCAACCGGAGTGTGGACTAGTTGATCAACCAGATGCATTTTTTCGTCAATACAGAGAACTGGAGGTGTAATACCGGCGTGCCTTCAGCCCGTGTTTGCTGGTTCGCTGACGGCCGCTCTTTCTCGTTGTGTGTACGTACACACACGGCTGGCGCTATGTCTCCTCATCTTCTCGGCTCTTCGAACACAGACTCGAACATTTTGCCGCTTGTTTCATGTAGATTTTACTTTCATTGTTTGTTTGTCTTCTTTTGAAACACACCCATGCCCTCTCACGCAGCATACACGGCGCACACACGTGGAACCCTGCCAATCCACCCATGATACACACACACATACGCGCGAGCGCGTGTGACACACACACACACACACACACACACACACACACATACGCGCGTGCGCGAGCGCGTGTCTCACACACACACACACACACACACACACAAACACACACACACACACCCACACCACACCACACGCAAACACACACATACAATGATATTAGTGACGCAGATAATGTTAGGCAGGTAAGGTCTGACCAGGACGCTGGGCGTCCAACATATCCATCCTGCGCAGTGCAGTCTCGAAACTTAGCAAGATGTGTGTAAGCTTACATAGCTTATTGAAACCGAAACTGAACCTCATAAAACCACTTCTCTATATCGCGTCACAACCCCCCCCCCCCCCCCCCCCATAAAAAACCACTTCTCTCTATCGCGTCACAACCCCCACAACCCCCACCCCCCCCCCCCCCCCTTCGCCAACTAATCTCTGTCGTCAATTCACATGTGTATACAGAACAGTCCTACCACCACCACCCTCCACGCCATTAGCGCGACGGCGAACAGCTAGCTACCCTTTGTGTGTTGGGTAACAGTAAACACTGACGACGGAGATTAGCCATCCACGTGTGTAGTTATAGGGGGGGGGGGGGGGGGGGGGGGGGGCTCGCTGGCTGGTAGAGGACCCAACCCCCAGTGGACGGTCAAATGTGAATCAGAATCACACGTGCTCGCGACGTGAACAGGCCATGTTTGCCACCCAGTCGTGATGTGTGTCCCCATGGTGTGGTGTCGCGTAAGCTAGGCCCTCCTCACCTTCTCTCCTGTGGCGTTTAGCCTCTTTCCTCCGCCCTATCACCAGAAGTGAAGTTGGACGTTAAACTTGGAAATCACTATCGAACTGTTTGTGGAAGTATGGGCACATCTTGAGTAGGGAGCACACATAATATGCTATCACTGACGGATTTAGCATCTTTCGGCGCTCAGTTCACGATCGTCTTCCCGTGGCTTTGTTATTCTGCTTGAAGATAATGCTTCTTCTTCTTCTTCCTCTTCTTCTTCTTTCTTTTCTTTCCCTGTTCTTCCTTATCTCGTCCATAACATCACAGCACCGCACACTTATATCCTGTTTTCTGAAGGTCTCACATTTTCAGTTAATGGTCCTTTTCCAGCAATTTTGATGAATGTCGCTCCTATGGAAACCGATTAGACACCATACAATAGTTTTGAAGCGATCGCATGTGAGGTGATATTACTTGAAGCCATTATCCCCCCGTGATACGAGATGCCAGGACAGAAAGCAGTTCCATCGTATTTCCTGCCGTAATTTGCTATCGAGGGAAAGGGGGGAACCTATATTCCAGAACCATCTTAGACTGAAACATCATGCTCCCAGAGATTGCTGTACCTCTCACCCTCTGTACTTTCAGCTCGAGAATGCTGAGAAAAATGGAGAGAAATAAATATTCACCCACCTCACTCCCTCTCCCTCTGCTCCCCAATTCCCCTCATCACTAACCGCGGTGTAATGTTGGAATCCCTGTATGTCAGTAATTATGGACGTCGACAGCTAGTATCAGTTCCAAGGAGGAGGAGAAGAAGTCACATTCAAGTTGGTAGTGAGTTTACAATATTCGCCGAAAAAATAAGCACATTCAAACACACACACTCCAACGTTTGTTTTGTTGTTGTTGTTGTTTGTTGTTGTTGTTTTTAAGATACTTGAATTAACTCAAAACAGAGCTTTAGTGTGGTCCAAATTCTGACAATATTTGAAGGGATAAATATTTCCGACACCAGAAACAACACTGAATGAACTACAGGCCACACACACACACACACACACACACACACACACACACTCACACAACTTGACTGGTCTCAAACACACCCTCGACCCACTTCCTTCTCTCCCACTCTCGTCCTACCCGCGGTACAATATCTGAATCCCTATATATACGTCAGTAATCATCGATGTCGACAGTTGGTATTCTTCCAAGAAGAAGAAGAAGAAGAAGAAAGAAGGAGGAGGAGGAGAAGAAGAAGAAGAAGAAGAAGAAGAGAGAGAAGAAGAAGAAGAAGAACA
Source organism: Conus betulinus (assembly GCA_016801955.1). Lineage (NCBI taxonomy): Eukaryota > Metazoa > Mollusca > Gastropoda > Neogastropoda > Conidae > Conus > Conus betulinus. The sequence goes on along the minus strand of JADBJO010001052.1, from coordinate 401,081 downwards.
ACAACAACAACAGCAGCAGCAGCAACAACAACAGCAACCGCAACAACGACAACACAAGATGATGATGACGAAGAAGAAAGAAACGCGATCAAACACAATCGAAACAGCCGACACCACGTGTTTGTAAAGACCGTCGATTCGTAAAAATTGAGGCCAAAACATGAACTGAGATGTCCAAACATGCCTGCCATTGAATGTTTTTGTATAAAATGGGAGCTGAAAAAAAAGAGTTAATGTATTTGCTAACACTCCAAAGCTTTCAGATGTGTGAATTCACTCAAAACAACCCATCCTTCTGTGGGATAAATATTCACAACATTTGAAGGGACAAATACTTCCGACACCACACACACAAAACTGAATTAACTACAGCCTTCACACACACACACACACACACACACACCATGCGTGCACAGCACACACACACACACACACACACACACACACACACACACACACCATGCGTGCACAGCACACACACACACACACACACACACACACACACACACAACACACAAAAATTATTACAGAATACGTGTTGAAAGCACTTCAGAAAGAAGCTAAAGGATTCTGGGTACTTTCTGTGCCACCCCAAAAAATCAGCCACCACGGTATAATACTATCTTATTAAGAACTCGAAATAGCTTATATCATCTTTGGTCAATGACCTTTTTGGTTAACAAACTTAAACTAAATGCTTTTACAACAAAATCTAACTAAAGACATAAAATGCATTTGTGGTGTGTAAAACTATCAAATATGCATATTCTTCTAAAATGTAAAAAGATGAAAAATATTTGCCTGAACTGTCTGAATCTTAAGACCCTGGATGGAACTTTAAATACTTCCTCTCTAACTTTGTACACTGATATAACATCAACTCAGAGTCATATTTTCACCTACTTATATAATAAGATGCAGATATTGTATGATACTTCGCTTGCTGCGTCTTTACTTACGTATTTATTATTATCATTATTATTATTATTATTTGTCCACAATCACAAAAGGTGAATACACATTAAATATGTATTAAATCACAACCGTGCATGCTCTCCTTTCTCTCTCTCACACACACTCATAGACCAAGACCTCACCTCGCCATTTTCGATGAGACGATTGAACACGCGCAGTGAAAGCTGTATCCAAAACTTTAATGCACGAATGAATCGCTACGCAGTCTTTATAGAGACAGTGAAACCAGGAGTTTCAGAACGAGGCCACAACGACTTGCCTTCGAGCCCCGTTCTTCTTCGAGAGTGGATGTTATCCGTACAGCCAGAGCCTGATTGGACCTTGCCCAGGGGGTAGGGTAAACAATGGGAGAAAGGCCCACCTTGTGAAGAGGACCTGGGTGTGATGACTGGAGGAGAAAGGGAGGGAAGAGCCTTCAGCGATTTGACCGTGGGCGGCAGTCACGTAAACGTGACAACAATACTGCACTCGGAATGAATCGGGAGGTAGACAGAAGTGCGAAGAGGGGTGGGGTGGGGGAGGTTAGCAGGACAGTGGGTCTACCATTCGTGGTGGTGGAATTTTACGGCTTGAAAATTCTGTCCACCCAGCAGTGGGGCCCTAAATGGATTAGGGATTCGGTGACAAGTAGGCTACATCAGCAAACGATGTCGGTTTACTGGTGCCCGGGTGTTCATCACAGCAATCGGCGGGGAGTGTTTGGCGCACCTTCCTTCCTTATCCAGTAGTGTCATGTTTCCTCTAATCCACCGAACAAATCGGCATTTGTCTTTAGAATTTTGCTTTCAGTCCGTGCCAGCGCATACAAGTTCTATGCTACGCAAAACACTGGTCAAAATCTTGATGAGAAATACAAACACTGGCACCGAGGAAAAGACAAACAACAACAACGAAACAAAACCAAAAACAAACAATAATGCGTACGCGAAGTGACACATACCATGCATGATAACAGAAAATGGTCAGCACTCCGTTCATTTTAATCAAAGATCCATAATCACACGGACCGCGCATGATCAGGACAACAACTATGAGGAAACATTCGCGTCAAAGTTTGTAACAGCAGAATTAAATATAGTAAGAACAAATGAACTTTACTTACCAGTACCGAACAGTAGCAGTTTAGAATCCACGCTGGCATCGTTTACAAAAAAAAAAAATTGAACTTGTTTTTTCTTCTTTTGAATGGACAGGTATTAAAAAAAAATCTTAATGAGGTAAGGAACACAACAGCAATAATAACAAAGGAAGAACAATTTTTTTTTTTTTGTTTTGCTCAATGGTGAAACAAGTACAGGCACACAATTCCAAAGGCTGTTAGCAGAACCCACTCGCCTAGCGCTCATCCAAACAAGTACAAGCACTCAACAGAGTTCTTGAGAGAATACCAGCCGGCTCAAATAGGACCGAGAATGCATGGCATGAACAACGGGCTAAACTGGGAAGACTGGAGAATCCAACAGTGGAGTTTCATTCAACTTAGCGTTTAGCATCTCACACTCGCTAACAATGCAGGTGCCTGTATCTTTCGGGCCTGCTTGACACCGGGATATATACGGAAAGAAAGTGATCTGAGCAGTCCTGTCAGACAGTTGGAAACCACGAATACGGGCAAAATTAGTGGCGTCTTCCTCATTTGTATCTTTTCATGAACTACCGAACATCCAAAGCTCGTACACACAACACAAGACAAACGACCAGGTCGGGGAGAGAAACACAACGCATTCGGCTGCAGACAAGAGACCTTTGCTCGCAGTTATCAGTCGCCATGAGATTCCCTGATACAGACATGCACCTAGCTGCTTGGGCTCTCTCTCTCTGTGTTGTCTGTCTCTGTCTGTCTGTCTCTCTCTCTCTCTCTCTCTCTCTCTCTCTCTCTCTCTCTCTCTCTCTCTCTCTCTCCCAAGACCACTCTGCAAGGTACAATGGAGTGTGAACGATCCAGTGACAAAGAGAAAAAACGTTCAAGGTGAACAACGCGACTAGAGCATTAGGCGGCTTTCAACACCTCTAACTTGTTGCACATGATTGAGACCAGAGAGCTGTAGAAATTCCTGACTGCTCAGGTATCTGTTATGGCGTCTGGCGACCTACAGTCATGGCACGCACGCGCGCTTGCGTGCACACACACACACACACACACACACACACACACACACAGGGAGAAGTAGATTACTCTACAGACGGGCCGATAGATAATTAGATGAAGCATGATCAAACATAGGCCCTGGGCTTGTGGTCTTTCATGCCCTGCTGTTATGGCGACCTCAGATTGTATGGATTCTTCACTTCTGGTCCATACCTCTTTGTTTCTTTCTTTCTTTCTTTCTCTTCTCTTTTTTTCTTTTTGCTCTCGATAATTCATCTGAAGTGCTGAGCGCTGAGAGTTTAAGACTGTCCCTTCGAACGAACTTTTTTTTTTCTGGACCTGCATACCAAAATTTGCTGTCAAGGTATTTCTCACCCAAGAAGGTAGTGATAGAAACGTGTTTGTCATCGATAGTTTCCTCACTGAAAGAGCATGTACAGTTATGGCTGAAGGCTTCACATCTGAAGTGCATTTGCATTTGAGCATGCACAGAATTGCCTCTAGAGCATTTACTATG
>JADBJO010001052.1:375000-392500 GCA_016801955.1 Conus betulinus | reverse complement strand
CTACACACCGCACTACACTGCACTACACTGCACTGCACCACACTACACTATACTACACTACACTACATTACACTACATTACACTACGGTATACTATGAAACACTACACTACACTACACTACACTACACTACAGTGCAGCAGCTTAACACAACCAATTAGCAACAAAGAAGCAAAATTCCATGCGCATTTAGTTTTGTCCATTTCACTCCATTGTTTACTCCAACAGGGATACAGTAAGACACGATGATATGAGCAGTTTGGTGGAAACCTAGCGCCATGATCTGGCCAATAATTTAGAAACAAATCATTACAATATGGCCAGTAGTTTGGAAACAAAACAGCATTGTTCGGCCCAGTAGTATGGAAATAAACATCATGAAATGGCCAGTTTGTTGGAAACAAAACAGCATGATACAGCAAATAGTTAGAAGCAAAAGCACCATGATATAGCCCGTAGATTGGAAAGAAAGCACCATGATATGGGCAGTTTGATGGAATCCGAACACCATGACAAGGCCGGTAATTCGAAAACCTAACACCATCATATGGCCAGGTTGGAAACAAAAGATCACACTTCATCACTTGGGCAATTTGTTCTGAACAAAACACCATCCTATGGTCAGTTTGTTGGAAACAAAACACCACAGTACGGCCAGATTACTGGAAACAAAACGCTGTGATACGACCAGTTTGTTTGAAACAAAACACTAGAATATGACCGGTTTGTGGGACAAACCAAAGTTAAGAGTATTTTAATACTGAAAGATGTGATACAGGTTTTGAGAAAGCTTGACAGACCGAATCAAATGACAGTTTGAAAGTTACTGGAGTGCAACGCACAGTCAGGTTGTTTGTCTCCAAAATTTCAATAGTCAGGGTAAACAAACAACAAAAAACAAACAACCCCCCCCCCCCAAAAAAAAACATGTTCACCTATGGAGACTGGACCCCCTAACCCCAAAAGGTGGTCAGTCAGAGTCAGTGACAGCACGTACAACTGTCTTCAAACCCAGAAACACGTGGAACGGCCACATCGCAGCCGTCTCCCCCCCATTCATACATAAAGACACCCAACGAGAAATAGGGTCAGTTTAAATCAGTTCACCCAGCTACGCTCTTGATGTGTGAAAGTTGTGTCTGGGCGAACAAGGGGTGCTGACGGCTGCTTTCTGAAAGTGCAGCAACTGATGAGGTTGGAACGGGGAGCTGAAAGGCTGGACCGGGGCGAAAGCAAGCCCCGCTGGAAATGGTCTGTTTAGGACACAGACTTTTCCTCTGTGGCGAGCAAGATGTCCGTGAGACGTTTGATGATGGGATGATCCCCGTTCTCTCGACAGATAGCCTCCACGTCACAGAACTCGCTAATGTCAAAGCCTCGCCATTCCTGCTACTCCAATCTGACCGCCGCAGAAGGGCCCTAAGATCCTTCAGCTCTCTCCTGAATGTTACACCGTCCAGACAGAGACCGGAACAAGTGAAAAAAAAGCCTGGAAATTTTCAGAAGGTTCAGGAGCCAGTGTCCAGACCCCCTAGGCTGCCTCCTGGGCCAGCCAGTCCTCAGGAGTTCAGGGGTGAAACGCACAGAAGCTGTTTTTTTTTTTTTTCTCAGACTTGCAAACTATTGTGAGTTTAAGAGTGTGCTCAAGCCATCTTATGTTTCCATTTTTTATGCCTACAACCTGGTCACTGTTTCTTGCGTTTCTGTTGTCAGTCTTTGAAACATTTTGATCCCACAGATTTTTTTTTCACCAAACAAGGTTGAGAAATGCTGGTAAAAAAAAAAAGACAATTCCCGTTGGAAGAAATTATGGACTGGATAGTAAACTGGAAACATGATGGTTTTTAGTTTTACATATCCACCTAAATTTTTCTGCAGATTCATGCAAATTTCAAGAACGGCCGTGTGGACCTTTAAAAAAAAACTTGAAAGCGTGAATTCAGGCAAAACCTGAAACGTCTCATGTCAGACCGTCTGAGCGTCCTAGACCTCGTGTCTGGCATTGAATTCGGATACTGGAGGTTGGAAGCGTTGTGCGGTTGTCGTGTGTGCGCTGGTGGTTGTGGGGGTGCCTGTGAAGTGGAAGCGGCGCGTGCGATGAAGGCAGACTAGCAGACAGCACAGTCGTGGCTGGTGAGCACCACAGGATCCCCATCTCTAGCAATGCGAGGGTCTGTCTTCTTCGCCCCATCCTTGTCATTGACATGGAAGAACCGTTCTAATCACTGGACAAACTCGACGTTGTTCTGGAATCAATCCTGTAACCATTTTTTCACTGGGAAAGTCTTGTCCACTCCATGTGTTGAAAAGATGCTTTGAAGGACCTTGAAAATCGGATTGTATTTGTGTTCTAACTTTACGTTTACCCCCTCCCCCCACTTCCCCTTGCCCCCCCCCCCCCCCCCCCCTTCCCGAAGGATCTTAAAAAGCTTCTTCTATTCGTCTTCTAACTTTACGCCCCCCCCCCCCCCCCCCCCCCCCCCCCCCCCCCCCCCCTGCACCCGTCTCCCTTTTCTTGGATGGGACTTAAGTAAATCAAAGAAACTGGTTGCAGCACGAGAACATTGTTTCCCAATGTTCGCTGAAGCTGTTTCAAAACTGTGATTGACCCAGTCACAATGTCATGGCGACTAAGCTTTCATTTTTTACACATGTGCCAGATTTGTATACATCTATGGCCATTTTCCCTCTTGGTCTGTATCCAAAGTACAAAAGAAAAAAAAAAAGGGGGAAGAAAGGCAATCTTTTAACAGCCCGAACCGCACCCCTACCTCCAAACAGATCCGAAATCTGAATACACAAACTACAGCGAACAAACAACAGCTCAGCTTGGTACTTCACAAAAGCCGAGAAAGGAACGGCGAGTACATTGATTGAAACGGGTGATCGTATCTGATCGCTTCTACCCAACGATGTCAATACGCTTCTCTGTGACGCGTACTCGCCAGGAATATGCCCGCTGTTTGAAATAGCGAGCCCTATCATGTCGTCTGTATCTCATCTTCGTCTTGAGACTTGTTGAACGAGTGTTGGGATAATGTGAAGACAATGACTGGATTGGGATGTGTTTATCATCACAATCAGCGAACTATCGAGTGTTGGGAGGAGAAGGAGGAGGAGGAGGAGCTGTGTTTAGCTTGTAAAATCCTCAACACTGATAAACTGATGAAGATAACTCGTTCTGTCGGAACACGCTGTTGTACAAACAAACCTGCATTGAGATTGTTTGTCGTCTGAAAACGACTGATAAATCTTCGAGAATATTCCCGTCAATCTTCGTCAAAATAAAGTTCTGAAACATCTTCCTCAGAGTTACTGATAAATCTGAAGAAGAAGAAGAAGAAGAAGAAACTTAAAGAAGAAGAAGAAGAAGAAGAAAGAACCTGTTTTGATAAATCATCGTGAAAAATGCTGACGAATCTTCCTATTTTTCCCCATCGCCATCCACCCCCAACCCCCTCCCTGTATGGTAACGCCTAAATCTCACTGTTAGTGGTTATTACCTTTAAAGAATATAAGAAAAAAAGCCTACGTGCTTTACATGATACTCGGTTTTGTAATTTCATCCATTAGCATTTTGCGTTTTGCTTTTTGGTCAAACAGAAATCGACGAGCCTGATGAATCTTTTCAAGAACAAAACATCTTTCAAGTCTTCGGTCGGTATGTGTGTGTGTGTGTGTGTGTGTGTGTGTGTGTGTGTGTGTGTGTGTGTGTGTGTGCGTGCGTGCGTGCGTGCGTGTGTGTGTGTTTAACTAAAGCATAGTGGGTTCTCCTTGCTACCCCCCACCCCTCCCCACCCCTCCCCACGCCTACTGAACACGGCCATAGTTCTCTCTTATCCCAGTGTCATGAGGCTGACGCAGAATAATGGCATCGCTGAACTCTTTTTTTTTCTTTCAGACTGATCAAACACGCGCTGGCTCTGCCGAACATAGCTTGCTCTGAACACGCATGCAAGAACTTATGGCAACAAGCAACTCACGGCAGCAAAGTAATCTTTGTCCATGACAAATTTTGGTCAGCCTCTCTAGGTCGTCTGGACAGAGACAGCGGCTGGGGCACGGGTTGTGCCCCCCCCCCCCCCCCCCCCCCCCCACCCACACACACACACACACACACACACACACACATTCTCGGTGGTAATCAGTTCCAGGCCGGACTCGGGGGCCTCACCGACACCTGGGGAACTGAGTACCACAAAAATTAGGCTTCGGCACCGTGTGATGTTTCCAGAACGGCAGATCTGCAGAGACTGAAGGGAAATCCTCACTCTCCGGACTGACACAAAACGCGCGCGAGTAGCTGACAGGTCAAACAGGTCAACAGGTCAACAGGCAAACTTTTTTTGTCACGTAAAAATTGTCCCCGCAATTTGGGACCGGACAAAAACGGTCCGTCAAAACGTCATAACGACGTAACATAAACCAGTACAACACACAACTATACGACACAGTACGACGCAACATAAAGCAAGGCATCACAAAGCAACACGGCACATTATAACACAAAACAATGCAGTGCACTCACAACATAACCCAATCAAACAAAAAAATACCATGGAAAGCAACCAGTCATCCTGTTCATAGCCCACCCGTCTAAAAAAAAAAGTGCTTCCAGGGACGGAAGCTGAAAGTTGGTTCAACAGCAAAAGAACGAAGCAAGAAAGACGAAATCAAAGACAAAGATAAGACATCCACCAGTCGATCCAAAATCCACTTGCCAAAATTCAAAACGAAGCAATGCAATACACACATGATAATGTGTATTACATCCTTAAAAAAAAAAAATCAAACACCACCTTTGATAACTTCCTGGTGAAAATTCATCAACAAATCTTGCGTTCTGCAATTTTCTTTTCAACCGTTTATCTGTTATAAATAAAGAAATCAAGTGCCCCATGAAGCTTATTAGACAATTAAAGGCTCATTCACCGATTAGTGAGGGTCAAATGTTATTACGAAAAGGGTCACTACCAAAAGTGTTAATTTGTTGGTAAGCGTAGTTTCAAAATATTTCGACGTTTCGATACTTGTGCGACCTTCACTGGTCAGAGAATACAGGCGTGGATTCACCTGAACATAGAAGCAATCAGCCTGCCGAGTTGTTTGTTTAAGGGTCGCCCCCCCCCCCCCCCCCCCCCCCCCCCAACTGAGCCTTGAGCACGCTGTTAGGGGAGCCAGAGTCCGGAGATGCACAGTCATGCCAGAGACAGCCCGTCCGTCGCAGCGTATCTCCCTTTCTGTTCTACCAGATGCAGGTTCGGGGATCGGGTCCCAAACCACCCCATCCAATGAAGAAAGAATTTGTCAAGCTAGCGGAATTACTCTTTTATTTATCTTTTTTTTTTCTCTCAAGATATGGAAATTAATAGCTCATTTGTCTTCTTTTTTTTTTCGTCCTTTAGTTTGAGTTAACTAGTGTACCTGTTCATTTTGAAGAATGAGAATTGAAGTCGCTGGATTTTATAACGCATGACGAACTTACTAACAAACATATGCATGTATATGTATACACACACGCACACACGCGCGTGCGTGCGCGCACACACACATTCACGCATGCACTCACACAGCGCACACACATACACACACGCAAATACGCGCACACATACGCCATACACACAAAACGCACGCGTACACACACACATGCACGATGCACGAGCGAGAGAGAGAGAGAGAGAGAGAGAGAGAGAGAGAGAGAGAGAGAGAGAGAGACAGAGACAGACAGACAGACAGACAGACAGACAGAGAAATGTGTGCTTGAGATAGACTACACATATTCTTTTAACCACCGCTCTGGATCACGCACACAAGCCAAATCCCTTGTCCGATAGAATGTTTAAATGAAAACAAACAAACAAAACCTAAATATGAAAAAGGTAATCTTTTTCTTCTTCCTCTGCGTATGCAGGCTGATACTCCTTCGGACACTCCCTGTATAGACAAGGATTAATCCCATTTACTCAACAAATGAGTGGAGTTTTGTGTGTATGACCGTTTTTTTTTTTTATCCCGCCGTTAAGGCAGCCATACTCCAACTTCGGGGAAGGTGCATGCTATGTGTAACGTGTCATCCATCCATACCAACGGCCAAACTGCCCTTCTCTTCCGAAAATTGGTGATGGGATTTTACTGGTGTGCAAGATGTTATGCGTGCGTTCACGCACGGAACCTCGGTTTATAGTCTCATTCGAGGAATGGAGAACGGAGTCAGAACCGATGTTAACTCCGAGGGAAAATACTCCTGTGTACCGAAACGACCCGGCGGAGATTCGAACCCGCACCTCCAAAATTACGAGTCCGGCGCTCTATCACTGAGCTATTCCGGCCCCCTGAAAAAGGTAATGAAAGCAAAGAAAGAAAGAAACACACACACACACACACACGGGCGCACACGTATACTCACGCCATCATTTTGTCGTCGGAATCTGTCACTCGGAAATGAAGAGAGAAAGGTGCTTTGTAACCAACACACGGGTGAAAACCACAGCAGTAGGCCTACGTACCACCACGTGCTACCGAAGATCACACTCTGCGCGTCCCAGCAACAAATCTGTCCCGTGGTTCTGTCACGAGTGGGCGAAATTCTCGTCAACCTGAACGAGACTTCTGATCACGTGAATCTACGTCATAGAAGTTGTTTACGCAATGTAAGCAGTCACCACTTCAATTGGTCGTTTTCGTACCGGTGTGACGTTCCGAAACCACCCGACGCCTGAAATGGCTCCCGGCGGTTGAGAAAGACTATGTGCCCCTTCTCCACCCCACCTTCCCCTACCCCCATGAGTAATTTCAGACCGGCCGTCTCCCTTTGTTCCAAAATCATTCTCCGTGTTTCAAAATTCTCAAAGCCTTCCGAACGACAACACTTCTCATTGAAAAGCACATTGCACCTGAATTTGATGAGGGAGTGATTCAAGACTTAGCCCGAACTATCACTCCCGCTCTCCACAGTTCCAAAACAACTCCCTGCTGAATGGTTTAGGGCGTGGTCCGGGGAAGACACCCCACGGGATGAATATAGGCATGGACCCAAACTGACCCGCCCTAGGCGACACATGGAAATGGAAATGGGCACGTGCCTAGAACACTGCGTGGTGTGTTTCTGGACCATACCCCCAAATCATGCATGAAAAGTGGGGGGTTTGGGGTGGGGGTGGGTGGTGGTGGGATGTGTGTGTGTGCTCCAACAGGGTGGGGATAGTCCTGGGTCAAGTCCACTTCTCTCAACCTCTGGTGCGATTTGGTTTAAACATACTCGGCGATTAGGTGTTGTAAGCAGCATTCGTTTGGAGTTTATGGGCATGGTATTTTATTTGATTATGGGGGTAAGAGTTATAGGCGTTTGGAGTTATGGGCACGTGTTTATTTCGTCATAAGAGTTGTGGGTGTGTGGTTGGGAAAATGGGCGTGTATTTATTTCATCATGGGAGCAAGAGTTATGGGTATTTGAAAAAATGGGCGTGTATTTATTTCATCATGACAGCAAGAGTTATGGATGTTTGGAAAAATGGGCGTGTATTTATTTCATTATGGGAGCAAGAGTTATGGGCGCTTGGAAAAATGGGCGTGGTATATTTATTTCACCATGACAGCAAGAGTTATGGGTGTTTGGAAAAATGGGCGTGTCTTTATTTCATTATTGGAACAAGAGTTATGGGCGCTTGGAGTTATGGGCATGGTATTTATTTCATCATTGCAGCAAGTTATGGGCGTTTGGAGAAATATTGTTTTATTTACTATTCACTGTTCCCTGCCTCATTTAACATTTCCAAACAAGCTTCGTCATCTGGGACACGTAAAGAATATTAGAGGGTGTGATTTTGGACACAAGGGAGAGATCGTTCTGGATTTACTCCCCTGAGAGGAAGAGGGAGGGGGGTGGGGGGTGGGTGGGTGTTTAGGCCCATGCCCTTTCTCATCCACCGGAGACTTATTTCGGGTGGGGGTATTTACAAATTGTTACATCGGTAGCGTAACTGTGTGCGAAAAAGGCGGCGATTTACTATGCATCACATCATTTTAGGGTGCATGGGTTACGGTTAAATATATCAGTAATAACTAACTAACTAACTAAGTAAATACCGAAAGAGCTGGGAATAAGTGCATATTGACGAGATCTTGGAGAGGTCTAAAAATGGATAGCACTGGGAGGACTGTGAGGGAGGGGAACGGGATAGGGATAGAGGTTGACTGGATGGTGAGAGAGGGAGAGTTGAGACAAAGAGAGGACGAGGACTAATCACTATTGGAGTAATTTTTATTTTTGGTCATTCATTTTAGTACATGCCTCATTTGAAAGGACCGTGTCTGGTTACTAATATTTTCTGTGTTCCGTTCCAGACAGTTTGCGAACTAAAGAAAAAAAAGCCCCCCCCCCCCCCCCCTCCCCCCCAAAAAAAAAAAAATCCAAACAGGAATTTCTGTCATGGTTTCAAATATTTCATGGAGAAGGGGAATATTTTGCGCAGTGACCCTCAAATCTCTGGGTTTACAAATAAAAAGGAATAAATAAACCTAAGAATTACAATTTTGTATACATTTTGATCATCTGATTAATGTGTACGTATTGCTTTTATTGTTGTTTCTTTGTTGATTAGTTTACGCGTGTGTGAATGTATGGAAGGGGAGAGAGACGGAGTGTGGGTGGAGTGGAGGGTGGTGTCAAGATTTCATCATCTGTGATCGGATGGTGAATGATCATTATTGAGATCATTTTAAAAAGACATCTAAGTGCACGCGCTCGTGTGTGTGTGTGTGTGTGTGTGTGTGTGTGTGTGTGTGTGTGTGTGCGCGCGCGCGCGCGCGCGGTTTTGTTGAGGCTATAAAGTAGAGTATATATCAAAAGACTAATTAGGGGTAACAAGTCAAAACCCAAAATTGTCCACCGCTGAAACCAGCTCATTTTCCACGCTCTGTCACGTTGTCCTCCACCTCTCTCTCTCTCACTTTGCTGTCTTTGCTCTGCAGAACGTGACACTTTCCGCTCGTCACGTTTCGAAAGATACCACACTGCTCTGGGTGTAGGCTGGGCAATAAACACCCTCACTACCCCGCCTTTATCAGTCCGTCGAGCTTTCAACGGGTAAAACCGCGTACGTTCTGAACTCCAGCTCTACATCTGGCGAAGTCCTAGTCAATCCATGGCTACTTCAAACATGTCCACGACCGCAGGCACGTCTGGTGGTAATGGTTAGCTGTCTTTGTCCCTGCTCCTAGCTTCTTTATCTGTGCACAGACCACCTGTCGCCATCGCAGTCACTGACCACCGGCTCCGCCCCCCTCATGCCCCACTGCCTTTCTGCACTACACCGACTTCCAACATCGCAAATCTATGTCGATATATTATGTTCAAAAGCTCTTAAAAGCATTTTCTCCTTTCTTCCGAGGAAAACGCTGACAATTATTACTGGTTTCCTTATCATTACTGCTTTCTTGAAAAAGAATAACAGTCTTTCTCGGAAAAAGTGAGAGTTCGGCTTCTCTGGTAATAACCTTTCCTCGGGAAAACAGCGACAATAACTGGTTTTCCCCACTGTTCATGTTTTCTTGATGAATGATAATGGCTTTCCTCGTGAAAACAGCGACAGTAGCTTATTTCCCTATCGTTCATGTTTTCTTGAAAGATGATGACGGTTTCCCCGTGAAAACAGCGACAATAAATGATTTATCTATTGTTAATATTTGTGGAAGGATGATAACAGTTTTCCTAGTGAAAACAGCGACATTAAGTTATTTCCCTACTGTTAATGTTCTCTGGAAGGATAATAAGGGTTTTCCTTGAGAAATTAGGGACAGTAACTGATTTCCCTATTGTTCATGCGTTTTGAAAGGATGGTAATGGTTTTTCTCTCGGGAAAACAGCGACAATAACTGATCTTCCTATTGTTAAAGGTTTCTGGAAGGATGATAATGGTTTTACTTGGGAAAACAGCGACAAGAACTGATTTCTCTCAACGATGATATTGCTTTTCCCCGGTAAAACAACAAGAATAACTTATTTCCCTATTGTTCGTGCGTTTTGAAAAGATGGTAATGGTTTTTTCTCGGGAAAACAGCGACAATAACTGATCTTCCTATTGTTGAAGGTTTCTGGAAGGATGAAAACGGTTTTACTCGGGGAAAAAAACGACAAGAACTGACTTCTCTATTAACGATGATATCGGTTTTCCCCGGTAAAACAACGACAATAACTGATTCCATGTTTTCAGTGTTTTCTTGAAGGACGACAGCGGTTTTTTTCTTCTCCGGAAAACTGCGACAATATCTTTTTTCTCTATTGTATATGTTTTCTGGAAGAACAATAACGGTTTGCCGCGGGGAAAACAGCGACAATAACTGATTCCCCTGTTGTTAAATTTTTCTTGAAGGATGATAACGGTTTTCTACGGGAAAGCAGTGACAATATCTGATTACCCCCCCCCCCCCCACACACACACACACACACACACACACTTACTTTTTTTTTTTTTACTACTACTATTTTCCTCACAGTTCATATAGATTTTCCACGGGAAAACAGCCAAAGTAACTCCATTTCCTATTCTTATCGTTTCTTTGAAGAATGATAACTATTCTCTCGGGAACACCGCTATGATTGCTGATTTTCCTATAGACACTGTTTTCTGAAGGATGATAATATCCATTGTCCTATCCATTATCCTCGATAAAACAGTGATAATGACTTATTTCTCTATCATCATTGTTTTCCTGAAAACATAATACTAATTTTTTCTTGGGGAAAATGGTGATCATATCTGATTTCTCCCATTATCAATCTTTTCATGAAGAATGATTGTTTTCCTCGGGAAAAACAATTATGACATCTCAACCTTTTTGTTTTTCAATATGTTTGTTCTTTTAACAGTTACCTTTAATTTAAAAGGAATGTTGTCTATTTTCCTAGGAAATTACGTTTCATCACTTTATCTTATTATAATTTAAAGATGATAGCTGGTTTCCTCAGGGGAAAGCAATGATAATTGAATTCCCGTGAACACGGTTTTCTGAAGTACGATTACAGTTTTCCTCAGGTATACAGCTATCGTATTGTAAGCCCATACTAACTGTTTTGCTGAGGAGATTTTTTTAAATTATCCTCAAGGAGATTGGGATCCGTAATACTTGTTTCCCGGAGAGCACCTACATAATTGATTTCATCTAGAAAATTCAGATCACAACAGATTTACCTATTACACTGTTCTCTCGAAGATGATAACTCTTTTCCTCGGGAAAAAAACAGACGAAACTATTGTTATGGACTTTTGGAGCCTATACGTGACCATAGAAATCACTGATGGGGAGGGCCAGTTGACTTCACGAGTTGGGGAGAAGGGGTGGAGGGGGGTGGGGGGGGGGGTGTAATTGCGCAGGCGATGATGTCGAACAATGGACAGAGAACACAGCGGGAGGTGGACGACGGACACAGCTTGAGGGATCTCAGGAAACGGGGAATCTGAACAAAGACTCCATTCCATGGTGGTGAGCATCGATTTTTTCTGTGGTGACACGCCACAATTAGAAAATGCTATAATCCATGTAAGCGTTTTGAAGTCTACCATGAATTTGAGCCGGCATTTCATGTTAAACTGATAATTGATCAAAAGAACAACTCTCTACCAATTATTTCCCTTGTTTTGGGTTTTGACCGACCGTTGAAATCACAAACAATCTTCAAAAACATTACCTTCTCCTTAGCTGACACAGAATTCAGACCTTTGCACTCGCCCTGCACTCACCCGTGTCCCTATCTTTGTACCAGCTTGAAGCGCCCGAATAGTCCCATTCCTTTGAATTTCATATGTCTGCTTGGAACCCTAGCTTGTACCTTGATGGCAAGAAGAAAGAAAATGAGGAGAATCAACTTTTAGATTGACAGACACACACGCGCGCGCGCACACACACACACACACACACACTTCTCAAGACAATCTAATTGCACCAGTCTATAAATACTCGACTCCTTAAGCAAGGCCTTAGCGCATTAGTTTTTGGTGTGCAGCCTGTGGTGGTAAGGAGCTGTAGTGAGAAATGGGATGAATGACATGGGGAGGCCTTGCTAATTGCACCAGACTAGACAGTCAGTCGTCAAGGGGACCCACCTCGGGAGCAGTAAACTCTACACATGTGACCACACGAGAACGGCTACAGACCTGCTGGAGGAGCTGTTTCGACTCCCAATAGTAGAGGATATAAAGGACTCAGCTCCCCATCGACTGATTAGTTGGATGCCGGTGTCATATATATGACTGTCGCCGTGGCATCGATGTCGCAGCGATAGTATTTCCTGTGTGAAAAACTGTCGAGGCGATGTTATTTTCTGACAAAATTAGTTGTACGACACCATTTCACGAAAATTGTCCTATAAAACAGGGCTGCTGTCCATGAAATACTGTCGCAGCTCATTTTGTGACGGTATTTTGCAACAGGACACTGTAAAATGTTGTAGTCGTTGAAGGCTGTCGCTTGCGACAATTTTCCCACCAAAAATGTGTAGTTGTGACCTTTTATCACGTGAAATGTTGCTGCCTGTGTTATCAATTTCTGTGGAATAAGATCGTAGCAATAATGTTGCACAGCGACGTTTTTTTTTTTCTTTGCGGCAAAATGATTAAAAAAAAAAATGTCGCCATATTTGAGCGTCAAAATGTTACAGTAAACGATTCAGCTTTGCAATGAAAAAAAAGTGTAGCATGTATGTTTGCATTTCTGACAGAAAGTGTAAAGTCAACTCGCAGATAGGGGATATGTGCGTGTGCGTGTGTGTGTGTGGGTGCGTGCGTGCGTGTGCGTGTGTGTGTGTGTGTGTGTGTGTGTTGAGTGAGTGTTGTTTGTGTGTGTGTGTGAGCGGGCGTGCATGCGTTCGTGTATGTATGCCTGCGTGTATGTGAGTCAGTGCTTCGGAAAATGAAGGTGGCAGCGCTAGTGAATGGATGTTGTCTATTTTCACGTTTCTGGATCTGAATAAACACATCAAATTGTATTTTGCACAATATAAGTACATAATACCAAAGAAAGTCGTTCCCTTTGAGCCCATAACTCTAACGATTTTGTGAAAATCATTATCATTGACTCCTTTACATTAGAAACTGTGCATTATTTTGCAACAATCATAATCAATAGGTAAGTGCACTACTTAGTCGAAAGTTAGCATCTTTAAACAAAAATGAAGACCTTTTTCCCCCTTTTTACATGCCCTCCCCTAGCCCCAACACGCACTCAACAAACAAAATATATTGATTCTTATAAGAATATGTAATAAAAAATATGCTAGCCGGTTTTTAGCCATTTTCAGATTATCAGCCATGAACTCAAATAACAATTTCTTATGATTTTTCAGTGCAATATGCTTTGCAAAACATTTCAATGTTGGGGATAAAGTACCACAGTGTATTTAATGCTTACGCACACGCACATGTAGGCAAACTTTATCCACGGTGTATTTAATGTTTACGTACACGCACATGCAAGTATATGAGAATATAGGCCTATGTATGCTTATGTGCATGCTTACTTGTTTAACTATATTTGTGCAGAATATAAAAAAAAGTATTCTAAATTTGTGCTATCAATGTAAAAAAAACAGGAATAAAAATAATCAGTCAATTATGAACAGTTCTTGAAAACACCAAGCTGAAACAAATATTAGGTTATCAAGTAAAAAAAAAAAGTTATGGATTCACCTGGATCCCTGACGTTAAGATTAGACTGAAAAAGAAAAGCACCCATTTTCAGTTTTTGAACATCAAAGCAATAAAATCCTGTCGCGCTTTACTGTTCCATGGGTAATACTGTCGCACGGCGTTAATTTTTCATGACCAGCTGCAATATTTCACAGGAAATAGTGTTGTCAAGACACGATTTTGTGGGCGACACCAATTCATGGACATTTCTCATGAAATCCTATCGCGCTTCACTATTTCACGGAAAATACTGTTGCACGGCGACTTTGTTTTTTTCTTGACCAGCTGAAGTATTTCACAGCAAATACTGTCGCTGTGACACGATTTTGTGGGCGTTGTGATTTTATGCAACACCGGCACCTTGTCCTTTGCGTGGCGAGGGAATCATGGACTTTCGAACTTCTTTGAGGGGCGAACCTTCCATAGGCAGTAGGACGGAGGGAGGGGGTGAGGGGTGGGGGGGGGGGGTACTGAAAGCACCACGGCAAGTCAGTTTCCATAAACCTGATTTCGAGTTAGTTCTGCTTTACTGACAACAAGCTCAGGTGAAAATGAAATGGGGTTAGTTCTGGTTTACTGACAAGCTCAGGTGAAAATTTGTATGATCAACGGGGACACCTATTCATGGGAAATTGAGGAGGGGACTGTCTATAACCGAACACTACACTGGGGCTGCTAGAATGACAGGATGGCAACGAAAAGGCCAAGTCAGATGTCGGCCACCCTAGGAATTTACTGATTCAGTCAGTCAGTCATTCCCCTGACATTCCCCTGACCGCTGGGGTCGTTGGGGGGGGGGGGGGGGGGGGACGTGATGAGGCAGCCGCCGTTTCTCTCCAGGTTCTCTGTTGGTAGCTGTCGTGAGGTGATCTGGCATGGAAAAAAAAGTCCAACGATTAAGCAAACACTGGTGATCCGTCTTCTGGCAGTATTTCATTTTATAGTTTTCTTGGTTTTGCATACAATTCGGACAACGTACAAGAAATAACGCACAGCTTTAAAAATTACGGTGTGATGATACACTCGTGGCATTCCACGCTGATTTAAGGGACGGTAGCCCTTCAGCCCCCCCCCCCCCCCCCCCACACACACACACACACGTACACTCCTACTTGTAACCGCCACCTCCTCTCCATCTCTCCCGCTTATCTCACTGGAGATTGCTGAGATCATGTGCTATCGCTGACAACAATCGGCTGGTTATTGGGTCTTCGAGTTGATAATTGAAGGATGATGACATGCCGTGTGTGTGTGTGTGTGTGTGTGTGTGTGTGTGTGTACGCGCGCGCGCGCACGCGTGTTTGCATGCATATGTGTGTACTGGCATTTGTTCACGTATGTTTGTGTGCGCACGCGCGCGCGCAGGTGTGTGTAGTATATACGGATGCAAGCGCGTACTGAGAGAGATAGAAGAGTGATTGGGGGGGGGGGGGGGGGGGGGGGGAGAGAGAAGCGTGTGGGGGGGATGAGGGACATAATCAAGCACGCATGAAAACACGGAGAGGCTGACAACAGAGAGATCAGGAGAAAACGCAAGACGCCCCCCCCCCCCCCCCCCCCACACACACAGAGAGAGAGAGAGAGAGAGAGAGAGAGAGAGAGAGAGAGAGAGAGGCCAAACTTTGACAAGGCCTAGTCCAGTAGAAGTGACGTTGAAACATACAACCGCTGTACACAAAAAGTGAAACCGACATCACATTACATCACATTATCCAATTTTTTCCCCTGGCTAAGTGAAGATAGTCTACTGACAGTAGGAAGCCTTCAAAGTCGTTCGTTTAGCTTCTTTCCATTAAAAGATTATCTTCTAAGTTCTCTAACATGGGGTGGGAAAGGTGGTGTTGGTGTGTGTGTATGTATGTATATATATATATATATATATATATATATATATATATATATATATATATATATATATATATATATGTGTATGTGTGTGTGTGTGTGTGTGTGTGTGTGTGTGTGTGTGTGTGTGTGTGTGTGCGTACGAAAAGCGCGTGTCTTAGAAAGCCTGCCATGACAGATGATTGCTTTTGGTAGCAGTTTTATTGTACAGTGTGTGTATGAATGTAGGCCTATATACATCTCTCGAATTATGTTTAGTATAGCGCTTGACTGTTAGATTCTTCTTCTTGGAATCGAGCACTATGTACGCTTAATTACAATCATTATTACAGCTACTATAATGGAAGTCAGAGTCTGACTCTCACCCTCCACTTTCTTAACATTTCCTGAACTGAATCAAATGTCCATTTGCTGCTGGGTGGACAGTCAACGTTTTCAAGCCGCACAAATCAGATTCCCAAGTGTGATTCCAACTCACGACCATCAGCTCAAATCATTTGACTGCGGGACCACTTACACACACTGGGCTTTTCAACTGAATATTGTAAAATATACAACACACTCAAACCACACTCATGGCACAGAACACTCCGACACATACTCAAACCACACTGACGACGTTTTCATTGGATATGGTAAAACACGCTGTGATGCACACTCAAACCACACATACGATCCTTTCGATTCTATATTGTATAATACACCGTGACGCAAACTCAGATCACAGAAAAACGACCTTTTTAGTTTGATATTGTATAATAATACACAGCGACGCACACTTAAACCACATGAACAACTTTATCGATCCGATATTGTACAATACAAACTGAAGCACGCTCAAACCACTTAAAACACACTATTGCTTTCAAACTGTGTAATTAGCAAGCGCGCCTATCCCTGTCCACACAGTACAAACTCGCATAAATCAGATCATAGTCGACTTTCTTACTTGGGGCGATAATGCGTGCACTCGTTTACAAACCATTTATGTGACGTCCCTTTCCTGCATCAGTTTCAGTTTTCTCCACAAGGCATCGCAGCGTGCGGAGTAATCCGTACATGCTACATCATATTTATGATGGTAGTGTGTGTAAAGAGTAACAAACACAATTGTTCATTACAATGTTTAATCCTATATTTTCAGCATACATGATTATTTAAATTATCGGCTCTCTGATGCATATTACAAACCAAAATTTATTGTCATCGTTTCAGTCAGTTTCGGGGGTGATTCAAAAACAGAAAACTGATGAAAAGTAACGAGAACTAATTTTCAAGAAATGCACATATGAATGATAACACAAACGATGACATTTTCTCGAGTTTAGATTATTCAATTCGAGCCTATAAAGTCCAGTTCACTGTTCTGTGCATACAGTGACGGAGTCACCTTCGTTCAAACTGTCGCACTGAACTTCACGCCAGACTTTTACAGCTGATATGTGTGTAAGTGTGTGTGTGTGTGTGTGTGTGTGTGTGTGTGTGTGTGTGTGTGTGTGTGTGTGTGTGCGTACGTGTGTGTGTGTCCTGTGTGTGTGTGTGTGTGTGTGTGTGTGTGTACGTGCGTGCGTACGTGTGTGTGTGTGTGTGTGTGTGTGTGTGTGTGTGCACGCGTGCGTACATGCATGTGTGTGTGTGTGTGTGTGTGTGTGTGTGTGTGTGTGCACGCGTGCGTACGTGCATGCGTACGTCCTCAGTGTGTGTGTGTGTGTGTGTGTGTGTGTGTGTGTGTGTGTGTGAGAGAGAGAGAGAGAGAGAGAGAGAGAGAGAGAGAGAGAGAGCGAGCGAGAGCGTGCATGCGTTCTGTTTTGCATGTGTGTGTGTGTGTGTGTGTGTGTGTGTGTGTGTGTGTGTGTGTGTGTGTGTGTGAATCCAATACACCTTTCGAGCAATCATGCATCTTCACCTCAAAATGTTAGTAGTCAGTCAACAGAGCTATCAACATCGGGGATTTTGCGTCTCCGGCAAATCTTAC
>JADBJO010001052.1:357500-370000 GCA_016801955.1 Conus betulinus | reverse complement strand
CCAACTCTCTTTTTCTCCTTCTCTTTCCCTGTCTCTCTTTCTCTATCGGTCCAACCGCCCCCTACCCATCTCTATCTCTTGCTCTCTCTCCCCCTCTCCGCTGTCGCAACACCACAACGATCACACCCCTCTCTCTCTTACCCTTTCTTTCTCCGACACAGACTGATGGTGACGATGAGGGCGATGATGACGAGCACGGCGGAGCAAGATCCCAACACGATGGACAGAACTTTCTCCTCGGCCATGTCGTCCCCCTCGGTTGTCGCGTCGTCGTCTCTGAAAATCGTAGTCGTCGTCATCAAAATCATCATCATCATCATCACCATCACTACCACCACCTCCACCATCACCACGCAATCACCACCACCATCATCATCGAAAACAACAAAACAATAGAAGAGAAAACAGCGCACCAACGTGGGCACTTTTGTCACTTTTCTGCCCTTCCCACATCGGGTCACCACGTTCGAACATCATTCACCGCACGTCTTTCCTATGATTCGTTTCAGCTTTACGTTCTTAAACATCTTTTGGACAGAAGGGATGAGGGTAAGGGGGTGAGAAAGGGATGAAAGGCGGTGGGCGAGGTTGGGGATTGGGAGTAAACCATTACATGGGGCGGGCGATTCTCATACGTTGTAAACTTACGAAACTGTTGAGGGGTTGCTCGTATTTTCTCTTCTGATATTACAGTGTAGGACTGTGCAGAAGACGCGCAGTGTCTTCCAGATTTCACGTGCCTATCTCATCGCCCTTCCTTCAGATTTTACAGTGTGGGATTGCACAGAAAACGCGCAGTATTGTGTGTGTGCCAGATTTCACGTGCCCACTCACCGTTTCCCATATCACAGTGTGCCTTTCACAGAAAACGCGCAGTAGTGCCAGATTTCACGTGCCTGTCTCATCGCCCTTCCTTCAGACATTACAGTGTGGGGCTGCACAGAAAACGCGCAGTATGTGTGTGCCAGATTTCACGTGCCTATCTCATCGCCCTTTCCTCCAGATATTACAGTGTGGGGATGCACATAAGACGCGCACAGTGTGTCAGATTTCACGTGCCTGTCTCATCGCCCTTCCTTCAGACATTACAGTGTGTGCACAGATTTCACGTATGTATCTCCAGATTTCACGTGCATATCCTTCCCTTCTTCCAGATATTACAGTGTGGGGCTGCACAGAAGACGCGCAGTGTGTGTCAGATTTCACGTGCCTATCTCATCGCCCTTCCTTCAGATATTACAGTGTGGGGCTGCACAGAAAACGCGCAGTATGTGTGTGCCAGATTTCATGTGCCTGTCTCCTCATCGCCCTTTCCTTCAGATATTACAGCGTGGGGCTGCAGAGAAGACGCGCAGTGTGTGCCAGATTTCACGAGCCTGTCTCATCGCCCTTCTTTAAGATATTACAGCGTGGGGCTGCAGAGAAGACGCGCAGTGTGTGCCAGATTTCATGTGCCTGTCTCATCGCCCTTCTTTAAGATATTACAGCGTGGGGCTGCAGAGAAGACGCGCAGTGTGTGCCAGATTTCATGTGCCTGTCTCATCGCCCTTTCCTTCAGATATTACAGTGTGGGGCCGCACAGAAGACGCGCGGTGTGTGCAAGATTGCACGTGCCTATCTCATCGCCCTTCCTTAGATCTTACAGTGTAGGGCTGCGCAGAGGTGAATGTGTGTAAGATGCACGTATGCAAGTACACACCCACACACACACACACACACACACACACACACACACACACCGCGTACACGACACACACACACACACACGCACGCACGCACGCCGCACACACCAGCACGCACGCACGCACGCACGCACGCACGCACGCACGCACTCTTCTTTGGAGCATTCTTGCGCGCACTGGAATTGTGCGCTTATAATCAAATTCGAACTCTTCACGCTTATATCAAATAAATCGACACTCTTCCCAGAATCCCCAAGCAGCTAAAGGAAGAACAAAGAAGCCTACCCACAACAGACTCAGAGTGGTGGTGTGGGGGGGGTGTGTGTGTGTGTGTGTGTAAAGGAAAGGACCTTGTCTCTGCTGACACTGAATGACACAGCTGACACAGCTAAAGGAAAGGACGGGCAGAAGCCTGACCCACAGACTCAGTGGTGGTGGTGGGGAGGGTGTGTGTGTGTGTGTGTGTGTGTGTGTGTGTGTGTGTGTGTGTGTGTGATGTATAGACCTTGTCTCTGCTGACACTGAATGTCGCCCTCGCAGCACACCTTGACGACGCGGTAGGTCACTCTCTTGGACGACGGTACCTCCACCATGTCCAGTCTGTGAGAAAGCACACACACACACACACACACACACACACACACACACACACACACACACACACACACACACACACACGAGCACACACACGCACACACACACACACACACACACACACACACACAGTCCACACACACGAGCAGAGAAACACACACAATGTTATCAAGCCCGACCCTCTCCCATCCCGACCCTCTCCATCACTTGACACATTTCACTAGAACATGGCGGTCTTTTCGTCCAGACATCAACACTGCAACTCAGCGTTAAGATAAGAACAGGGCGCGCATGCGCCCGCACACACACACACAAGCACACATACAGAGAGAGAGAGAGAGAGAGAGAGAGAGAGAGAGAGAGAGGAGAGAGAGAGAGACAGAGAGACAGACAGACAGACAGACAGAGACAGACAGACAGACAGACGGCAGACGGACGGGACAGACAGACAGAGACAGAGATCAGAATCTTCCTTCTACTCTATTTTGCTAGAAGCAACAACAGTTTCTGTATGTCTTGTTCACAATATTGTGAGTTTGTGAGAGGGTATGATGGTGTGCATATCTCGAACACATAAGTGACAACACACACGTTGTAATAAATGCACCGACACTGACTTCCACACACACACATACACACAGATAACTACTTATGACACACAAAATTTTACGACAAACACCTACTCTCTCTCTCTCTCAGTCAGTCACTCGCACACAATGATAAACGCACACAAACACACCGTCAGACCCACACAATAATATGAATGCGCGCGGGCGCGCGCGCACACACACACACACACACACACACACACTCTCTCTCTCACCTACATACTCACACACTCGCACACACACACACACTTATGCATAACCACACACACACACACACACACACACAATGATACACGCACACGCATGCGCGCGCACACACACGAACACACACACACACACTTTCTCTCTCTCTCCCTCACACGCACGCACTCAAGTACGCACGCACGCACACACACACACACACACACACACACACACACACACACACACACACTTCTCCCTCACACGCACGCACTCAAGTACGCACGCACGCACGCGCACGCACGCACACACACACACACACACACACACTCGTTCTGTCCCTCGCTCTCTCCACCTCCACCATCCCCATCCCACTAAACAAACCCCGACCTCGCCACGCCTTCTCATTCCTCCACCACGTCCCTTTCCTCTATCCCCACACCTCCCCTCCGACTCCTCCCCCCCCCCCCCCCCCCCTCCCCTCTCCCGTCCTGCCCTGACACCCACACGCACTGACTGGTCGGTCTGCAGAGAAAACTTAACAGTATCCCTTCCGCTAAATCTATTTCTCAGGAGCCAAGGGAAGGTTTCTTCCCCCCGAGACATCAATACTTGGCCTTTCGACCCACCGTCATTCGGCGGTACGCCGAGGACGGTTCTCTGTCAGCAATCGATACTCGAAGGAGACACAAAGAGAGAGAGAGAGAGACAGAGAGAGAGAGAGAGAGAGAGGAGAGAGAGAGAGAGAGAGAGAGAGCAGTGAGGAGTGAGTGAGAGAGAGAAAGTGAGAGAGAGGGGGTAAGGGAAGGAGGGGAGAGAGAGAGAGATGAGAGGAGAGAGAGAGAGAGAGAGAGAGAGAGAGAGAGAGAGAGAGAGAGAGAGAGAGAGGAGGGTGAGAAAGAGACTGAGTGAGGCAGGGGGGAGTGAGTGAGAGAGAGAGAGTGAGAGGGAGGGGGTAAGGGAAGGAGGGAGGGAGAGAGAGATGAGAGAGAGAGAGTGAGAGAGAGAGAGAGAGACAGAGAGAGAGAGAGAGACTGAGAAAGAGGCAGTGGGGAGTGAGAGAGAGAGAGAGTGAGAGAGAGGGGGGTAAGGGAAGGAGGGAGAGAGAGAGAGAGAGAGAGAGAGAGAGAGAGAGAGAGAGAGAGAGGAGAGAGAGAGAGAATGTTGGAGTGGTGGTTTCCTTTGAATGACATTGTGAGAGAGAGAGAGACAGACAGACAGACAGACAGACAGACAGACAGAGAGAGAGCGAGAGAGAGAGAGAGGGAAGAGAGAGGGAAGAGAGAGGGGAGAGAGAAGAGGAGAGAGAAAAAAAAACGGAAGAAGAAGATGGGGGTGGGGGTAACGAGAGAGAGTGAAAAGAGAAAAGAGTGAAGGATAGAGACATGAAAAAGCAGACAGAGGAATAGAGGGAGGAATAAACAGTCAAGAGAAACAGAGAGAAAGAGAGGAGGGGGGGGGGGGGTAACAGAGAGACAAACGACAGAGAGAGAGAGCGATGGAGACAAACTGACAGTACGAGATGGAAAAAGAGACAGATATGAGAGAGAGAGAGAGAGAGAGAGAGAGAGAGAGAGAGAGAGAGAGAGAGAGGGGGGGAGACAGAGACAGAGACAGAGGAGACAGAGACAGATCTGAGACAGACAGACAGACAGACAGAAGTGATGATGGCGAGAGAGGCGACCCAATTTTTCACCACTTCTAACGGATTAGATTGCCTGTCTAGGACGCAGTGCTTTCCCCTGAAATATGACCTCCCCACATTTCGCCACACTTCCTGAGTCCCCCCCCCCCCCCCCCCCCCCCCCCCCCCCACCCCCCCCGCTTTCCGATTCTTTTCTTTCGCTTTTTTCTTTCTTTCTTTTTTTTTTTTTTTTCCCCCCAACAAAATTTGGTTTTCATGTTTCTACTCTCTGAATGTCTGTCTGTCTGTCTCTTTATTTTTCTCTCTTCTGGCTTCTTCTTCTGTCTCTTTTTCTTCAGTTTTTTTTTCTCCTAAAGCGTTTTCTATGCTTTTCTGTATCTTTTCCGGCCGATTTGCCTGTCCTTTGCTCAAGAAACATTTGGCTTTTTCTCTCCTCCACCCTCGTGGATATATATATATATATATATATATATATATATATATATATATATATAGGGGGGGGGGGGGGGCTTTACTGAGGGGTAACGGGGTGAATGGGGCAAGAAGAGGTGTGTCTTTCAGGGCAAATTGTACCCTCATCTGGAAAGTCTGTACAATAATTTTCTGTGACTGTTTGTGACGCTCTCCCCCCCCCCCCCCCCCCCCCCCTTTTATTTCAAACATTTTTTCACTGTCGCCCACTATCTTTCAACTTTTGCGATCCCTTCACATAAGTTTACATAAGAAAGTTTTTACACTATTTTTTCTTGTTCCCTTGTTAAAATGTTCTTTGCATGCTGTAATCTGGTTAGCAGGAAATGCTGTCAGCTGTCTCTTTTTGCAACGCTGCTTGATCACATGGCTTTTCAATACGTTTGGTCGGATTGAAGTGGTGTGTGTGTGTGTGTGTGTGTGTGTGTGTGTGTGTGTGTGTGTGTGTGTGTGTGTGTGTTCGTTCAAGACTTTTCATGATCTGGTTGCGATAAACTAAATGGAATGGTTGGGGTAGTTTTATCCGCCTTAAGGCTAGCACAGTTCCATTTAAATTATCACAATTCCATGATAGGAGTGACTTGCCTTCTTTCAACTTTTCTACACGTAGTACAGCCCTGAAAGGGCCCCGTGTGCACGGCTGGGCAATACTGAAACTGAAACCAGATCCTTCTCCTGTTCTTGCTCTGTTCCTGAATTTCGTCTTCTTCCTCATCAGCCCCCTGCTAGTCTAAAATAAGACTGAAAGTGAGATCCTTTTTTTTCCTCACAGTCTTTCCCTTCTTCTTGCTTTTTTTTGCTGTTGACTTCTGTTCCTGATCGTTATTGGCTACAGCAAGTTGCTGTTCTTGTGCATACATGTATTACAAACCAGGTTTCTTGTTCTTGTTCTTGTAGTAGTAGTAGTAGTAGTAGTAGTAGTAGTAGTAGTAGTAGTAGCAGCAGCAGCAGCAGCAGCAGCAGCAGCATTAATAGTAGTAGTAGTAGTAGCAGCAGCAGTAGCAGCAGCAGCAGCAGTAGTAGAAGTAGTAGTAGTAGCAGACGCAGCAGAAGTAGTAGTAGTAGTAGAAGTAGTAGTGGTGGTGGTGGTGTCTGTCGATCGGTTGGTCTCTGTCGCTCTGGCTCCTGATTTCTGTCTTTGTTTTTCTGTCTCTGTCTCGCTCTCTGTCTTTCTTCTTTCTTCTTCTTGGCCAGATGTCTATTTTGTACTAGGCGAGTGGACAACAGGTTCTTTTGTTGCGACTTCTGGTGAAACTTCAGACAGTCGGACCCCGGCTTCTAGCTTGACATTCAAAGGACTTTTTCCACGATTGCGCTCTCCAAATGGATCTCTTCTGTCGCCATGACAGTTTCAATAGATTATCTGCCATCTTGACCCATCACTGCATCCACCTCCCTCTCTCTCTCTCTCTCTCTTTCTTTTCTCTCTTTCTTTGGACCCTGACTCTGGCATTACGATGAAGCCAAGCAAAGTACTTCTTCAGAGTCTACCAAAGGACAAATCATCTGCTACTCACACCATCTGGCAGGCTTTGGAGCCAGATCAAGTAATGAAAATGCCGCAAGTTTCACCAAAGAAGCACCACTGACTGTGGACTCGTCCATACCGGTTTAAAACGGCATCTGCTATCCCACACCGCTGCTAATCCATGTGCCCAAAATGCGCAACGACTACTGCTACCTGAACAAATCGGTGAAGAAAACGATTATGGAAAACCGTCGGGAAATGAGGTTCGTGGTGACGATTTAGCAGCTGCCTGGCCTACAAATAAACCAACGTGCTGGTCAAGCCTTGATGTGAAATGAATGAAAGCAGCTCTAAAGGTCTGATCTAAATTCCAATCCCGCTGCTGTTGTTCAATGAGTGTTGGAATGTGTCTGG
Organism: Conus betulinus; assembly: GCA_016801955.1. NCBI lineage: Eukaryota > Metazoa > Mollusca > Gastropoda > Neogastropoda > Conidae > Conus > Conus betulinus. Next base: position 362,938 of record JADBJO010001052.1, on the reverse strand, counting down.
AGATTGGTGTGTGCTCAGTTCAGGGTAGATACTGCCCTATTTTATTCTAAGTCACTGCGTTAATAAAAAAGAAGTATGCATAAGTTTTTATTGATGGTTTATGCTCTTCTGTCTCTGCATTTTTTGAGGGAGAGAGACAGAGACAGAGACAGTGAGAGAAAGAGTGAACGAACGGACCAACGTTGAGAAAGAAAGAGAGACAGGCTGACGGACAGACAGACAGAGAAAGAGATAGGAATGATAGAGACAAAGGCAGAGACAGAGGCAAAGAGAGAGAGAGAGAGAGAGAGAGAGAGAGAGAGAGAGAGAGAGAGGGGGGGGGGGGAGGATCGAGAGAGGCAGACAGATAGACAGACAAACAGACAGAGACAGAAAGACTGTGACAGAGAGACAGAGGAAGACACTGACCAACCGACCGACAGACACACACACACATATGCAGAGAGAAACACAGATGCGAAAACGGGGATTAAGCTAAAGAAAAAAAGAAATAAAAAACCAACCTGACTGACCAAATACCAAAGTAGGTCGAGGTGGGAAAGCAGTGACTGACCTGTACATGGTTCCACAGTTCCTCTTGGTGATCCAGGACCAGGCTTTCTCCCAGTTGGAGCAGGAGGCTGGCACACGCCTCAGCACAGACACCTTCTTCAGGGAGGTGGTGCCAACTCTGTCCACGGACACACACACACACACACACACACACACACACACACACACACACACACACACACACACACACAGGGAACCGTTAGCATCTTGGGTAAACCAATCAAGAAAACAACAATGAAAAAAAGCATCAATACGACTGTGGCTACTACTGAGCGTGCGTATACACTGTCTATAGTCGCACAATATATTTGTGGGTTTCTTCGGCCCCAGGCGGCCTCTGTACAGAGTTGGTGAGTGTGCTATGGACTCAAATGGAAGGATCAGTTCAGTTCAGTGTGTTTCATTAATCGATGACATAAAAAGGCCACAGAGATCACTGAGAATGTCAGGCCTTCTGTTACTGCTCATTTCCTTTCACCTCTCTCCTCCACAGGTTAGAATCTAGACACCCCACAGAGAAAACTGATGAAAATACTTTTAAAAAAATCACAACAGTCTGCCCAACTCTGACTGGGCAATGGCGAGTGCGATGTCCGTTATACATGTCATGTATGATATGGTCAAAGCTTTCAAAATACGCAGTATTATTCATATCTTTTAATTTGTATCGTCCTGTTGAAATGGACAATCTAGTAGTATATGACCGACAGAAAAATTTCAAACTGGAGAACTGAAACCTCACAATCGATATTTAATCCACCTTGATGGACGCATCTCTGAGTGTTGCTGATCAATGCTGCAGGTGTCCGTATTTCCCCGTCCTTGTTGACGCCAGGCTGTATCACTAAAAACGTGGTGTTCAGCGCTATCGTGTGGTCTGAGACTTAAATGGAACTCCATAGCATTATCTTCATTGATCAGCAACACAAAATCTCAGTTTCAGTTAATCTTGTTGCCGGCTGGTGGTTTCAGTTTTGATTTCCTCTCCACATCCGTCACTGTGATGAGCTGGAGTCGAAATCTTCTCTGTGGACAGACTTGATGGGAACCGTGGTTGACAGGGAGAGTAACAGTTATATCCCTCTGGGTGGACTCGATCACTCACAATGGCTCCTCACTAAGCAATAAGTGTCTTGGTATTTTGCATATGTGTCCTGTTGTTTCAGTACTGGCACCACGGAATGCCCTCTGAAGTCATACAGCAGCGTGGCACCACGGAATGCCTCTGAAGTGATACAGCAGCGTGGCATCGTCTCCTGTGGTGGGCAGCCTCCTGCCGGCCTGAATACGACTGTTCTCTGTGAATAGCTACTGCTGGATTGTGACAGAGAAAAAGTGGGTGTGACCATGTATGGGGGAAGCCAGGATGGAAGTACTGACTCTGAGAGGGTAGAAAAGATGGCAAAAAAAATGAATGTTTGTTAACAATGGAAATAATTGATATCACCGCCACTAGGAAAGATCACACAGCAAAAACCAACCAACCAACCAACAAAAAAAAAAAAAAAAAAAAAAAAAAAACCACCGAATAAATGATAAAAATAGATAAACTACTGGCACAAACACTACCAATAAAATGATCATTATCTAAGTTAGAATTAGCGTGTGTGCCCACGTAAACGCGCAAGCAAGTGCGTACGAACGCGCGCGCGTGATTGTGTGTGTGTGTGTAGTTGATGTGTGTATGTGCGTGGGTGTGTGTCTGCATGCGAGCATTAGCGTGTGCGCAATCATGTGTGTATATGTGTGTGTGTTTGTGTGTGAGTCAGTGTGTGTGCGCGTGTGTGTACGTGCTGCGTGCGCGCGCTCGCGCGTGTCTGTGTTTGCGCGCGTGCGTGTGTATGTGTGTGTGTGCGTGGGCGCACGCATCTGTTTGCTTGTTAAAGATAGTTTCAGAACTGACATAACTCTCGCCCAGCCCTAGACACAGCGCATCAAAAGACTCGAACGTTCGACTCACGGCACAGATTTGGTGCACATCTCTGCCCCCGGCACTTCGCTGGGCATCCACTGCAGCAGCAGCAGCAGGACCCGGAGAGACCCGGACATCGCCCATCCGCAGCGTCTTGTTCAACGTGCGCCGTGCGAACCACATGACTGCCCGGCAACACTCGTACCCACTGGTAAATGGATTGGAACCCGTCCCTGACCTCACCGTGTGTGGACGTCACGTGGACAGCGTGTCACGGCCTCCGCCTGTGTTAAACATTGTTTGGAATATTGTGATTTGAAGATGGGGTTTTCTTTTCTTTAGAACTGTGGAATAAATGTACCGATATTACCGAAATTCTGCCCCCCCCCCCCCCCCCCCCCCCCCCCCCTCTCTCTGAGGTAAAAAAAAACAAAACAAAAAATCAGAAACATGCGCCTCTTTCTGTCTATCTTTTCGCTCTGCCCTCTCTTCCTCCATATCCCCCCCCCCCACCTTCCCCCCCCCACCCCCTCCCCCACATGCGCATGAGCCCACAGATACACAGATGCTCAAATACCCACTCACAGACAGACAGACAAACACACTAGCAGATATCACCTCTCTCTCTCTCTTCTCTCTCTGTCTGTCTGTCTCTTTCTCTCTCTCACTCACTTCAGATATCACGACAGAGCTAAAAGCTAACGAAACTCGTCAAGCACTAAACGCGCATTTTTACAATAATCCACAATAACATGCCATACGTTCCACAGTTTCAAAGCGTTTGGTTTGTGTTTTGCCGCATTTGGGCATTGGGTCAAAATTCGCTGTTATATCACTGATTTTTGTGATCGCAGATCTTATGTGAACAATGCAAAATGTCTTTGAGGATTCTCCTCAGATTTTAAAACAGAATAAAACAAACAAACAAACAAAACACAGAACGAAAATCTGCAACTTTCGGCCATAGACCGTCTTCGGGACTTGTGACATGAAAAGAAAAACAAATAAATACGTATAGGCAATGACGAATGAAAACATATACGTAAACTGACGATTACGTGCTTAAAGGTGTGTGTGTGTGTGTGTGTGTGTGTGTGTGTGTGTGTGTGTGTGTGTGTGTGTGTGTGTGTGTGTGTGTTAGTTCTTTAGTTTAACATCTATTCACTGTAAATGTTATAAGACGGGAAAAAAAAAGATTGTGTGTGTAAGTGTACGTGTCTGTGTGTGTGCGTGCGTGTGTGTGTGTGTGTGTGTGTGTGCGCGCGCGCGCGTGCGTGTGCGTGCGTGCGTGCGTGCGTGCGTGTGTGTATGCCTCTGTGTGTGTGTGTGTGTGTGTGTGTGTGTGTGTGTGTGTGTGTGTGTGTGTGTGTGTGTGCGTGCGCGCAAGAGATAGGATTGTGTTAGGGACGAGAGGGGAAAGTTGGGATGGGTGGCAAGACAGGTAGACATTTACTTGTCCTCGTTGTTTATCTAGCCTTTCGTGTATTTTGACTGGGGGAATTAAAGTATATCAAATTAAACAAGTTAAGTAGGATTGAGGCATAATGCAGAGGGGTGGATGAGGGGAGGAAAAGTTTGCGGGTGGGGATGGGGGGCATCAGGGTGGAAAGGAGGACGAAATAGAGGAAAGGAAAGGGGGGGGGGAGGGGGGGGGGCTAACCACACACACACATGTGCGCGCTCGCCAGCGCCAGCGCGCGCGCGCGCGCGCACACACACACACACACACACACACACACACACACACACACACACACACACACACCTTTAAGCACGTAATCGTCCGTTTACGTATGTTTTATCACAAGTCCTGAAGTCGGTCTATGACCGAAACGTTGTTGATTTTTGTTGTGTGTGTATGTGTGTGTTGTTTTTCTATTCTAAAACCTGGTGAGAATCCTTAAAGACCTTTTGCGCCATTATATCATTTATTTATTTATTTTTGCTAGACTATTAACACTCAAATGTCCATCCAAATACATACACGTTTCCCACAAAATCGTCATATTGATTGTATATACTCTTGCACAAACATATATTAATTTGAAGAAAAATGTTTACCAACATTACCTTCTTTCGGTTTACAACGTAGTATAAGCTACATGTGAAACTTCCCTTCAAATCAGTTAAGATGCAAAGGCCAGTGGAGGACATTTAAAAAAAAAAAAGTATAAGTAACCGCAACTCACATTTCTTCACGGTTCCTCTAAACAGCTATTTGCTAATTTCGGTTTAGATAGCCCGTTTATTTAAAAAAAAAAAAACCTCATTAAAATTCAAACACAGAATTCCATATGCTTTCTCGTGTCTTTCTTTCTTTCTTTCACGTATTCGTCAATGCTGAATAACCAATAACTTTGAACTTTTTATATTAAACGGAAGTGCTTCTAAATAAGATCCTTCGTCCGGGATTTTTTTTTTTTCAAGTAATCCCCAAACGGAACCTGAATATTGTGAATTTCCCCGACATGACTGATTGCATTCTTTCCTTATTGCTTCTTCTGTTTTGATTGTATTTTTTTTTCCTTGTTGATTTTTCTGTATTTGCTCCATTCCCCGACATGACTGATTGCATCTTTTCCTCATTGCTTCTTCCTTTCTTTTTGTGCTGTATAAAAAAAAATCTTATTCCTCCCCCCGCCTCCAACTTATTTAGACATTCTTCTAATCCCACTGTCTCCTTATCCTTCCCATCCATTATCAATTTGCTTGTTAACGAGATCAGAAAACACTGAGAGACACGTCTGTCCGTGTCTGACCCTTGCAAGTCATTTGTGGTCTGTCCTTCCTAAGCCCTGCTGTTATGTCCCTGGATCTGGTCAGTCAGAGCTCTAAACTGTCTCTGGTTCGAATGAGCGAACAGTGAGCGTCAGGAGAAGGGAGGGGGGGGGGGGGGGGGGGGGGGGGGGGGGGGGGGGGGGGGGGGGGGAGAGGTGAATCGGGATGGGACGGGGTAACAGGTTTATAACAAATA
>JADBJO010001052.1:330000-332500 GCA_016801955.1 Conus betulinus | reverse complement strand
TATTTTTGTTACTTTTCTCTCTTCTAAAACATCACCAAAGGCAACCGAAGGAGAGAAAAGATAAATCAAAATCTTTTCAAAAGTAGTCGCTTACTTCCTCACACCCTGTAAGGAAAGTCCTAGACCTTCACTGACTCTGAAAGAGTGAACCCTCAGGCCTTACGGTTGAAGTTCTGCACCCTACAGACCCTGAAAGAGTGAACCCTCAGGCCTTACGGTTGAAGTTCTGCACCCTACAGACCCTGAAAGAGTGAACCCTCAGGCCTTACGGTTGAAGTTCTGCACCCTACAGACCCTGAAAGAGTGAACCCTCAGGCCTTACGGTTGAAGTTCTGCACCCTACAGACGCTGAAAGAGTGAACCCTCAGGCCTTACGGTTGAAGTTCTGCACCCTACAGACCCTGAAAGAGTGAACCCTCAGGCCTTACGGTTGAAGTTCTGCACCCTACAGACCCTGAAAGAGTGAACCCTCAGGCCTTACGGTTGAAGTTCTGCACCCTACAGACGCTGAAAGAGTGAACCCTCAGGCCTTACGGTTGAAGTTCTGCACCCTACAGACCCTGAAAGAGTGAACCCTCAGGCCTTACGGTTGAAGTTCTGCACCCTACAGACCCTGAAAGAGTGAACCTCAGGTCTGCCAAGGAAGTTCTCCACCCCACAGACCCTATCCTTCAAGACCTGTAAAGTCAGTTCCTGACTGCCGCAACAGTTCCTCAAAATCCACAAGGACAGTACCCGATCCCCACACAGCTTGTCTGGATAGTCCTTCACACCCCTAACAAAGGTAGTCCCTGCACGCTGCATTTTCCTGTGGGCGCCGTCTCCGGCCTCTTCACGTCCTGCAGGGCTGTTCTTGACCTTCTCAGGCGATCCCCATAGTAAGCAATCCAAACCAGAAGCAGTCCTCGTAAAGTTCCTGGAAGTCTATGGACTCTTACAGGCTAGTCCATCAGACCCTAAAACGGAAGTCCTTCAGACTCTATAAAAGGCAGATCCCTCAGAACCGCTACAAAGGGCAGTCGCTCGCATTCTGTTGAGATGATTCCACAGACCCTCCACGATTCTGCAAAGGGTCAGACTTTCTCCAGGGCAGCGCCTCCGACCTTGCACAGGGCAGCCCCTCAGATCCTGTAGGGGTAGGCCCTGAGGAACTGTTTGATGGCGGCAGGCACGGGCAGCAGGTCCGTGGACCTGGGCCGGCAGATGCAGGTCCTCCAGGCTGCGGTTGACCGTGACCCGGGCCTGGTGGACGAGGGAGGGCGGGGAGTGGCGGAGGGGGGCGGACAGGCGCACGTGCAGGTCCCTCCGGCGGGAGGCCTCTAGCCAGCGGTAGTGGGAGCCCTGGGGCTGTCGGCACAGCGTGGCGTGGAAGTCCAGCAGGTCCAGCATCGTCTCGAACCTGCCGTGGGCAGAAAAGGGCAAGGGGGTGGTTAGAGGTTTGTTGTTGTTTATTTTCTTCTTGTTGGTGTTCTTGTTGTTGTTGTAGTGGTGGTGGTGGTGGTGGTGTCTTTTTTGTTATATTGTTGTTGTTGTGGTGGTGGTGGTGGTGGTGGTGGTGGTGATGGTGGTGGTGGTGGTTGTCGTCGTTGTGGCTGCCGTTGCTGTTGTCGTTGTCGTTGTTGTCGTGTTGTTGTTATTGTTATTTTTGTCGTCATTGTTACTGTTGTTGTAAATAATACTGAGAGCTTGTTTCAAACGAAGTATTGACGAATGATGGGGTATGGCTAATTGTTTAGGTGTTTTATCATTGTTGTTTGCTGCGCATATTGAGCGATTTTTTTCCAGTACACACGCACACACACACACACACACACACGCGCGCGCGCGCGCGCGCGCGCGCGCAGAGAGAGAGAGAGAGAGAGAGAGAGAGAGAGAGAGAGAGAGAGAGAGAGAGAGAGAGAGAGAGAGAGAGAGAGATGAAACGTGGCCAGCGCAGACAGATGAAATAATGACGAGTAAAAAAAGAATACAAGAATGATTAAGCACAGGCTGAAGAAGAACCAAACTTAGCAAGAACAAACAAAACAAAGCAAAAAACAAGCAAACGCTGAACTGAACTCGTAATTTAGAAAATGACCGAGGGAGGGAGAGAGTGGGGGAGGGGGGCACGGGAAGAGAAAAGGAGGGATGCTGGAGAGCAGGTGCAAGTGATGGATTGGGAGTAGGGGGTGGGAGGGGGGGGGGGGGGGGGGGGGGGGCCGGATTGAAACGAGACGTGAATTTAACCATGCCTCAAGAAGGAGAAGAAATCAGTTTCAGTGAATTGTAATGGAACCCATTCGTTTCAACAAGCCTTCGAACGTGCCCGTCAGCGCTATACAACAGGCAGGCGTGTGTGTGTGTGTGTGTGTGTGTGTGTGTGTGTGTGTGTGTGTGTGTGTGTGTGTGTGTGTGTGTGTGTGTGTGTGTGTGTGTGTGTGTGTGTGTGTGTGTGTGTGTGTGTGTGTGTGTGTGCGTGCGTGCGTGCATGTGTGTGTGTGTGTGTGTGTGTGTGTGTGTG
>JADBJO010001052.1:315000-320000 GCA_016801955.1 Conus betulinus | reverse complement strand
ATAATGATGATGATGATGATGATGATGATGATGATGATGACGACGATGACGATGGTATTAATGTCTAAAAGTTAACGTTGTGATAGCCTTGATATGGTCCTATGCGGTCGGCTGGGCTATAAGCAATGGAACTTGATGGTAGTAGTAGTAGTAGTAGTAGTAGTAGTAGTAGTAGTGTAGTAGTAGTAGTGGTGGTGGTGGTGATAGTAGTAGTAGTAATGATATAATAATAATGATGATGATACTACTACTAATTACCATTAAAAGAAACCGTTGATTTATAATGCGATTATCCTGCCTGAAAGAAAAGAATGGGAGCGGAAGGAGGGGAGGGGGGGCAGGTGGGGGGGGGGGGGGGGGGGGGGGCAAAGGCGGGGACGGAAGAAGGGGAATGGGACCAGCGGGAAAGAGGGGGGGGGGGGGGGGGAGTACCGCGGGGGTAGGGCGCGCGAAAAGGGGGGGGGGGGGGGGGGGGGGGGGGGGGGAGAGAATGACTCATTTGAGCTGTAGTCTCACGAGCAGGTGTCTCAGTAGACATCTTTGATTTAACAAACCAAACAAAAATAAATAAAAGAAAAGAAAAGAAAGAAAGAATGGGGGGAAAAAAAAAAGAAAGAAAAGACAAGAAAAAAAAAAAAAGAGAGAAAAAAGAAAGAAAAGGCGTGTGTGTACCAGTTTATGGGGACAAGGACCACACTTTGGCTTACAGCAAATAGTGCAGCACAATCTCTCTCTCTCTCTCTCTCTCTCTCTCTCTCTCTCTCTCTCTCTCTCATGCATAGTGAAATTTAAGATAATACATTATAAGAGATATCTGAATGAACATTATCATTCATCGCATGTGGAAAAGATCAGTAAAATACAATGTCATCATTTGATTGAGTGGGTGGTCGAGTGAGTCTGAAGTTGTTTTGTTGTTGTTGTTGTCGTTTGACCTTACTGCATTACTCCTGTGCGTGAGGACATAACGAAATGTTACGAATTTATTTGTTTGTGTTAACCCTGGATTTGATATACACTAGGAATGAAAGAGAACTATTTGTTTGCAGGAAAGGAAGAAGGAAATGTTATTGTTCTGTTACCTCTCCCCTCTTGTCAAAGACCTCTTGGGTAATGACAATAAAATATCAAAGTGTCAAAGTGTCTCTCATGCACACTCACACACGCACGGACACACACACACATACCCACACAAACACATGCACACATACATGCACACAAGCGCACCTGTGCTATGCACTACTGAATTTTTTAAAAGTTTGTTTTGGTCAGCAAACCCCAGTAAACATAACCGATTTCTGAACTGTGGACGGATATTGTTCACACTTTTTTTTTACACTCAAAATTCAAGAATCGATGACAGTGGAAACAAATTGGGTACACTTGCACACGCGCTCCAAGACACACACACACACACACACACACACACACACACACACACACACACACACACACAGAGTACATGCTAACCCCACCAACCTGGGGAAGGCGTTCTTGGTGGGGTTGACGCAGTCCATCTGGAAGAGACCCTTCTCGTAGTGGATCCGGATGGACGTGGGCCCCCGTTCTGTCTTCAGAGACACCGCGAACAGGAAGCGGGGGTCGGAGCTGCCCCGGACCAGGAAGGTCCCCAGAGGGGAGGCCTGCAGGAGGGCTCTGGCACTGTCCGAATCCAGCTCGGGGTAGTAGAAGCAGGCGTCCTCCAAAGCACGTGCACTGCGCTCCAGTCGGTCAAAGTCGGTCAGGCACTGTGGGTCGCTATCTGCTTGCTGAGAGGTTCCAGAGTGTTGAGGAAGAGGGGCAGCAAGCTGGGACGAGGCTGGCCCGCTGTTTGCTGGTTGTCTGGGACAGCTGAGTTAGGGGAGGGAGCCGCGAGGGAGCTCTGCTGTCCACGGCGTGTCTGGTGCCAGGGAGCTCGTGAGATACCTGAACTGCCATGGAGGAGGTTGTGGGGCCAGTGTCTGCAGTCGATGTGGAAGTACACAGCTGAAATACCGGAAACACGGATGAAGCCGATCTGCTGCTGTCTGCGCCAGTCTGTCTGGAGGTCTGCGACACGGGGGGTAAGAGGAAGGCAGGGCAGCTGTCTGCGCCAGTCTGTCTGGAGGTCTGCGACACGGGGGGCAGGAGGAAGGCAGGGCAGTTGTCTGCGCCAGTCTGTCTGGAGGCAGGGGGCTGAGGCATGGGCTGAGGCTGTGAGACAGAGCTGGCCATGAACGTTCCATCCGTGGGGCTGGGCAGGGGGCTGGGGGACCACACTCCGCTGTCCACAGACTCCACGCTGCTGCTGGAGTGGGTCCGCACTGGAGGGTGCACGGAGAGAGAGAAGACCTCCCCTGGGGACTCGGGTCAGCATGCACGGACGCTAGCCGGCAGCTGCACTGGCTTTCAGCGGAGGGTGAAATACAACTCCGCGAGTTGCCCACGGAAAGCCTTAGCGTAGGACTGGATACAGTAGACACACAACTTGACCAACGTTTCGGGGAAGTGTTGGTTGTTGGGTCCGATCCGCAGTCCGGTGCAGAAATGACCACGAGTTTGAGCTGAGGGCGTGCAGCGTTTTTCAATGCAGACGTATTCCTTGGATCTGACGTTGACCTGAGTGGCGAATGTAATCCGTTGTTGGCACAGCCAGTCTTGTTGCTGCTGCAGCTGCTGCTAATAGCTCTGGCCCAGCTATCCTCGCTCCTCGCTGCTACAGAGGGGCAGCCAGCCCCCAACAGCTGTGAGGAATGGTGTTGTGCAGCTGGCGGGGGGAAGTCAGTGGGTCCCCCACGCTCTGTTCCATTCTCCCGACGAAGGACGCAGCCTGTGCTGGCCAGCACGGTGACTGAGCACTGGGCTGAAGTGGCCGTAATGTACGTGTCACGGACACACCGTCACCGGCTCTGTCACACTCAACAGGACACGGCCCACAAGCGGACGACGTGACCGCCTGATCCACGCCTGGACAAAGCGCCGAGTGTCCGGGATCCGCCGTCTGCTGGACTCCGCTGACCTTCATCCACACACGGTTGTTGTAGCGGCGCTCCCAGTGCGGACATTGGCTTCTTTGAGTGGCGACCACCAGCACTGTCACGAGGACAGGAGGAGGGAAATTCCTCCGTGCCCAGTGCGGGGTGACGGGACGGCAGACGGTCTCCCATCGTGCTCCCGCCGTGACGCTTCCTAGAAACTGACTGCGTGGTGTCCACGTCTCTGCCCGTGTGGCCACAGGCTGGTCCCCACTGGCTGTCACAGGCAGGGCGAGCAGAACGCCCGTTGTTACCAGCTCCTCCAACGATAAGATCGCCCTCAGTGAAACACCCACCACCCACCTACTACTTCTCTCCTGGCATCGGTAATGTCGGGAAAACGAACAAACTTTGTCTTCAACGTCGGTGGACGGAGATTCTGTTCTGCTGTCCAAATAATGACCAGCCTCGTTTGTGGCTGTGGCAGAAATTGGCATTTTCACAACACCGTGTTCTCTGACTACATAAGAGTTTCTTCCGACGAAACTTTTCAGTTGCCGGAGTGGACGCAAGTTACATGATTTGAACGGCAGGCACGGTGTATGGCCAACACGCAAGACACGTTTCACAAAGACGGGAGCGACAGTCTCTCCAGTCAAACCCCTGCGGCGACCAGTCGATGAACTGAACCCGTCGTATTCCCTTCACGACCCGCACGTCATACAGGACCACCTTCGTCACAATCAAAACCACAACTCGTACTCTCCCAGCCAGTTCCAAGTACCTTATCCCATTAGTACACGCGCACCGGTTCTTGGAAACATTACATTTCGTTTCGCTCACTGCCAAAACCTAAACGTAGCTTCGGGAATTCCCGAAGTGGGTAACGAGCCGCGTCGATCTTTTTGAAGTTGACATCAGACCGTATAACTAAAAATGATGAGGAATGGGAGCGGGCGTCTGTAGGATTGCAACACTAAGGATGTGAGAACTGCGCAGATATTATAGTGACTACTAAGAAATCCTACATAGAATTAAACAGCAAAATGGGCGAAGACGGATGTGATCGAAAACAGATGGGATTTCCCAGGTTTCGTGATCAATTCTGCTCTCCTACTCCTCCCTCCCTTTCTCCCACCTCCCTCTCTCTGATCACTTAGTTCAGGAAGAGTGGGGAAGGATCCAGCTGTTGGTTGGGTGTCTAGACAATAACCTCACAGCAAAATGAACTAATTGAAAAAAAAAAAGAAAGAAACACGGGCAAATTGAATAAACTACACAAAAGGAAAAGCGTCTGTGTGTGTGTGTGTGTGTGTGTGTGTGTGTGTGTGTTTGTGGACGGGAAAGGTGTGAGTGGGGAATGGGGCGGGGGGAGGGGGAGGGGGGGGGGGGGGCTGTCACCACACCTATCAGACGGAGTTGATCATTTCATTTAATTTGAACCCTCGCTGTCTTCCTCAATCAGTCCACGTGGCATTTGATGACTTGAAGAGAGAGAGAGAGAGAGAGAGAGAGAGAGAGAGAGAGAGAGAGAAGAGAGAGAGAGAGAGAGAGACAGACAGACAGACAGACAGACAGACAGACAGAGAGTCGTTCATATCTGGCGGTAACTGAAAAAACAAGTACGTGCCATCGTTTTTCATTCCGGCGCTTTACTGGAGAAGGGACTAAACTGACGTGACAACAAGCTAAAAGAAACTAAACAGGAAGAACGAAAAGTTCGGAAGACGTACAGATTTTAAGGAGTATAATGAGAAACTGCAACTCGGTGGTGAAAATTCACGCAAGAGTGACTTTCGAAAACAAAGAAAGCAAAACCAAAACTTATAAAAGACATGCAAGGCGATCTTAATTTGTATTGAAATGATTATTAAAGAACAGAGAGAGAGAGAGAGAGAGAGAGAGAGAGAGAGAGAGAGAGACGAGAGAGATGCCATTACTATATGTCCTTTTCTAAAATTAATACTGGTATCTACACTCTACTCACAGTATCAATTACACACACATACACCAGAGAGAGAGAGAGAGAGAGGCTCTTAAAGACAG
>JADBJO010001052.1:217500-300000 GCA_016801955.1 Conus betulinus | reverse complement strand
GCGCGCGCATGCGTGCGTATACACATGCACGCAGACACACACACACACACACACACACACACACACACACACATGCACGTATACACACCCGTGCGGGCGGGCAAGGAGAGAGAGGAGAGAGAGAGAGAGAGAGAGAGAGAGAGAGAGAGAGAGAGAGAGAGAGAGAGAGAGAGAGAGAAAACGTGTCTCAAGGGACGTGTTTGTCAAGTTCAATGACAGGCTTGAATCGGAGCTATGTGTTGTTGTTTTTATTTGTTGTCCAGGTTAGATAGTACCATTAAAGTTAAAAGAAATAAGCTGAGACATTTCAATCCAGTTTGGGGCTACGATATCGAAAGTATGCATTAGCGACAAAGACAGACAGACACACACACACACACACACACACACACACACACACACACACACACGCTCGCAGAGAGAGAGAGAGAGAGAGAGAGAGAGAGAGAGAGAGAGAGAGAGAGAGAGAGAGAGAGAGAGCAACAACAGCATGCTCGACTCACCGAATGCCTGTGCACTTTATTTTTGGGATCCGGAGAAATCGGCCGTTTCTGGGAAAAAAAAAGAAAGTGTCGGTGAGGTTAGACCTTTGAGAAAGAGCGGGGGAGGGAGGGGGGTGGGGTGGAGATCAAGACAGGCTGGTGGTGTGAAGGTTGGAGGGGTGGCAGTGCTGGGTGTGTGGTGAAGGGGTGGTGGTGGTGCTGGTGCTGGTGAAGGAATGGTGGTGGTAGTGGTGGTGGTGAACGGGTAGTGGTGGTGGTGGTGGTAGTGGTGGTGGTAGTGGTGGTGGTGGTGGTGGTAGTGGTAGTGTTGAACGGGTGGTGGTGGTGGTGGTGGTGAAGTGATGGTGGTGGTGGGAGGAGGGGTGGGTGTGGGTGGGTGATGGAGTGATGGGAGACCACTCCGGGCATTTTTAAAAGGGGGAAAACAGGTTGTATCACCGACTGAGACTGATCGTTTTACCAGCTACTGAGGCTGAAAGAAATACACACACTTCAACACACAACAGCCATGCGCGCGTGCGCCCCCCCCCCTCCCCCCCCCCCCCCCCCCCCCCACACCGCACATACAAACGCACACGCGCGCGCGCACACACACACACACATTGCGTGGTAACCGTACGGACATTGTGGTACACACCCTAAATCGAGTTTCGCATACATGGGCGCACGAATAAAATTTGGCACCACGACATGCACACACCCACACCCACATGTACTCTCTCTCTCTCTCTCTCTCTCTCTCTCTCTCTCTCTCTCTCTCTCTCTCTCAGTGATACGACATACTTTATAATGACCGTCGCCTTACGAACTCTGACGTGCAAACTCGGGGTGTACTCCCCCCCCCCCCCCCCCCCCCCCCCCCCCCCCCCCATATATACCCCTTTCCCGAATCCGGCGCGCGCGTGCATGTATGTATGTGTGTGTGTGTGTGTGTGTGTGTGTGTGTGTGTGTGTGTGTGTGTGTGTGTGTGCGTGCGTGCGTGCGTGCGCGCGTATGTGCGTGCGTGCGTGTGAAGTTTAAGTTTCAATCAATCTAGCCCAGTCGACTTGTGTGGTCAAGCCCGTCGAACTGCAAGAGAGAGAGAGACAGCGAGAGCGTGAGGACACCAGGGAGATGAGGAGAGAGAAGTTTCGAATCAAGAGAGAGGAGTTGAGCCCAGTCGACTTGTGTGGTCAAGCCCGTCGAACTCGCAGAGAGAGAGAGAGAGAGAGAGAGAGAGAGGAGAGCGAGAGAGGAGAGAGAGAAGGAGAGAGAGAGGAGAGAGGAAGAAGGGCAGCAAAGGTTGGAGGCGAGAGGAAGAAGCGAGCAGAGACCTTTTTCGCATCTTGAAAGAGGGAGGAAACAAGCTGTAAGAAGCAGTGGGTGGAGGGAGGAGTGTGTGGCAGAGAAGATAAAACGCGGGATCGACATTTTACATTGGTGTGAAGTTTTATTCAAAGAAGGCTGTGCTGTGAGCGCGCAAAGCCCTTCGGTTTTTCCCTCTCAGATTGAGAACAAAAACGTGATCCCCCCGAAAAATAGACAACAAGGGACACAATAATGGTCCATGAAAAAAACAAACCAGAGCATTATCTTGAAAAGAAACAACTGTAACCAAGAGAGTAAGAGTAATGGTTACACGCAATAAATGAGTGAAAAACCCTTCGCCTCTCAGATTGGAACAAAATCGTTGAAAATAAAAAACAATATAATGATAAAACGGAGAAAATTAATGTATATGTGAAAAGCCCTCCGGATAAAATTGACACTACAGTTTGTATCCACTATAATGTATACTGCCTACGTAACTGCCATAAATACGCGCACACACACACGCGCGCGCGCGCACACACAACACACACACACATACACACACACGCGCGCGCGCGCACGCACGCACGTACGCACACAGGAACGCACGCCAACCACACACCAAAATAGAAACAGAAACAACTGCGCGCGCGCGCGCGCGCGCGCGTGTGTGTGTGTGTGTGTGTGTGTGTTTGTGTGTGTGTGTGTGAGTTTGTAAGTGTTGTGTGTGTTTTCCTTGATATGTGTGCGTGCATGCTCGCGCGCACGCGTGTGTGCGTGCGTGCATTCGTGCGAGTGTGTGTGTGTGTGTGTGTGTGTGTGTGGTGTGTGTGTGTGTGTGTGGTGTGTGTGTGTTGTGTGAATAAGCGTGTGCAATGAGAGAGAGAGAGAGAGAGAGAGAGAGAGAGAGAGAGAGAGCGAGAGAGAGAGAGAGAGAGAGAGAGAGAAGACCGAAGAGTTGGCGAACCGGGATTTGGGGAATCGCGACTTTTTTCATCACACTGATCACAAAAAGTTAATGCGAACGTAAACAAAAGCCAACGGCACAAGTCACGTAGGCCTACACACCTGCCCACTGTTAGCGTTGCCATTGTTATACGGATTCTGTGACAAGAGTCACGCATTCCTTCCCAACCCCCCAGGCCCTCCCTCTCCCCCTTCCACTTGCCACTCACCCACTCCCGTACAACCCCCCCCCTCCCCCCCCCCCCCTCTCTCTCAGCCCTCTCTCTGACCGTATTCAGGCTGTCCTTTCTCGGTAGCTCTGAGAGAAGAAGTCGCCCTTTGCCCCGGTTTCTTGGAATTAAGCAAACTGCGTCTCATAGAAACGTGAACCGCGACACATCGAGACAACAATGCACTGCCACAACGCAGACCTTCCCAGCAGCGTGTTAGTTGTGCCCCCAAGGTCCAATGTCCCAACCTAAACTATCCCCAGACAACAATATCCCTACCTCTCACCCCCACTTCCACTCCTCTACCACACAGGATGGGCTGCGGGCGGCTGCGGTGTAGTCCTGTCTCGCCCATGGCGTCACTGCTGCGGTACAACAATGACCTCCCGATAGAAAATGTCTTCAGTTCGCTGCGAGTGTGGCATTGCAGCGGACGCCAAGGGAGAGGTGGCAGATCTGCTCTGAAGGACACTGATGTGAGAGGTCAGTGTCAGGCGGCGCAGCGATCCTTCCAGTCATATATATGGGTGACGTCGCGGGTCTAGCCTGTGTCGTCGGGGGACGGCTCCTGAAGATGTGGGGCGATCGGCGGATGGAGCGCTGCCTGACTGCGACTACCTACGCAGGTGACATTCTGTACTAAGGTTGCAGGAAGAACATGTCACCCCGGTAAAGAATGTCACCTCAGCCGATCATCTGCGCCGATGTTGCAGTACAAAATGTCATCCTGGAGTATTTTTGTACTGGCAGGTCTCACACGCACAAAGCACACAAACAATAATTAAATTAAAACTGGCCGAGCACGTCAGAGTGCGAATACAAACACATTCGCTCACTAATGGAGTAGAGAGAGAGAGAGAGAGAGAGAGAGAGAGAGAGAGAGAGAGAGAGAGAGAGAGAGAGAGAGTCCCATCCAGTGAATGGCGCTATTCCTCCATTATCCTTTTTCATACTGTTTATCCCCAGAAACATTTCTTTCCATTGCAGGTTTTTTTTTCGTAAATATTTTCAAAAACATTCTAGATTTTTCTGGCAGTCACCTGCAAACCGTTTCTTATAATTCTTTAAGCCTGTCGAAGTTACCCATAAAACAAACTTGGAAAAAATCTACTGAATTTGTTTCCTTTTTTTTCGGTGTAACTCAGTAAATGAGGTTCGTTAGAGATTTTGGTGTGTGTGTGTGTGTGTGTGTGTGTGTGGTTTGAACTCAGTGTTCGGACTTCAATGTCAACTTAGCAATATCTTTCCTTTCTTCCGATCCCTGAAACTACACCAACAACTCTTAAAAGATTGACTGGACCGGTGTCACAGTTAAAACTCCCCACCCCTCACCCCACCCCGGGACAGTTTGGGCTGTGACCGTTCCTCTCGCCTCCACTCCCCCACCCCTGCAATATGCTGGAATTGTTCTCCCACCTACTCCGATCTATCTCATCAAGTATACAACAGCTGACAGACCATAATTTACATAAACAAAATACAATTTGGAGGCAAACAAAAACAAACAAAAGAAAAAACAAAACAAAATGAAAAAAAAAACCGAAGACGTCTTAATGGATTATGAGTCGAGAAAGCCGTGAACATTTTAGAACGCTTCAGTGCTCAGATTCAGTTTGCGACTGACTGACATCCGAGATTATTGTTCAAACCATCATTGCCGACATTGCAGACATCCGAACAGGCCACTTTGCTGTTGCTGATGCCAGAGTAAATCGACACAAAGAAGTTGATGTGCGTCCTGAAAGGTTCGCTTGCTTTCAATAAATTCATATCAATACGCTTCATAATGGAATCACCACACACTGGTGCGATATGTTTGTATTAATTATAGGTCATTTACTTGGTAATGAGGCACTAGTGAGTTCCTGAACACATCTCCTTGAACCGACACGTAGATAGCAAAAGGGTAATTGACATTTCTGTATGCTGGCATTTCTAAAAAACAAAACAAAACAAAACAACAACACACACACACACACACACACACACACACACACACACACAACCAAAAATGAAATGCACATTTGCTAAATTCTAATGACGTTATTTAAAACAACAACAATAACAACAACAACCATGGTGTTATATTTCCATGGACACACTGTGCCTTGGTTTACTGAATACTGATAAATCATTATCCACTCCCCCCCCCCCCCCCCCCCCCTTTATTCCTTCCTTTTCTCCTTTCTTCCTTTTTTCAAGTTTGTTTGCTTGTTTTGTTGTTGTCTTTTTTTTTTATGAATGAATATCCGACATCCAATGTTCAAGGTCACTAAACGCTTTAAGTCTGCCGTTGATCTGATATGAATGACACTATTGCTCAGTTCAGATCAAGAACCTGGTTTGTGTTGCTTCGTGCGTGCAGTCAGCGGAACATCTGAAATCTGAATGAATGCACACGCTCAAAATTAAAAAAAAAAAAAAAAAGTATATGAAATCTTGCATTTATTTTATTTTTAACTCGACGAGACATCGTCTTTTGAGTTCATACGATTAAATCAGTCATGTGTGTATTAGTTTCGTGTAGGCGTATTCGTTCTGCTTGTTTGTTGTCAAAATCGATAAGATCGAAACAATTGATGATTGCTGTATCATCTGATCAGGTTTCTGTAAATACAGTAATATTCGGTTTTGTTTCAATCAATTTTAATAACATTTTTTGCTTCTTCTTTGCCTTCTTTTCCCGTTGAAAACTTCAGTCTTGATAACAAAACACAAGCGAAGCTGGAAAGCGTGTATCGTGTTAGGCCTACCCAACAAACGCGCTTCGCGGGATGAACGAAAAAGCATCCAACTCACTGATATTCGCCGTGCCCAGACTTTCGGGCGAACTCGGTTGCACTCGGATACGTGATCATGCACCTCCATATAGTTTGAGACAATAGCCTGTTTTGTATTTGTTCAGTCGGCCTTTCAGTGATCAAGTCGACCGACCACATGACGGAGCACAAAGCCAAGCAAACGGTGTGTTGGTATTTGCTTATTTGATCATTAATTTCATTATTTGCTTCACGGCAGGAGAAAGAAAAACAGCATGTAATGACAATCTTTTCTCCTCAAGTCTTTAACGGAAGATGAGGCACACATTTTCTTAAACTCTGAGTCAAAGTGACTTTCATGCTCTGACACACGCCGGGGCAAGATACTTTGGAGTTACCTATCTTTGTATACTTGACATAGATGACGTAATTTAATGCAACTATGCATACTTTTTTTTTTTTTTTAATGTAAAATCAAAGTACAAAAACCCATGCATGAATTTGACTGTCCGAGAGTAACAATCCGACGGCAGTTTAGGCAGTTTTTTTTTTTTTTTGTCCCATGACTTGTCCTGCGCTCGATGTTTTTTTGTCCCATGTCTCGCGCTCGATGTTTGATTACAGCCAGTACGGTAGGCTAATTTGATCAACGCCGACTGTGGCCACACGCCGTTAATACGGACTTTAGACTGCCGTTTTTAGAGCGTTACAAACTCTCGCCCACGACACATCGACCCACAATCCTCTGCCTGCACACGCCCGTGTTATGTGTAGTGCTGACTGTTCCGACGGGACTGATGCCGTTCGGTCCAGAGACCCACAGAGCAGGACACTCCTGTGTGGAGGTAGTGTACAAGCCCCAAACCGTTGTTACAAGCTGTTGTGATCGATTAGGCTACCACACCGGCTATTATGTGTGTGTGGAAAAACACGCAGGTGTCTGCAGTGTAGCGTATCGGTGAAGGAAAAACAAAAACCCAAACCACGGGTTTGCCGTCTCTGCTGTAAACGGTGGGTAGGAGCGGGGTGGGGTGGGGGAGGAAGGGAGGCCAAGAGGGGTGTATGTGTGAGGTGGTAAAAACGTGAAGGGGAGGGGGAAGGGAAGTGGGATTGGGGGGGAACCAAGGTGCGGATTTTGATGTAAGAGTTGGAGGAAGGGGGTAATAGTACCTTTTTTCCCCCTTATTATTTTAAAGGATGAAGAGGGGGGACGGGCAGTTGGGGGGGGGGGGGGGGGGGGGGGGGGGGGAGTGGGGGTCCTCTGGAGCCCAGGAAACCTGACGCTGAGTGATGTGATGGCAACTTCCTGCCGATGGCATCGGTGAGGAAAATCATGCAGGTTCTGGGATGGTGGACTACACTGATAGTAGAGCTGCCAGTGAATCTTCACCCCCTCTCTCCCACTCCCCAACCCTTTCCCTGTGTTCTTTCCCTCCATCCCTCACCAATCGCAATGGCTATTGCCCTATGCCCCATCCTCACACCACCCCCGCCAGCTTATTGATGATACTTTCATAGTAAGATGGTTGATATTTCTTTCTTTTTTTTTAATTAAAAAAAAATCTTTATCACAATCATATAATCCATCGAGCAGCAGTTAGGTTTATACATGCATACCCCATACATGTTTCCAATATTTCTACTATACATACATTTTCCACCAACACATTTTCCAATAAACACAACAGTGTGCCACATGTTTACACATATATAACAGTGAATGCACACTATAACATACATACACAATACTATAGGGTTATAGGACTTTGGGATATGATCTCTGTGGAGACACTTATTTTCAATAAGAAAATGTTTATCACCAGAAGTAAAATTAGAAAAAGAGATGTACAATGACAGAGTAAATATTCTGAAGTAATAGTTTCATCCGAGGACATTGACGAACAAAGTACACAAGACACGATGCATTTCGACCTCTTGGGTCTTCTTCAAGTGAAAACAAAATAGGTAACATTTAACATTTAGGACAGTACAAACAAAGAACGAAGAGCGACTTATCTGATGTCCATGTGGTAAGCTGTGAAGAATGGCTGACCGAAGGAAATGACAGAGGGGATTATGGGAGAGGAAGAGGGCGGGGGGGGGGGGGGGGGGGGGGGGGGGGGGGGTTGGTGAAGGGAGGGGATGAGTGAGGCGATGGTGTTGTGTGGTCAGTTAGGTGGTTAGGTGGTGGTGTGGGTGTATATGTGACGGTTGTGGTTGAGGTGGGTTGATAATGATGTTAAGGGGGGGGGGGGGGGGGGGGTTATATATATATATACATATATATATATATATATATATATATATATATATATATATATATATATATACACATATATATACATACACACATATATATATATATACACACATATATACATATATATATATATATATATATATATATATATATATATATATATATATATATATATATATATATATATATATATATGTCAGTATAACACTATATAATCTGACAGTAAATGGTTTCAGTCAGTATATATATATATATATATATATATATATATATATATATATATATATATATATATATACATTATCAATCCACCTCAACCACAACCGTCACATATACCACACCACCCACCTAACTGACCACACAACACCATCGCCTCACTCATCCCCTCCCTTCACGCAACAACCCCCCCCCCCCCCCCCCCCCCCCCCCCCCCCCCCTTTCCTCTCCCATAATCCCTCTGTCATTTCTTCGGTCAGCCATTCTTCACAGCTTACCACATGGACATCAGATAAGTCGCTCTTCGTTCTTTGTTTGTACTGTCCAAAATGTTAAATGTACCTATTTTGTTTTCACTTGAAGAAGACCCAAGAGGTCGAAATGCATAGTGTCTTGTGTACTTTGTTCGTCAATGTCCTCGGCGGAAACTAACCCCCACTCTTTCTAAACTTATTTTTAAAAATTTAAAAAAAATTTTTGCTGTCCCAACCTCTGCGCCACCTCAGAGGCAGTGCACCCACACCGCTTATTCCGACACCCCGTCCACAGCCACAGCCCAGCCGGCCCTGCCGCAGCCCCGGCACGGCAATCCACAGGGAGCAGTCAATGTCAAGTCGTCAAGAGGCAACCCACCGGAGGAGACACTGCACTGCTGCTGAGTCACTTCAGTGGTGTTCAGTGGCGCCTGTTCTGATCTAACATAAGCAGGACACCACCTACTAAGCCCCCTACTGACGACAATAATTGCTTAGTCGCGGAGCCGGCGTGAGTGAGCTCTCCCTCTGGAGGGCGCCACCACGTCCGTCCAACGACAGCCCCCATGGACGGCCGATACCGGTGACCCCGGACGGAACCAAACCAAGGCCACAGACGTGGAGAGGACATCGAAATTGAGGTCACCATGAGAGCAGGGCATGAAGGGCCACAGAATTTGAGACTTTTTTTTTTTTTTTTTAATGCTGATCGATGAGAATGAGGATGATTAAGATGATGCTACGGATTTCCATTTTCGGTCTGAGACTACATGACAGGGCTGTACTCTACGCTTCCTTTCATAATATATCCGGAGTCAACCAGGCCCGAGAGATACAGACACCTGCAGTGTTGGTCAGGAAATTTGAGCAACACTCTCAGAAACGCATCCATTAAGTGGATGAAACTCGACTGTGTGGTCCCAGTCTTCCCAAACTGAGCCTGCAGCAAACTCAACTCTGGGTAGGAGCCGGTCGGGGCAGAAAAAAAAACGTTTGGCTGAAAGTCCTCGTCCTTCCTGATTTTCTCTTTGTACTCCCTTACCCAAATCCCGACCTTCTTTACACCCATGCTTTCAATTAAAAAAAAAAGAAGTGAAAAACAGCAGCATGCATAGACGTTGGTTGACAGCAGTCACCTAATGCAAACAAACATACATACATACATGCATTTGAGTGTGTGTTGCATAAAGTGGTTAAAAGTGTAAGTATGTGTGGTTTCTGTTTATTTATGTCCTAAACAAGACATTCTTAAAGTTGATTAAACAAATACTGTTTGCTGGAGCTAAACACAAAACAAAACATATTCAAAATAGATGTTTTAATACTTTTAAAAAGACTTGAATCCTGTCATACAGGGAAGGGTGGATGTAAAAGGGGAAGAGACGGTAGGGAAGTACAGAATGTGAACAGATTCAGGAATATTCAGCAAGTTCCTAATTCCCCTGAAGAAAGGTACAGCTAATACTGTGTGATCACATCAAGTATCATATTTGCCTAAAAAAAAAAAAAAAAAAAAAAAAAAAAAAAAAAAAAAAAATTGTTATCAGGATTGCAAGAAACAAGATGAGGGTCCGGTGTTTGAGATCCGAATCTATGGGTTCAACATCAAAGGCTTATCAGAGTACCTGAAGCTCATGACAGAGGGTTTCTGGGAACTGCGCTCCTCCTTCTCTTCAGTGTTGGGCCCTTGGAAGACTGAGCTCAATGGACTGTGTGAGGTGCTGTACATTGGCCACTATGGTAAGTGTCCCCAATATGTACATAATTATGCATCAGTGAACACAGCTATCCACTCACGTCAAATCAAATTTATCCACCTAGAAGAGAAATTATAATGTGGTGGCACACATACCCACGCAAATACTCAAATTGACCACACGCATACACAAAAATCCTTCCCCCCAATAAGAAATAAAATAAAAAGCAGTGTGTATGCTAAATTCACATGATCTATACAAAAAGCAAACAAATGTAAGAGTGGTGTACACTTGTATACGAAAATAGATCTATACAACCATGTACATGTATGAGTGCTCCCTTCCCCTCCCTCTTCCTGCTTCTGTCCTGCGCACACACGCGCGCGCACACACACACAACACACACACATGCACACACACACACACACACACACACACACACACACACACACACACACACACACACACACACACACACTCACACACACACACACACACACAGGCATTCAGACAAACCAAAATACACAGAAAATGCTCCAGATACATGAAGAAACGCACATATGTGTAGCTACATATTCCCTCCCCCCCCTCCTCCCCTCCATCCCTCCCTCCCTCCCCCCCTCTCTCTCTCTCTCCTCTCTCCATCCTACAAATGACCAACTGTTACAAGAGCTGTGTTTCAGAAACTGACCCAAGCCATCCATCCATTAGAAAAAAGAAGTACTTTGGTTTTTGTGTCTGTTGAAGGTTCTACAAAGCAAAAATAAACATATAAGTTTTGTGTGTGTGTGTGTGTGTATAAAGAAGATCTTGACTGAAACATTGTTTATTGGGATCTCTGGTACTTTATGTTCTTCTATTCATTCTGTTTATTGGTTTTGATATGATTATTTTATCTTAAGAATTGGAACATAAACACGCATGTACATTGAAGCAGTTTAGGAACTGTGATGTTCTGTGTAAAAAAAAAAAAAAAAATATATTGCAGTGATACAATTTATTGTTGAAACTTGTGTATATAACTGATTAATCTATTGCTACCTCTATGCAGAGAGTTTGACTCATTTGCTGGCCACTCGAAAGAAGATGCTGAGCAATGCGGAGTGGAATGGACACTTGTCACGCATTTCAGATCTCCAAATGTCCTTCCACAACGTTCTGACTGTGCTTCTGCCTGGCACTGAGCTCAACACGAATTTCCAGCCGTCTGAATCAGGTAGGTAGAAAAGGAAACCTAAAAAAAAAAATGTTTGACTTTTGAAATGGTTGACCGTCTTGGTTACATCCGCCAGCTAAATAATGTATACATATTTGATATCTATTTCATAAACTAGATTTGTTATTTGTGAAATTTTAGACCAAAGAGAAAAAAAGGGATCTGGACCTCTTAGCAGGAAGTGTGGAAGAATCATCTCACAAAATCCCCAGATAATTCACATATGTGTGTGATGTACATAGAATTGTTCGCTAAAAAAATTTTCCATCACAGTGAGGTTCAATGATTAAACTTAGATTCATGTTGTGAGATCAGACATTCCCACCCCCTCTAAAAAAACAAAAACAACACACACCCCATCCCAAAAACAACCAAAAGCCCAAAACCAACCCTATTTTGGCTACAGTCTGAAACTTTTTGACTGGCACATGTTTAATGAAGAGAAAAGAAGTTAAAAAAAACACACACAAAAACAAACAAACACAAGCCCCAAACATATCAAAACAATGTGAGGGTCTGAGACTGAAGCCTTATATTCCCTCTTTATTGATTTTGACCATACAAAAATGTCAATTGTCACTAGCCAGCATGGCACAGAGGTTGATTTGAAGGACTGCAGGCACCGAGGGCAAGGTTGGATTCCAGTCAGAACCATTTACTTGTAGGATTTCTCAGCCCAACCAGCTCTCACCCAGAATTCCGTTTGCTGTAGTCTCAGTTAGGAATCGCACAGTCGAGTTTTATCCATTTATCTCGGAGAGTATTATTCAGGGCTCCTGTCCAACACTGCAGAGTGTATATCTTTCAGGCCTGATATTGATCATGAAAGCAGGTGTAGAATACATCCCTGTCATGCTGTCTCAGACAGAACATAATGCACCTCCATCACATCATCATCTTCATCCTCCTCATCTGGACTGATCAGCATGAAAAAAGAAAAAGAAATTCTCAAATTCTGTGGCTCTCCATGACCTCCTGTCAAGGTAACTTCACTTTCATTTTCCTCTCCACATCAACGCCCCTTGGCAATGATCATGTCACGGTTGCTGGTGTTTAGGAGTGCATAGGTAATTGTCATTGGATGGATATGGTGGGACCTTCTGGAGGATGCCATTTCCTCACGCTGGTTCCATGACCAAGCAGTTGTTGACCTCGGTAAGGGCTTAGTAGGTGGTGTCCTGCGGTTTGTTGGATCAGAGCCGGCACCACTGAACACCATTGAAGTGACTTTGCGGTGGTGCCGTGTCTCCACAGATGGGTTTGCCTCATGACGACTTGACACTGGCTGCTGTCTGTGAATTGCTGGTGCTGGCCGTTGGCTGTGACAGGACAATCCTGGTGTGGCTGCGGACAGGGAAGCAGGAGTTGAGTGGTGTGGGGGTAATGCCAGTGAAGTGGCAGGGAAGATGAAGGAAAAAAAAGAAAGAAAAGAGGATGAACAATGTCTATGGTCAAAATATACCTCCCCCCCCTCTCTCTCTCTCATCCATGTTTTTTTGTCTGTATTTTATCTGATATAATCTTGATTTTTTTTAACAGAAGGTTATTTTTCAGCTTGTGTCAGATCTTAAAACTGAGAGAACATGACCCTATCGGATACATTCAGTTCTGGCTTCTGTTCACTATTGATATGAATCGTAAACAGAAAGAAAATAGAAAATATGCCTGCTGTTTGTCCTGACATATGTTCTATAGGCATCACTCCGCAGAAGTTCTAAGTGAAATGAAAAAAAAAGTGTATGCCATTTTTTTCTTTTGTTTATGGAATGATGATACATTTCCCTCAAGCCCCACCCACTCCCTCCCCCCCAAAGATTGAATGATTGAAGGTTGATGTCTGAAATATGTTAAACTGGATGATGGCGTTTGTTGACTTCTTGCTGATCATTTTGGTGGCAGCGGTGTATGAGCTTCAGACAGTCCCAGAAGATGAGCACAGGAGACTGGAACCTGTAGAGGGCACCACAGTTGTGGGACGATTTCTGTCTGTGTACGGACCTAGTAAAACAGGTTGGTAGTCCACAGAGTGGCAAAAACCAGTGGTGATGTAGTAAAGACAGTACAGCAGCACTGTTTGTTTTTCAGGGTGAGGTAGGGTTGGGGTAGAAAGGTACCTTGTGTAAAGGGCAGAGCAGTGAGGTAGGAGGGGTAGGGGCAAAGGGCACTAGGGGTTGGTTGGAGAGAGGAGGGATGGGTATAAGTAAGGAATAAACAGAATTGTTTTTTTAAAGCATTTGTCTCCTGAAGTTTTGTGTGCCATATGTTGTAGGCTTCCAGAGGCACATGCTTTTTTGTATAAAGAATAATAAAGAAATAAAGCTATGTCATTGATATGGGTCTCCAAGGGACCCAAATTTTCTGGTGGACTGCTAGCTTTGCTGTTCATTGCGGGTCTCCAGGGACCCAAACGTTTCTAGAGGACTGCTAGCTTTGCTGTTCATTGCGGGTCTCCAGGGACCCAAATGTTTCTAGAGGACTGCTAGCTTTGCTGTTCATTGCGGGTCTCCAGGGACCCATACTTTTCTGGAGGACTGCTAGCTTTGCTGTTCATCGCAGGTCTCCAAAGACCCATACTTTTATAGAAAGAATAAAAACTTTGGCTGTAATTTTGTGTTTGTTTGCTCGATTGCTTGTCAACGAAAACAGGAAAACAATTTTGGTGCAAGTGTGGGGGCCATGCCTCAGTGACAAAGTCATAACATTTTGTGGAGAGAGCTTAACATTGACAGTACTCTGCACCAACAAATCACACACCTACAACCAATACTATAAACCGCACAGACAGAACCTGTGACCGACAACAAGCCAGCAAACACAGAAATAGACCAGTAGAAATATGAAGTTGAAAATCATGACAGTGGGTCATTTAATGCCCATGATGCGCAACGAAGGTTAAATTGGTGTATTAGACTGTGCATCAAATGGATGTTGTTGATGAGACAGACACAGATAAAAAAAAAGGAAGAGGAAATTGAATGGGTGACTCTCTATCCCCCCCCCCCCCCCCCCCCTCTTACACTTTGCATGTACATATCAGTCAAGTATGTTCATCTACATATGTTTGGGTTTTCATGACTTGCGTGCATCTGCAGTATTTTTTTTTAGTGCAAAAATCCTCTCCCATTTGACCCAATACAATGTTTGGCATAGTTCTAAGAGATGATCATTTTATGATAGCGTTATAAAAAGAAAACTGGTCTCTACACTGGGAAGGTAAAATGGTCTATTTCTGTGTTTGCTGGCTTCTTGTCAGTCACAAATTCTGTCTGTGCTGTTATGGTAATGTTTGTAGTAATTGAACTCTGATTTTGATGGTTACAATATATTTTTTTTTTGTGTGCTTAGATTCCCAGTCATACCCATACATTCGAGGCAATGAAGTGGTTGAGAAACATGCCATAAATGACAAATGAAGAGTTGAACAGATTCTCTGACACACACTGAGCTAAAACCTAAAACCCGGAGTTTTGTCAGACCGCTGGCAAGAGGAATGGTTCTCGCAGACAGATCACACTCTTTCAAATCTGTCCAGACCTGAAAGAGTGTTTACCATGTGCTTCTGATGGCCATCAAGACAAAGCAGTTTTGTATCCAGTGCACACAGGCCACTCCGTGAACACCTGCTTTTATCTTTCAAAAAGAGAAGCAGCTCCATGACACCATTTCCAAGTCATGCGATATTCCACATAAAACATGTTTTTATAGAGTGAGTTGGGACTGAGCCCGTCTTCTCAACTCTTTCCTCATTTATTCATTCTTTTATCTGCCAGGCTGTAACCCCTGTGAGCTGTGGTCTTATAACTTAACCAATGTGGTGTAATGTATAGACCAGTCTATAAAGTTCTAGTTTAGAGGCCACCCCTGCCTTCCTCCCCCTTCCTCATCCCCCCCCCCACCCCGCATTCACTCATTTACATCCATGTCATTGATTAGCATTTTCAGAGACAGAACAACTTCTTTTCTTCAGAGTATGTATCAACAGGACAGACACAAAGGATAGAGCGGTGGGGTGGGATAGGGGGGAAGAAGTTGGGGGTGGGGGGGGTGGGGGTAGGGGGAGAAGGGGTAGAGAGGCTTCTGAACTTCTAAACGAACATTGCTCTCTAGTCTGTGCGTAACGTCACAACCTTGAAACTGAAACTTTCACCATCACATCACTCAGTCAGTCACATCACCTTCAGGCTTTTCACTTTTTTCCCCCTTACCTTGGCCAATCCTCTTTCTGTTCTACTGCCGCCTGCAAATATATACCATCCTGGTCACCTAGAATTCATGAACTGTAAACCTGCCCCCAAAAGATGATGATGATATTGTCCATGCTTGGATTCCAGGCCGTGCTGGCATTTTAGGCAATTAGACTGCTGACCAGGTTGCCCAACATACGCTAAGCGAAGAATAATATTCTGAAAAGAAATATCTATTCCGTTCTCTGACTTCAAGCTGAAATCCTTAGAGATACACCAGATGTCTGGGAAGAGGAGTGGTGTGCACAGAAAGATGATGAATTCTTTCAGATCTGTGCATATCTACAAGGATTTAATTCTGTCTGTCTCCAGAAACAGTAAGAGGTAACACTGTGGTGCAGATTACCTACCTGTCACACCTATTCTTCTCATACATACCTGTCCAAACAAATGCCGTATCCCCCCTGGGCGTAGAACATTGTCATATTATCAGGATCCTCAAAAAAAAAAAAAAAAAAAAAAAAAAAGGGTGATAAACTTGCCTCCTGTGCCCCCCCCCCCCCCTCTGCCTTCCTTGTCTAATCCCAGACCCCCACAATTGAAGGTGGGGCAGGTTAAGTGTCCCATCAGAGCACTGAAGGTGTGTACTTCAGAGGACAGAGCCAGGCCCCCCCCAGGCTCCGGGAAGTGCTGTTACTCCACTGCAGATAATAGGCTGCTGGCTCAGGCTGGCAATTTGCCAGGCTTACGTCTATGGCCAGAAAGTGCTTTCCCCCAAAGCCAATGTAAGGTTACATGAAGTCTGGGCTGCCTCCGCCAGGTGTGCGCTCTAGTGGAGCACTGCAGTTGCTGACATAGAACATGCAGGAGGCTGAATGCCTGCAGCAGGCTAGAAGTCTCACAACCTTTGAAAGTCTATGACATGACTGATGTTATGGAGGCGTTAGATTGCCTCAGGTGCATAGTAGTTGCCCAGGCTGCAACATCCCCTCACTGATTTTTCATTGACCCTTTCTCTTTTTGGTTGATCTGATCACTCTGCAACATCACTACCGTGTGTTTTTTTGCAC
The DNA here is from genome assembly GCA_016801955.1 of Conus betulinus. Lineage (NCBI taxonomy): Eukaryota > Metazoa > Mollusca > Gastropoda > Neogastropoda > Conidae > Conus > Conus betulinus. The sequence continues at coordinate 283,375 of JADBJO010001052.1, read as the reverse complement.
ATTGTTTGGTTCACTTTTTTTCAGTTTACCATTCATGTTTATTTAGTCTGATTTTTAAAGGGTCTTAAAAGTGGCACTGTTTGTACCCACTTTCCCAGTATGTCTTGTGGGGGGGAGGAGGGTCTCCTGTTCCTGATTTAGTGTATGAGAAATATCTCCCTGCTCAGGTGAGCGTGCCTCCCACCATCCTTTCTGATATTCCAGCAGTTTGTTTGGACAAGTAAGTAAAAAAAAGTAGTTTTATGATATTCTAACCTGTCGAAACTCAAGGAGGGACGTACTCGCATCTCTCCCATTGGCCAGGAAAAGGTATGAAAACTGAGACATGTCTGAATATGACACAGTGACACGAACTCATTAAAGGTGATCGCTCCTATGGCCTAACCAGCCATGGAGATATGATCGGCTCTCTCTGCCCTCCCCAATTTGTTGTTGTGGTTGTTGTTGAGGATCCTGATAATATGATGATATTCCATGATAAATAGAGAGAAGGCATATGCTTTTTTTCAATGCGTATATCATAAAACTGTATTTGGTAGTAATTCTTTTGACTCATTCTTACGTTTTTAAGGGCAAGGAGGTTTCACGGTGCATACATTTTTGATTAGTGGCTCGGCATTAAACATCTTATTGGATGTAAGGCAGACATTTCACTGCGGATGCCATGTTGACCTATTTATGAGATTTTCACCTGCGCCTTTTTACTGAAATCAATGTTTTTCATTTTATCTGACTTAAACATTAAGGGTTTTTTTTTTTTTTTGTTAGATCGGTTTTCTATTCATAAATGACTTGCATTCTTGTCTTTTCCAGAGTATGGAGTACTAAATGTATGTTCTGTTTCAGTAGACTATTGAGTGTTACTGTCGTTTGTCATCTTTCAGAGTATTGTTTGCTGCGGTACCCTGACCCCAAAACGGCTTTCGCACATGCCTACCAACAAAGAACAAGTATGTGCTGACTCTACAATTTTTTTTAATTTTTGAAATAATTAACAATTGTTTATATAACATGACAAGGGAAAGCAACTGTAAAGTGATTAAAAGATTTACTCTCAATTTTGATGCAAAATTTAACAGTGAGTAGTGGATGAAGTCGAAGTGGTCAGTCAGTTTGTTCCCATCTCCCAGATCAAGTTATGTGCAGATCTGGTAGAGTCTGGCCCCTCTTCACTTGTACATGCAGACATGTGATCGCATTTGCATGTCGTTTCAGATCCATCTCAGAGCAGTATTCATTCTCTTTCTAGAAACCTTGGGGGTTATCTAACCTTCAGCAAGAATTTTTGTGGGTGTGGATTAAACTGAAATAAATCTGTTTTTTTTTTTTTTTTTCAGTGTTGAAAGTTTTGGTTGTGTTGTCATCACCAGTTTTGACAACAAAACCAAGCAACACCGTGTCCTTGCCTGTATGCGCAGTGCTATGCAGTCATGTTGTTGCTGTTGCATAGGCAGCTTTTGTGAATCTAAAGGCAGTGCGACTTAGCGGACATGAAAATCTTTCAAAGAATTCCCCACTGCTGTTTAATCTTCCCTGCAAACATCAAGGTTGCCCTATATAAAATGACTGTTCAGCATGCAAAGGGCTGCAACTCTCCAGCAGCATGTGTCAATAGGACCATAGTGGCATGTTTGCATGGCGTCTCGTTAAATGCGTGTGTGTGTTCGTTGTTGTCCCCTCAATGGGACACAGCCATTAACACTGTTAATTCATTTCATGCGACACCTGTTTTTATTTTTTTTTCTGTTTAGGAGGACAGCAGTTAACATCGTTTTGTTTAGCTGCTTTGACAAGACAACCTTCAAGAAATGGCTTTGGCTGGACAATAGTTAATGTTTGTTATTCTTTAACAGGACAACTTTTGACATAATTCATTTTTTTTGACAGGACAGATGTTAAAACATTTGCTTTCTTAGAAATAATAAACTTTTTTCCAGCAACAGGTTGTTGATCTTTTATTAGCCATCACAGAATGGCTACCAACACAGGATGTACTTGTACAGGGTATTTGCCAACATCTTTTTGTTCGCTTTCAGCTCTGCCCCCTGGAGCAAACACACGACTTATGGTGCCTGTGCTTGTGTCCAAGCTGAAGTGAGACTTCAGTCACAGGACCAATGGGAGGCCATGTAGACGTTGAGAAACCCAGCAGTGTTCATTCAGATCTTTCATGTACAGTTTAACGCATCAGGAACGCCAGTGTTCATCTGTTTTCTCATTATTGATGAGTTGTGTGGCGTCTTATTTGCAGTTTCCAGAGCTGCATCATCTTATTCAGGCTGTCATGTAAAACCGAACCCCTATGATATCCAGATAGTGCATAGTGAAGAATTTGGATTAAAGAGTGTACAGGCTGTCGGTGGAGACCTAATAGCAGTTGGAACCCCATTCCTTGTTTGCCGTTGATAAAGTTTTGTCCCGTGGAGTTAAAGCGTTAACCATTTTTGCGATACCAAGGAAGAAAGTTTAGTCCAGTGGAGTAAATTACAATAAATTTTGTTGTACCAAGGAAGAATATTTTTCAGATTCTGGTCAGTGCTCTTCGGTGAATCGGTGCAACAATTGGTATAGAGGATTTAATCGCTGCCAACTCTGACCCCCATTCTCTGAACCCACAGACTTAAAGCCATTGAATATCATATGAACATTTAACATTATTGTGATTAGCTATGAAAAGGTGTACAGTCTGATGGGAGTGACTGAATGCTAGACTGCAGGGAAATTGCAATATTTTGTCATGAATGGTAAAGCTAGCATGGACAAGCAAAATCCTTTGCCGGTGATGGAATGAAAAATAAATTTGAATTATATGTGGACTGGTTTCCGTAACATTTTGCACATGGCTGAAGTGCACACAGGCAGAGTTGACATGATCATTCCACAACCCCAAACACACACTGAAATGAACACAGCTAGTTCTCAATTGTCAATACTTTTAATCATTTGTGCATAAACCTTTGGTACCAAATGAGTATGATGGAACAAAATGAATCATGAATCTCATTCACAAGGTGAAGAGCCATTCCCATGTGTCACTCAACACGCCCATGTGGGCTTGCATGCAAACTCCCTCACACAAATGAATACTTGGCATCCACACACACACACTTATGGGAGGGAAAATGGTCACATTTTGACTTTTTTTTTTGTTGAAACATTTTGACTTTTTTTTGTTTTGTTTAAACTGCACCAGTACAAGGCATAAAAACTAACTTTACCAGTACAAGGCATAAAAACTATCTTCATTGTACAAAACCATGTCTGTACCTTTTTTTTTATTTCAAAACTTTAGCGTCTTGTATGAAAAATACAAAATTTCAGTGTACGTTTAACTGTGTGACCACAAACACAAAATAATGCCAATAGACACGTTTTCACATCACCATACATATATCAAGTTATACATGCATACACACTCTTTCCAACACTACATATGGTCATTTTCGGTAAGGAAATCACTAACCGAAGCATAGGAAAATGTCAGCATACAAGTTGCAAATTAAATTCTCCACATATCCGGGCATAGGGTTCCAATTCCACCTGCACATTTACTCAAGAAAGAAGAAATGGCAAGTAAAATATAAAATACAGTTGAAAGGGTAGTTCGCATGTCTGGCTGCTGCTCAGATGGTGAAACCTCCAAATAAATCCATCCACAAAAGAATTTTTTGTAAAACAGTTTTCTTGTAACCCATTTACCTCAAAACAAAGCCTCTCTCCCAATATATGTTTTTTTTTTCTTAAGTATTTTTGTTCTGTTAATTCATGATTGATTCCCTTCCTTTCAAAAAAACTTTTTTTTCATGTTTTTCTCTTTGATTCTACCTGACTGATCTTTTGGAAAGACTCCCTCTTTGTAAAGCTCCATTTTTAAAGGTTTCTGGAGTTGGTATGGACAGGTTCCACTGTCGCACAGTGTTGGATGGACAACATGATACAGAATGTGGCAAGACAAGCTTTCTCCACAACAGGCAAGGTCATAATACCAACATATTATTCGAAAATATTTTTGGATTTGTATATTGGTAAACTTTTGATGGTCATCTTAAAGTGGCAGCAACAATGGTTTAGTAAAAACTACATTCCAAATAGTTTTGAGCTATGCCTGGTGAACTTTTGTTCAATGTGTAAATAAACCGCATTGTAACTTATTCCTTGCTTTACCTAGATATTTCATTTAATGTATGAATAAACTGCATTCATTTAAATCTTTATTGTGCCCAATGAAGTTTATTTTTCTTCCAGAAACATTTTTTAATTAAACAGATTTTCTTGCTACAATTATTAGACAAAAGAAACAGAATGTTTAGGCAGAACAAAATCCTTGTCTTCGATGCACAAAGTCATAAAGGAAGAATTGTTTTCCTGTGTCTATTTCCATCCAAACTTGATTCTATTTGTTTCCTTGAAAACAGCCTGCCTGCAAAGTTTAAAAAAGTTAATGCCACTCAGGTCATGGTAAGGGTTTAAGCATAAAATTCTTGGTTTAAGCATGGAATTCTTGCAGCTGCTTGATACAGGCCTAAGACTTATTCATTTACCAAAATGTTTCATCAATAACTCAACACATGTTACCAAACTATTTCATCAATAATTTACATACTTTGCGTCTCCCACCCCCTCTCTCTCCCTCTGCTTCACTGGAGAAAATGTGTGCCCTTTGGAACACCCAACAAGCGAAAAAATGTTTAAGAAACATAAGGAAAAAAAAAACAGACTTGAGGAACTCTCCATCTGTCAACTTTGTTTGCTTCTTCTTACAGGTGGATACAGAAGATGGCTGATCAGCAGGTTTGCCCAGTTTTAACTTATTTAGCCAACATTTTCTTCTTTCTTATTGAATGTGTACTATGTATGACAATGAAATGTTTACTAAACAATGAAATGTTTACTAAATTGATTCAAAATTACAAAATGTTGAGCTTTGAAATCAGTGTCTTGTGGCTGTACTTCTTTTACTGTTTCTGGTGCAGAATTTGTTTTGAAAAAATGGACGAGGTGTGTGTGCATGTGTATGTGTGTTCAATACAGCATTCTGTTTGATCATTGTCTTTGATCCCTTCTTGTTTACTGGTTTAATGTTTTTCTCATTAATCCTTTTTATTTTTTCCTTTCTTTTTCACATTTGATTTTTCTAGCACTTCAAAGTTATACAGACACTGAGTTGTGATGGTACTGAAAGACAGATCAGTTTACTTAAGACAAAAATCACATCGGAAACATTTCCTTCCATTTGTCATTCATAACATGGCATCAAATCTTCAATCAGAGAAACATGAACCATACAATGTATTCATTATCACAATGGTTCAGTAGACAAACAGGCAGGGCAAAAATTCATTGCTGAAATCAAATCATGTCAAGTCATCAAGAACTGCTCAATCAATTTTGGACACATCACAAACGGTTACCTAATTTTTACATGTTCAAAAACTTCAACTAAAAAAATACTGTTCCAACTGCCATTTTCTACTCAGCAAAGTCTTGCCTGGAAGTTACTGAACACATCAATTGAGCAATGGACGCACAGCTTTCATTTTAAGGACACTGGTTCAGGCTTTGAGAGAACTGAACACCATGGTTTGACCAACTAAAGTAATCCTCAGCTACACTGGAAGTGGCAGGTCAGTATGCACTATTTTAGCTAGCTATCATGGGATTTTTAGCCTGGTGACCATAAAGGTCCATTTCAGTGAGCACTGTCTGTTAAATTAAGGTATTATAGCCCAACAAACCACAATGGCCATTTTTTGTGGGCAACATCTTTGTATCTATAGCCCAGTTGTCCCTCAAGAATGTTTCAGTGCACACTATCAACTCACTGACTTATGGGAGAGTTGTTGATATAGTCACAGATGCTCTTACTGGTGTGTGAGACACTCCAGACTATTATTATAGGAGATGTTCCCATGACATTAAGAAAATGCTCTGAGCACAATCATAAGGTAACCGTTGTTGCTATTGGCTATTTTCTGGGCAACAGGGGGAAATGACCCTTACACTAAGATATTTCTATTGCTACAGCGGATGATCAAAGCATTCTGTGAGACTGTTGTGAGAAATATCTTTTATGCTGCACCATTCCTGACTCCAGAATGAACAAATATCACCAACAATATCATCCATGATGGGCACAAAATGAGGGAGTTACAAAGGTAGAATTTTCAAAAGACCGAGCTTCAATCTATATTTGGTCAAACATCTCAAATATCCTGGAGACGGACAACATGCATTACCATCCATTACATCACACCAAATATCAGGGGCTTGATATTCCTTGTAAGAATGGCTAAATTATTGTAATGGCATGGGGTAAAATAACGACATACGATGGGCTGGGAAGTGAACAGAAGCTTTATGCTTGCAGATGAATACTAGCTGATGACTACATGCTTCACTACACTTGCCTACCTATTTACATCTTCATCCTGGGTTGTGATCTGAGTTTTCTTATTATCTACTTCCTTCACTTACTTGCTCAGGTGTACACAAGTTATCCAATTCAAGGGAATACTAGCTTCACTTCTTTTTTTTAACTTTTGAATCTTTAAATTTCAAAACAGAGTGACCGAGGGCAGAAAATGAAGTAAAATTTAGAAAGAGAGGGGGTTAGTTACCGCCAAGGACAGAGACAAAGTCTTGTCCTGTCCTATACTTTGTTTGTCTATGTCCTGGGTGGTAACTAGCCCTGTCTCTTTCTAAATTCTGAATCTTTTATTTACTAAACATTCACTATATCTGTATGTCTGTATACTTGCTCAGTTCAATTCATACATTCCAGCTGAACGCAAAGGTCCATAATCAGGGATGCCACTTGATCAAAGTCACTCTCTACACTGCCTACTTCATATAGAATGCTTATATACACTTGCTGTTGAAATGTAACTTTCGAAGTCTACAATTATAAAACGACTATTCATAGTTTCAAAATGATATACACATAAATATTGACTTCATTATAAAATAACTATTCTGAGCCCAAAGTGACACTTTTTGCCTTTATATGAAAAGAGACATAGCATGGATAATCAGTCTTGCCTTGATGGTTAACACTGAAGGCAAAGGCAATTATTAGCATTTGTTACTGATGTACTTTACTGTGCATCACATGGTCTTCTCAATCTGTCCTGTGATCAGAGGGGAAAAAAGACTTTTTCGTACATTAGGTAACACTGCAAATGGCCACTGCCATTAAAATCCAACAAATATGTTTTTCACCATCACACAAAATTTGTTCTGTACATAGCACAGAAAACACATTTATCTATCCTAATACAAAATTCATGAGAACAAGAGCGCAAGAGAAACAAAACAATTTACCACCATATTCATTAAATGATTGAGATTATGGATTTGTCACAAAAACCTGAAACATTTTGATTTAAAACGCACACTCTCTGGAAATCAGGGTCACAAAATATTAAGTCAAGCATTCAATATTACATATACAGATAAGCAGACACAATGTATGGCCAATGTCGCACTATTGCACAGTCCTCTTGGTCTTTGCATTTTCCTTGTGCACCACTCGCCTGCTGTCACCCAGTTGCCATCATCTCTTTCTGAAATGGACTTCTACACCAACTTGTACCAACAGAAGATGCTTGGAAAAATTTTTTCTAGACTGAACATGTACACGCAAAAGACGCTTGAAAGAAAAAAAAACTTCTATTCCAAGCATATACCATTAAAAGATTCTCATAAAAAAATTACCTCTATACTAAACACATGCCAATAAAATATGTTTTGAAAAATTGACCACAGGGGCAATACAACCGACTTGACACTGCACTGCTTCAAGATGTCCAAAGGAAACAGTGGTATCATTTTGTTGGATATAAAAGTCAGCCACAGATGTGTAATGTGTGCCACATTTTCATGTTACACACACACCAAACCCTCTGACCACAGTGTGTCTGTGATCGGGGAAAAAAAGGCCAGTTTGTTCCACTGCCAAATTAGAACTAAAAACTAAGTTTACTTTCTGTGAGCGATTTCTGGAAGTTCCCATTATTGATGTTCAAGTGAGGCACTTCACAAACACCCTTCACATCTTGTATTAATAAAGACATTTGATTTCATAATGCTACAGTGGCAGTACTGAAAAAAAAATCCAGAGATACGACATGGAAAGGAAGGCAAAACTGACTTTTCCCAGCTGAAAAAAATATTCCTCTAATTATCTTCACTCCTCTCTGACCTGTGACAACTGTGTCGCCCAGAAACTCATTATCAATAGCTTTGCCTGGGGATTGAAGTGCTCTGCTCATGTTTAGTTTGAGGTTAAAGCAGATGGAATATTGGACAACTGCTCAGCAAGCCCTACGAGAGATTCTACAGAAGCATGCTATCAAACCATTTCCAAGAACAAAATCAAACCGATCAAAACACAAAACAAAGCAAAAAGCAAAAGAAAATCGCCCTAGATGCAACTTGTCACAACTGAGCAGATGTTCAATAACATGTGATTTTCTTCTGAATTTGTCTATAAAGATGGGCATGACCTTAGAAACATGATTAGTGTTTGAAGTACATCCTTTTACACATCTTGCAGCAGCATGTGTTCACATACATGATAGATCAGAAACTCTAGGTTAAAAAAAAAAAAAAGAAAAAAAAATCTAATGATGTAGGTTAACTTAAACCAACATCTTGGTATAAAGGTTTGCAAAAACTAAATCAGCATGCATAATTAATCCTTAATTCCACAAGATTTCCCGCATAGATCATAGGGAGTAGACGTTTTACTGAAAGTTTCAATTCTATAAATCAACGCAACACCCTCATTTTGCTTTTTCAAAACAGTACTTTGAGCAACAATTTGTACAGGCTTTGATTGCTCTCTGTGACAAACATGAGGATTTGTGAAACACTGGCATGGCTTTCTTATAAAGTAATGCTACCTAGGAGCAAGACAGATTGGAAATGTTCAAAGAGCAAGCTATCCTATGACCTGTCATCAGTCTTGTGTGTGGAGAACACAGGACAAGCACTTTATGAACAGATCTGTCCGAGACCAAATGAATGACAAAAGCAACAAATTTGTAATTAACACTTGTCCTTTTCAAATCTGTTCAGACAAATCTGATTCCTGTGCTCTGTTCTTGAACATTTAACTTTCCTATGTATGTATGTTTTTGAGCTTTCAAGACAACCCGATACACTGTCCTTTGCAGTGATGTTCTAGTCCTACACTTTTCCAGGGCAAGAGATTTGGACGCTCTCAACTTTTCAACCACACTATGATTATTTCACTTTGCATGATTCACTTTTCTTTGTAAAACAGCTGATTTACATTACAAATTCATCTGTTACTTACTCAAAAGTGTTCAACCGCAAGATCGTTATAAAATTTTCTCCAAACCAGAGCTGTCATCATTGCTAATCTGTTACTTATTCAGCTTTCCAGAATGTTTCAAAACACTGGCTGCTGGAAAAAAAAATCACTGCTGTGACCCATAACAAATGCTTAAGCTTTAGATTACTGTTGTTTTCAGTGTTGGAAAGCATAACTGCACACATCACGTTGCACAATAAACAGCGCACAGTCATTATAGGAAGACCTTGTCCTCAGAATAATGTTTTTAACCTTTTTATGAAGTCAGATCTGAGCCCGAAACGCTTGGATAAACTGTACACATGAAATGTTTGGCCGATGTGTGTTGTCCAGCACTGCACACTTCCACAGGATGGAGTGATGACAACAGAGACCAGAAGAACAGGCATCAGGCTGAAATAGAATACATTACATCACCACCACCCACCACTGTTTGCATACACGCATCAGGCTTTGAATACATTACATCACATTACACTCATCACTGTTTACATGCAGTCATTAGGCTGGAACAGAATACAACACGGTCACCACTGCTACAGGCATCATGCTAGAACAGAATATGTTACAATCGCCACTGTTTACATCTTGTCACGGCACAGTAAGGTATGTCCCTCAAGCTAACACACACAACCATGATTGGGATTGGCATCAGTAGCAAGCATGTTTTATGAAGTTCGCTCTCTCCCCTGTCAAGACGGAGTTAGGCAGCACACCCTTCCAGGCAGCACACCCTTCCGACTTATTCCTTACCACCACTGTTCCCTCCGCCTCTTTCACATATCCACCATTCACTCTGTCGTCTTTCAATTCTTTTCCCCCTTTTCATGTGGATGCTCTTCAACATGTCACTGCTCTACATCTCCTTTCCAGCCGTCCACCATTCACTCTGTCATCCTTGCTGCCTACTTCTTCCTGTCTTTCCACATTTATGCTCTTCTAACATTGTCATTATCAATTTCTCTCAAATCTGAACGCACAATGTGTAGGTCATTTGGTCCATCATGTTCACTATCCATTTCTCTCTCTCTTTCACACACTGTGGGTCATTAAACCATTATGGATACTATCCATGGCCGTCTCTTCTACACACTAAATGTCATTTGCGCTCTCATTGTAGCTATCCATTTCTGTCTTTTCTATACACTGTGCATCATTAAATCCACTATAGTCGTGATCCATTACTGTCTTTTCCACACACTGTATGTCATTCAGTCCATCATGGTCACTATCCAAATGTCTCTTCTTCTGCATACTGTGTCATTCAGTCCATCATGGTCATTATCCCTCGTCTCTTCAACACACTGTGCGTCATTCAGTCCATCATGGTCACTATCCCTCTGTCTCTTCAATACACTGTATGTAAATTCTGTCCATCATGGTCACTATCCCTCTGTCTCTTCTATACACTGTATGTAAATTCAGTCCATCATGGTCACTATCCCTCTGTCTCTTCTATACACTGTATGTAAATTCAGTCCATCATGGTCACTATCCCTCTGTCTCTTCTATACACTGCATGTAAATTCAGTCCATCATGGTCACTATCCCTCTGTCTCTTCTATACACTGCATGTAAATTCAGTCCATCATGGTCACTATCCCTCTGTCTCTTCTATACACTGCATGTAAATCAGTCCATCATGGTCACTATCCCTCTGTCTCTTCTATACACTGCATGTAAATTCAGTCCATCATGGTCACTATCCCTCTGTCTCTTCTATACACTGTATGTAAATTCAGTCCATCATGGTCACTATCCCTCTGTCTCTTCTATACACTGCATGTTCAATTCAGTCCATCATGGCCACTATCCCTCTGTCTCTTCTATATTCTGCATGTAAATTCAGTCCATCATGGTCACTATCCCTCTGTCTCTTCTATACACTGCATGTAAATTCTGTCCATCATGGTCACTATCTCTCTATCTCTTCTATACACTGCATGTAAATTCTGTCCATTATGGTCACTATCCCTCTGTCTCTTCTATACTCTGCATGTAAATTTCTGTCCATTATGGTCACTATCCCTCTGTCTCTTCTATACACTGCATGTAAATTCTGTCCATTATGGTCACTATCCCTCTGATCCTGCATGTAAATTCTGTCCATTATGGTCACGATACCTCTGTCTCTTCTATACACTGTATGTCATGCGTTCCATCATGGTCACTATCCAAATGTCTCTTCTTACACTGTATGTCATTCAGTCCATCATGGTCACTAATCCCTGTCTCTTCTACACTCTGTGTCATTCAGTCCATCACGGTCACTATCCATTTCTCTCTGTCTCTTCTACATACTGTGTCATTCAGACCATCATGGTCACTATCCATATGTCACTTCTACATACTGTGTCATTCAGACCATCATGGTCACTATCCATTTCTCTCTGTCTCCTCTGTTTCTTCTGTATGCTCTATGTCACTCATTCCATCAACGTCATTACCCATTTCTTTCCATCCCTTCTTTATCTCCATTCCATCAACGTCATTACCCATTTCTCTCCATCCCTTCTTTATCTCGAGTCACTCAGTCTTGCATCCTATCACAGCCAACCGCTGTCTTTTTACACACTATGTACACAGCTGTGAGGGAGTGGAGGGTGGGGACAGAAATGACAGACACACAGTAAGTGACATCTACAAATAAATCCTGTCCTCGAGCGGCTGGTTCGAGACGTGGACTAGCCAAAATAAAAGTGAGCCCAATACTGAGCCTTTTTTTTTTTTTTTTTTTTTTTTTAGAACAGCGAGGAGGGAGATTCTGCAAAATACAAGCTGCCAACCCATTACCACACAATGGTAATATTGAACAACAATAACCTGAAATATTTCAATTTTTTTTCTGAAGTATACTGAGTTTCATACATATGCAAAGGGTAAATATATCTATAACTAATAAATTTTCTTTTCTTACCGAAGTTCATATTCAACACCAATTTTTTTCAAAGTCCTACATGATTTCCTTTCAGCATAACATTTTGCTGACAATAATCATCAGTGTCATGAACCGATCTACTTTTTGTTGTCTCTGATCTTGAAATTTAACAACTATAATTACGTAATTAAGTAAGCAAATGTGATGTTCAAAGTGTAAAAGAATTGTAGCTCTTCTTGTTGCAACAACAGACCTTTTTTCCCACACAATTACAAGCGGCATAAACAGAGCCCAAAGGTGCAAGAAACAAGAAGCCTGTGTCCCAACTGCCTGCAATCAGCAAAAAGACAAAGAAAACAATGTCCAGTAAAATCTGCCCCCATGTTGTCAGTCATCAGCTATGCCTCTGTCTTCTCAGATCGTGTCATAATAGTTGAGTAAAATACAAAAAAAAGATAATCAAAACAGTAATGTGTGTAATTTATGTACTGTGAAAACTATCAGCGAGTGAAGCTGAATTATATGAAAGCAAAAATGCACATTCAATCTGGAATTTTTGACGTCACAGGAACGGGAAAAATCTTAAAAATATCATTTGGTCTGCCAAAGTTTTCCTAATATTCATATAGAATAGATAACTAAAACATCCAAGAGCCTTTTCATGAAGCAGAAACTACATGTACAGTATTCCTTGTTTTAGTCACTATCTCTTGTTGATTTCTTGTTTAAAAGTCACAAACATTTTAATGGGCACTGATAATCCACAAAAATATGAAGGTGGGAGAACAGTGGAGGAGGAACAGTTAAGGATCCATAAGGTTATGTTGTGGATGAAGGCTTGAGAATAGCCATGACAGTGGCAGCAACAGGTGTAACAGACATGGCAAGAGACCGTTGTCTTTCTTTCATATCTCCTCAGCAAGAGACAGCTGTCTTCTTCCTTTTTCCTATCTCTTCCATGTTGCTTATTCTGACTCATGCCCTTTTTTTCCCCTCTCTAAACACCCCCTGTGCTAGTGAGTGAGCATCATAACACAAACATTAAATCCATTCACATCATGGCAAAATAAACACACATTATTCTCTCTGCAATGAACATAATACTGGGCATCAACATTTTGTGCACGTAAAGCTGACTTGAACTATTTCTTAAAATTTAATATAACTTGGAAATTACAATCATGAACTTTCAACTAGAAACAACAATGTTAAATTCAACAAAAGGATTTTCAACGAAAATTGTCAATACTGTAAATATAAGCATTAAAACGCACACCAAAAACATAATCATTAATATGGTTAAAACTCAACATAAAACAAAAAGATATAAAAATATTGATAAAATTCAATAACAGTCTTCCAACAATTTTAAAATACAAATCCATGATTTTAACATGATGAACTAGCATTTTTTATGGCTGAATTTGAAAAAAAAAATTGTAGAATTTTACCATGGTGCATTTGGATTATTGACAGTCAGGGCCTTTCATTACAGCACATGCGTCTGTCTCTTTTGTTTTTCTTCTTTAAATTTTAAGTACTGTAAACAACACTGAATTCTGACTCTAGTCTCCCTTTCTTTAGAATATGTAGGAAGCCAGTTTTTTCATGTGTGCACCGGTCTCGGTTTTATAAGTCTCTTGGAACTGAATCGTAACAAATGAAAACCACAACCTAAAAAAAAAAAAAAAAAAAAATCAAAAAAAAAACCAACCAACTAAAAACCTTTTCCATTTTCTTTCGTTGCACACCAGTCTAAATTGCAAAAATGCTGGACGTTACACATATTCTTCCCTACATGACAGTAAATAACAAAATGTCAATCATTTCAAATGATAATACTGCTTTCTCTCCAAACTCAAATGAGGTCCTGGGGGGGATGGAAAAGAATGGTAACAGAAAGATACTGTAATGCTGTTGACGATGGCAAGAGCAGGTAGGTAACTTCTTTCATCTACATTACAAAATGGCAACCAACATGGTGTTGCAGATGTTTCAATTTATGCAGGAATGCAAGAAGACATTGCCAATTTTGACATCATAGCAGCTCAATGATGACCAAAATCTGGGACTCCAATGTAACTTGGATTATGGGACACTTCGTTAAAGCCTATTTTGCCTGTGGATGTATGGTGCAGTTCATTCACCACAATGCCTTTCCCTCCTCCTCTGCTTCAAATTCTTACGACGATCTCATCTTCCGACTTTGTCCTGTGTATAGAATTCTGATCTCTGCTCCTCCTGATCCCCTTCTCTGTATGTCTGACCCTCCTGTCCTGTGTATTTCTGGTCCTCTGGTTCCTGATCCCCTTCTCTGTATGTCTGACCTTCCTGTCCTGTGTATTTCTAATCCTCTAGTTCCTGACCTCCTCTGTATGTCTGATGCTCCTGTCCTGTGTATTTCTGATCCTCTGGTTCCTGACCTTCTCTGTATGTCTGACCCTCCTGTCCTCTGTATTTCTGATCCTCTGGTTCCTGACCCCCTTCTCTGTATGTCCGATCCTCCCGTCCTCTGTATTTCTGATCCTCTTGTGCCCCAGATTTCTGACCTTTTTGTCCCCTGAATTTCTGAACCTCTTGCCCCCTGCATTCCTCTCATGTTCAACATTTCTGATTCCCTTGTCTCCTCCTTTTCTGACCCTCTTGTCCTCTTTTTCACTGACTCTCTTTTTCTCTGTTAACTGACACTCTTGTCCCTGCATTTTTGACTCCCTTGTCCCCGGTTTTCTCCAACCTTCTTGTCCTTTGTATTCCCAACCTCCTGTTCAATATGTTCTTGATGATTTCCTTTTATACCTTCCTGATGCCTTTGTTCCCTGTATTAGATGCCATTGTTACCTGTTCCTGACCCTCCTGTCCCCTGAATTTTAAAAATCTCTTGCTCCCTCAATTTCTGACCCATGATTTTCATATCCTTGACCCCTTTGTTGATTACACTTCTGACCTTGTCTCCTGTACTCCTGGCCTCTTGCCACTGTACTTTTGACTCTCTTGATTCCTGAATGTCTGACCCTCTTGTCCTCAGTATTTCTGATCCTCATGTCCCCGAGTTTTTCCATCTTCTTGTGTCCCTATTTTTCCTAACCCTCTTGTCCTCTGTATTTCTGACCTCTTATCCTCTGAATTTCTTTTTCTGTCACCTGCATTTCTGAACCCATCCCCTTAGTTTTGAATCTCTTCATATTTCCAACCCTCTTGTTCAATTACTCCGTAAGCTCTTGTTCCATGTATTCCTTATGCTTCAGTTCTAAACAGTCCTGATGCTTTTGTCCCTTGTTTTCCTTATGCTTTTGTTCGATGTATTCATGTGCTTTTGTTACACAAACAGCTTACAATCTTGTTCCAAGTATTCCTGATACTCTTGTCCCATGTATTCCTTATGCTTTTGTTCAATGTATTCTAGACGCTTTCTTGCAACATAGCTTACGCTCTTGTTCCAAGTATTCCTGATGCTCTTGTCCCATGTATTCCTTGCACTCCACCTATTCCCAATGTTCTTATTCCAATTATACCCAACGCTCTGTTACATGTACTCTTGCCCCTTGTGCTCCCCTACTTTCTACTGCCCCTGTCTCATGTATTTTTGACATTTCGGTATTTCTGAACCTCTTGTTCCCTGCATTTCTGATGATTTAATCCTGGCCCATAAACTGGGATTATTGGTCTCCTAAAAGTTTGCGATCACCCAGAACTTCAATTGCTCCGTCTAGCGCGATGTGATTAGTAGTCTAGATTATCAATATCAGGAGGAAGCATATGAGACTGCTGTAATGCAGAATGGACAAAGGTACCATGCTCACGATTTTACTGTGCGAAAGCACCGAGAACCTCTGATAAAGGTGCAGCCTGCAGACCTATACATAAGGTAGTATTAACAGACAACAACTGATCTTCTCTTTTTTTTGAAAAGATTTTGGAGCATTCTCTTTAAATCACTTGCTCCCCTTTCAAGTCCACGAAAGAATCAATATTCCAGGGGGAAAATCTTCCTGTTATACAAAAGACCTGAATCATCTTCATAAGCAGGCTTATATTTCATCAGGATCCCTTCCTTATTCATTGTTCCAGTCAAATATTGGTAATTTCATGATTTGGTCTTTTTGGTATGTTGCTGCTGGGTCTTAGAAATAATGTTGGTTTTTCGTGTGTTTAATCTGAGAATTCCAACAAGTCCTCCCAAATGTCTGTTTGTTACTCAAAACTGAGTTCCCCTCCTGATAATCATTAACTTCACAAAAGCCGAGAGAAAACATATTGGACAAAGCAGAGACAATGTGCGGTCTATTGGTGAGGGGAATGACATCTAGTTCATTGTGCACAACTATGATGCTCCCTGGTAAGGCATATCTTTAGACAAATTATTGTGGATAAAACACAGCTGCCTTCAGTGCGGAGACTGGTTCCTACTGTTTGAGTCATCACTGTCAAAAACACTAAATGCAGAACAATGACTGGGATAAAGAAATGAAACAAACATGTAAAATTTGTAAAGTTATGCAGTTAACGTGAAAAATTAAGCAAATTACAAGAGCAAATCCTAGTTTCAAGAAGAGCGGCAAATTACTTGCAAAGAGGAACAATAACATGACAATGTTTCTGCTTCTACTTCTAACAAAACACGTTTGGGAAATCATGACATTTACTCTTTTCTCCCTCCTAACAACGGTAATTTTGCTTGCAATTTCCACACAAATCATTTTAAATGATTAGTTTGATTGTGCTGAAAGCAAAAACTATCAAACAAATACAAAAATTCAAACTAACCAACAAAAAAAAAAAAAACCCAACCAAACAAAACCCAAACACACAAGAAGAAAAACCCAAAACACACACAAGAAGAAAAAACAAGCAAAAAAGACTTTCTAAAGGAGTGGGAAGAACAAGACAAAACATTTCATCAACAGAATAAAAAAAAGCTGCAAGTCAGTATGCAATCTACTGCAAAACAAAAAAACAAAACACGAATCAAACCTCCCAACCAAGATAAGATTTCATTATCAAGCAAACATATTTGACAAAGTTCATACTATTTTACCAATTCTCAGCATACAATTCACATCAAAATTACCATCAGAAAAAAAAAAAAAAAAAAACCCACCATGATGAGAAACACAAAACTTCAACAATGACTAAATCATCAAAAGTCACCACGTCATAGAGATCCTTGGGCAATTTTCAGCATGTTCAAGCACATTCCAATCTTCATCAAGTGTCGGGTTCAGAGCACAAGCACAAATACACTTCAACCATCTTCACCAACAACCAGGCGACAGTAGGTAAAAGGTTTGTAAGGGGCAGAGGGGTTGGGGTGGGAACAATGACCAGCAAATAAAATATGCATCACACTGATGCACTGGATTCAAATCTGTGCATCACTTTGACAAACACTCATGGACATTTGTATGCTTCAAGAATTAAATGAAGATTCAAATATTATGTCACTTAAAACTGAAGTTTATTATTCAGAGATGAAATCAGCAGTGCAATTTCATGAGAATGTCTTTTTTTTTTTCCTGTTCATGAAGGGGGAAAATATGAAACACAATTTTTCTTCTTAATTCTTAAAAAAAAAAAAAAAAAAAAACTTTTCTCTTTGACTAAAAGCTGCAGTTTTACAAATACAAATCAGCAAATAACCTTACTGAAATCAGATTGCCAGACATCAACATCCTGCAACTCTGGAATCACAAAAATGAATGTCAACAAATTCTTAAAAAAACTCTTCTTTACAATTTCTATTATATTCTGTTTCTTCTAACAAAAATTTCTGTCTCTGTATGTGCAAACCTACATTTGCTGTAGTTTTTTTTAGTCTTTGTTTTTTTTTCGCCCATTATGGCCACATAATAAACAGAAATTATCCACAACAGAAAGTTCAAAACAAATCTAGTAATCTGTGAAACCAGCAAAGCTGATTGTCCCAACATTATGGATGAAAGATGCAGACACCTGATACAAATGAAGGAATACAAAAACGGACAATGAAAAATGGCAAAAACAAACAATGAGAACACCACCACAACAGGAGGGACAGTACGGACGTACAGAAGGGAAAGCACAGCGACAGAAAGTAGGGTGTAAAACACGAGACACAGATATGATGAACACTACTCCCACAAGGGCGTATGGTTATGAAGAATGATGAAAAGAGACCAAGAAGAGTGGAACAAGACAGAGGCATACCAACCATGGGTGGCTGTGTGTGTTGAGCTCGTCCACAGGATAACGAACGGAAAGCAAGGACAGTGCAAGGAGTGAAACGTGGCAGAGACAGATTAAGGGGAATAGCACCCCAGCTGGGGTGTATGGCCGTACAAAGCGCACACCAGCACAGCCAAGGCAGCAGGTTTGTTAAGGCCAAGATCATGGCACATGAGACTCCACACACAGAAACCACACTATCAGCCACTAGCCAGGGGAGAAGGATGCGGCACTACACATTCTAATGCCGCCACAGTCACATGACTGCACAACACATTTAGGAGAGCAGGGTGACAATGTGTGGCAAAAACAGACGGCATGGAGGGGATGGGGGGAGATACACAGACACACGCGAGGAGCCTGGCTACTGCATGCTTAGCACATCCACGACATGATCAAGTGCGCAGACATCGAGCAGTCCAACATGGTGGCTGATCCTCCCAAGGCAGATCTGTCTCCTGCCTGTGTGGAATTTAGAAACTAGCTGGAGCTGGATTTGGATTCTAGCATCTGCTTCAGCAAGCTCTCCACTGCAACATGCAACACAACACACCAACCATTAGCTCTCTTCTCTCTCTGGCTACAGCTAAACAAAGCAACATCTCCTGGGCAATTGCACAGTCTCCTTACCAAACAACGAATGTGTTAGTACAATCAACACGTTTTTTGTTGTTGTTCATGTTGTCAGCATAGAAACACTGCCCAAATTACTATCATTTATAGGCAAGAGAACAACAATCATCCTTCAATTCTGCACTTTCTTTTTTTCTCACTTGGAATTTTTAGCAGAAAGATGACACTCTAAAAGCTCTTAAAAAAAAAAAATCCAGTATAACCAATGGTGTATAAAACAAGATATGAATTTGTGTCTGAGAGGAACACAATAAAATGTGTAATCTGAGAAAGTATCTTCCCATTTTATAAAACAACAACCAATCACATCTTTAAAAAAAAAAAGCTACCAAAAATAACACACAGATTTTCTATAAGAAATGGTTCTTGCCATTGTAGTTGTGAGGACCAAACAGGCAATGGCAACAATGAAATAATATAGTGCCCCCCCCCCCATCTCTCTATGGACACTTTTTGAGCTAAAGACACAGTGGTTAGTCTGAATCAATGTAACATACAAAGTCATCCATCATTTTCTGTTTTTTCTGGTTCTTTTTCATTTTTTACCTTTTTCTGTTGTTGTTTAAAGAATATTTTGGCACTTAGCTTTCAAGTTTACACTTGTGTTAAAATGCCGGTAAATATCATTTTTCTTTCCCTTCACCGCTGTTGAAGTTGACAACTTGGCATCAGAAACAAAGAAAGAAGAATAACAGACTGCAAAGATGTTTCTTGTTCTCAATTTTTGGGTATCTGCATCTGTCTGACATTGATTACAATTCTGCATGCACACAAACTGGGGCTGGCCACATGCAACACCATCAACGCTATCAGATCCACAACACTTTCACACTTTGGCATGCAATTATCACATTTGCAGGGTAATACACCCCCAAAAGTACCAACCACAACACATATTCAACAGCAAAGAAAAAACGAGGATACATTAGTTTCTTTCATATCAGCTCATGTTAGCAATTTTCACTCTATGTTCATTTACTTATTTCTTTGGTTGCTGTCATTTTGGCCTACATTCAACTGAATAAATATATCTATCTCTCTCTCTCACCACACACACACACACATATATATATATCATATTTGGAGAGAGAGAGAGAGAGAGAGAGAGAGAGAGAGAGAGAGAGAGAGAGAGATGGGGGTGGGGGTGGGAGGGGTCCAATATTTCAGCATTGTAGCTGTCTTGCACATTTCAGTCTGTTCACACACAGAGCAAAATTTCAACAAAACAGGTTAGTGTCATTTACTTCATCTTCTCACAATCCATCTAGTTCACCCCAACAAAATAATGCTTTAATTTCCAGCTTGAATGGTTAGGTAACTCTCTGTATATGTGTGTGTGTATGTGTGTGTGTGTGTGTGTGTGTGTGTGTGTGTGTGTGTGTGTGTGTGTGTGAGTGTATGTGCGTGTACGTGCGTGAGTGTGAGTGTGTATGTGTCTGTGTAGGTGTGTGTGTGTGTGTGTGCGCGAGCGCGCATGCACACCTGTACATGCAAGAAGCGCGCGTGAGTGTTAGATTTAATGTGTGTGGCAATTCAACATACTTTTTTCTACCCTGAAGACAAAAGGAATGAACAGATTGCAAAGTTTTTCATTTTTCTTTCTTTTCTCTTTTTTTTTGTTTTTTGTTTTTAATAAATAAACCAACCTCTCATATCAAGTACTTGGTTCAAAATTAAACAACTAAACTAGTAAATCTAGTAAAACTAGTAAACCAGAATCTTCAGCTAGATGAAGGCGGGCAGATAACAAAGAAGAAGAAGAATACATATCATCAATAAAATGAAGTACTCGCTGTGTGTGTGTGTGTGTGTGTGTGTGTGTGTGTGTGTGTGTGTGTGTGTGTGTGTGTGTGTGTGTGCGTGTGCGCACGTGCGTCTCAGAGAGAGAGAGAGAGAGAGAGAGAGAGAGCAGCGAAGGTGGATATCACACATGAAGGCATACAAGGACAATGGTTATCAAGAACACCTTGATGTGCTCAAAATCATTTTCACTTTCTCTTGAGAAATCAGCTGCACTTGGCAATCTGCACTGGTTAAGTGGAGTGATGACTAATGTGTAATAGACAGGAAAATGTCGTAATGGCCACTAATTCGTTTCTGATAACGTTATATATAAACAGGAAAATGTTGTAATGGCCACTTATTCTTTTCTGACAATGTTATATATAAATCCCAACCATTCAAAGGATAGTTACTGGGATGTCAAACACACCAAGTGAACTCTGAATACAACAAGAGCCACACATGCCACAGTGTGTGTGTGTTGTGTGTGTGTGTGTGTGTGTGTGTGTGTGTGTGTGTGTGTGTGACAGAGAGAGAGAGAGATGTGTGTGTGTGTGTGTGTGTGTGTGACAGTACAGAATATGGACTTATGGACTTGATGTGTTTGCAGCAAACATGTTAACTTCTGAAAAACAATCATGGTCCAATTAACCTTAACGCATCATGTGCCCATATTCATTCATCATGTGCCTACCTTTTCATTTATTATGTATGGTTCATTGCACATCTACTTTCATGCAACATGTATCAAATTTTTATTCACCACATACCTATCTTCATTCAACATGTACTTATCTTCATTCACCATCTATCCATATTCATTCACTGTGTATGTTCATCATGCATGGCACATGTCAGCAAACTCCCAAATTGTTCCTGACCCACTCACTCAGAAATGTTCAAGCCTCAAAAGTGAACTAACTGTTACAGTTTCCTTGCAGATAAGCAAAAAAAACAGTACGCTTGTTATAAACATTCTGCCTGATGCATGAGCTGTGTTTTTAGCTGAACACTGCTCATCAGTTTCCAGGGCATACTGGATTCGTTGTAACTTGCTGCCGCATGAACAGAGAACTGAATATAAATGAAGGGAGAGAACTACTGAATTTCTGATGGTGATTAGTAAATGAGAGTAAATGCTGAGCAAAGGCATACACATACTCTTACTTCCTTTTCATTTTTAAAAAAAATTTCTTCGCACGAAAAATTTCCACATTATGATTTCAATGGTCACGTGTTCATATGCTGAACACATTGTCAAATTCTCAGGACTCTGAAGACATTTTCTACTTTTCCCAAAGTTATGAAGGCCTTGAAAAGTTTTATCTCATTTTACCCTACTCTTCAAAGACCTTAAAACCTAGATGCAAATCCACATTCAGTCGCCATGTACCTATCTTCAGTCATCATGTCAGCATTTATCTGTATTTTCATCAGCTATGTGCATCTGCCATTATTGATTATGCATCACATTTCAATAAACACTTACCTATCCTCATTTTAAATCATGTATCCATCTTCATTCATTACGTATTTATTTTCAGCCAGCATCTATATTCAGTCAATATGGATTTATATTTTTTTTTAAATATATATCTTCAACTGCATATGTTTACATTCAAGACATGCCCATCTTCATTAACGGTGTATCAAACACTCACCGAACACAAAGCTTTCCTCAACCATCATGTTATAAATATTCATTCAAAACATGTCAATTTCCACTCATCATTGAACGGTGATCATTCAATTATCTGTCTTCAGTCACCATAGATTTGTGTCCAATTTATTATGTATGATGGGTAATGAAAGGCATTGAAATACCCAAGCTAGACTAGCTTGCAAAAGCTTGGAATCAAACCTAAGCATTATAGTCAAAATTTGGTAATGTGCTGCAATGCAGCAGAGTTCTATCATTCACAAGATTCTTTTGCAAATGTTGCCGTTACTGCAGACTGGTCAAGAAACAGAAGTGGTGAGTTAAGGTAAAAGAACAAAATCACCATCTGGACTAATTCATGGACAATGTCCCTGATCCAATCTTTTTTCCAATATTCGTCATGTGTTCATATTTATTCTTGAGTGATCCCCATTTCATTCAAGACGAACTTGTACCAGCATTCACTCATGCGGTTGTTAGTCATGTATCTATTTTCATTAATTATCTGCCGACATTCATCCATCAAACACCTATCTTCCTTCATCATCTACCCACATCCATTTATCTTGTACATTCATCATCCACAATCTATCACAATGTTTGGAACTTGACACATACACACAAATGTTAACCTGACCCCATTCAAAGTCGGCAGACTGTCTAAAGATGACAGTCCCATCCCACTCTTCTTTCATCACACAATATACTTATTTAGCATTACAAACCAATGCCTCTTCCTTAAATACAACCAACAAGAGACCCAACCAGAAACTACACTGCAGTTGACAATGACAAACTTGGCCCACACGCACAAACACAATTTGTTCTCTATGACGCAGTGAAATATAATGGGACAGACCAACATCTTCAGGCAAAAAAGATGGCACTAGGAGACAGATGTAAAGAAAAAAAAACGTTTCCAGTAACGAAGATTCAGCCCAACTGCTCTGAACATCACTGGAGGCAAGAGATGACTCTGCTGTCAATAACATTCAATTACATTCCTGTTGCTTACAGCCCAGTCGACTGCAAAGGCCATATCAGAACTGACAGCATGTTTCAAGTCAAAAAACAGAACAAGTCATGTATTATGGTCAAAAGACAAACACAAATTGATTTTTTTTTTCATTTTAAAGCTGTCTTTTACATGCATGAATGACCGAGTCACTTTTTGGAATACAGGTCAAAATCAGGTCCCACTCTTGGTTAGCATCCACGGCACAATCAAACCTCAACACCATAAATAAGTCAGATCCAGCAGAACAATCGAAGACATCAAAGTCAGCACTCCAAATACCTACAGGAATATAGGAACCCCCATAGTCTGCAACTGTACATGCATGGTCTGCTGTTGCAAATGCACTCCAGCCTATGAGCTGATGCAGTTAAACACCCAATACATGCAGGTGCACTGTCAATCCCAATCTCCACAAGTGCACATAAACTCGAAATGTATACAGGTGCACTTACTAAACAAATTTGTGCAGGAGCACTTCTGAATACTATCATAAATGGTCACATCAATCATGTCATGTTTTTGAACAGGATGTTCTCAAAAAAGATCTGGACTTATCACAGCTACTTCTGAATTCATAAATCACCTCTGTTCTTGAGTGTTGTGCAAGTTTTGACAACTTTCAGCACCTTCAATTGTCATAATACACCTAAATCTTAACCCCAAAGAAGAGGTATCTCCAATGCTGATCTTGGCAGTTTGAGCAACATGGAAAAGACACAAGCATGATACAGACAATACTTGACACTGTGGTCCCAGTCTTCTCACCTCACCACAGAACACTCAGCTTCCACAGAAAATAGTCTTGGAACTTCTGTTCTCCACAATTATGATTGTCTGGATCTCCAATTTTTCCTGGTATCCAAGCCACAAATATGTCACAAGACATAATGTGGAGCTGATAATAATGCTTTGTTTCTCATTTGTTGTCATGTTGATGTCTTTATCAGTATCGGCAGATTCTTTCAATGGTCTTGGCTTTAAAGCAGAGATGTTGAATGCCAAAACAATTTTTCTTTCCTTCTTAGATTAAAACATTCAGTTTGCTGTTGTTTCCCATCATCACTGTGCATTGTTGAGAACCCACTCTTGCAGCTTACTGACGATGGACAAACAACAACAGATGCTGGAGTTAGGAATACTGGCGTGCATGCAAGTCAAAGACAAACAGCCTGACACAGTTCCTATGTCTTCATTCTCAACAGTTTAGGATTTTCAAAAGAAGGCAGATGATCAACAGCCCATCCCCTCTCCTCCCCTCACTTCCTGACAGACAGACAGACAGGCAAAGAACAGGAGCTATCTGCGGTAAGGCAGAAAGCGCAGCACACACACCTTGCCCATTGGACATGGACTGCTGAATGGACATTGGAGCAGCCGTTGTGTTGGTCACAGCCATCGAAGACGACGACACCGCTGTGGCAGGTGGACCCGCCAGGAACAGAATCATAGGGGCGGAGGTGGTCCTGCCTGCAGCCTGACTGTTTGCTGGGGTGCCAATGCTGAGCGTGGACGGAGCAGCCGTGGTGCTGGCCACGGAGGTGAAGGTCAGGACAGGGGGCTGCGTCTTGTTGTTAAAACCAGCTGCACCACCACTGGTGCCCACGCTGCTGGTGGGAGGTGTGGGCATCAACACCAACTGGGTGGGGTGGCTGACCAGCTGACCTGAATGACCACAACACTTCTCTGCAGCATCACTGATGGACAGTGCTTTTCACACATTTTGCAAAGATATGCTATCTCCAGTTCGCATACTCCTCTTCATTTTACTCACACAAACACACCTCAAAGAAGCAAAAGAAAAATACTGCAATACCACTGTTATTTTCCTCCTATCTTTAAGGACCATGTTTATAACTATCCTGACTGCAATACCACTGTTATTTTCATATCTTTATGGACAATCTTTTAAACTATCAACACTATAGTCAATTATGCTTATCTCATTAAACCTGGAAGCCTTTTTCCCACTGCAGAAAAGAAAGATATGCACACACACTGCAACATGCTACTGTCACCCAAATAAATTCGGCAGACTAATCTTACCTAAATAACTTTGATATCATTTTTGTGTTATACATTCATACTTGATGAATGACACAAAGTGTGGTTTGCATCTGCTGAGCCATCAACTAGTGTTGTGTATTCTGGCCAGGTATAACTGATTCTGCAGAACACTCAGGCAGACTACATGCAATTTGTGTCAAATTTGTGTCGACTGGCAATAGCATTCTTGTGAAAAAAAAAAATCACTGATATGCGGAATTCATAAATCTGGCACACATACACAGATACACACTCACACACAAAAAAAACCCAACTTACGAGAGTCTACAGCAACAGCAGCAGATCCGACGCCAGGAGACGGTAGCACAAACTGCACTGGTACCTGTCCTTTCCTTTTCCCATCACCACCAGTTCCAGATGGGCCCAGCGTCAGTGTCTGCCCAGAGGCTGCAGACACAGAGTAGCGGGTTTCAGGATGGAGGACAGTGGCTGGATGGGGGTACTGGACACCACCCGGGGTGGGGTGGGCAGGGTAGGGGCCATGCAAATGCTGGGAATGGCACCAGGGGGCAGCTGGAACATGGCTGTGGAGGAGGGGTGGTGCTGGGTGCGCTCCACCAGTCGGTTCAAGTGAAGGGCCACTGTAACAAGAATCTTCTTCAATAAGAATAACAAAATACTTCTCCTTCATCCATCACTTAGCACAAAGCCAGTCCTTACAATGATTAAAGACTGCAGAGTGAAAATGCAGGTATGTCAAGAGTTCATCAGTCTGGATTAGCAAATATGCGGTATGTTCCACAGTATGTGCAGATGTATGCTCTGTATGTGTTTCTGCATGCTGGCATGTTGTTCATGTGTGCACTAGTGAGAGAACACAGTGCATTAGACCCCCTTCCCTCTCTCTCACACAGGTTCACAAAATTTGCAGGCTGAAAGAGTTCCCATCTCCCTTTTCCTCCTACTCCAGACCTGTCTACCTCAAAATTGAAACCGTTTGTATTCCATGGGGTAAACTTTAGTATTCCATGACAAAAAAAAGAGTATTTTTCTTTACTTTACCTTGAACTTTCATATGGATCTTATATCATGCAATTCTTGCAGCCAACTCACTGCGCTATACTCACACTCAAACCAACTTGCACAAGCGCATGACACACACACTGAAGGTATCTAGTTGACCATCTCATTAAACAAAAAAAAAAAAAAGAAAAGAAACAAAAAAAACCCATTATAATGCCCTTCACACACACATGTATACCCTTCATACAGTTTTTAATTTTCCATCTTTTTCTCTCTTTTACTGCCACTTCATCCCCCCTCCCCCTGTTTTGGGGGATCGGGGTCGGGGGTGGGGGGGGGGGTGGGGGGGGGTGTGTGTGTGTGTGAAGCTAATTAACAGTAGAAGTTAAAGTGACAGACACACCTTGAGCAATTTTGCTGTCACTAGTGTCAGGAAGCATTTTCTTGAATAGGGAACAAGATGATCGGTTATTGACAGGGACAGACTTGCATCTGCCACCAGCCTACACATCATGATCATCATCTCTGCATTTGTCACCTGCTGCTCCAGGTCCCCACTAGACTTCGCCTTGGCCTTTTTCAATGTTGTACAATTGAAGGTGCTCCTTTCATGACTTCTGATAGTTTTTAATGCTGTTTTGATGAAAACATGTTTATGCAGTCGTTGCGCCCTCCATGAGCACAACTAAAACCCGTTTCGCACAAAGTGCACCACATGAATGCTGGACCGTTTTGAGCTTGGGACTGAGCACTTCCAAGTTTGCATGGTATACATTCAGGAAAGTTTTCTCCCTCGTTTTGGCAACCTTCTTTTCAACATCTAGCTTTCATCACTCTCATGAACATGTAATTTCAATGGTGGCGGCATTCTCTTACTGGATATCTGTGTCAGTCGCTCACTATGAAAGATGGTCAATCATAGTGTAAGCGAGTATGTGCCAACTGGAAATCGGGACAATAACTCGTGTCTTCAAACAGGAAAATAGTACTTTTCTTTTCTTTTTTTTTTGTAGCCAATGTTGCCGATTTTCGTATTTTTGTTGTAGTCGGTGTATTATCATATTTTCAAGTCAAATTTCATATAACACGCTAAAATATCGTTGGGTAGACAGGTCCGCTACTCTGATTCACAAAAACCCATTTTCCTCATTCATCAAATTCAGCATATAATTCAAAACACTAAAACCATATGCAACACAGAAATTCTATCCACGGGATACAGACTGCATAATTCCCAATGCCCCAAATCTCTCTCTCTCGCACAGAAGATCTTACAAACCTGGGGACACTGAGAATGGCAAGGCTCTGCTAGAATCGGAAGGCTCTGTGTCCATTTCGTTCTCCATCTTCACCATCACCATGGCTACCAAACATACATACATCTTGTCATCAAGGCTGCGGATCACATCACTGCTTTCATGACAATGCAAAAGCAAACACACAAATCACAAACTCTGACGAAGATTTGAGAAAACACACACACACAATCCTACCACTTGCAATGTGTGGAGAGAGGGCAACCAAGAAGAAAAATGAGTGAAGAAAGAAAAGAACTGTGCTCGTCTGTGCTATCACGCTGGTAAGTATAGGTGATTATAACTGGTGGCTTGTTTAAAATTTTCTTTGAAAACTCTCCAAAAATGTGGCATTATTTTCCTGAAAAAAAAAAAACAACAACAACAACAAAAAGTGCCCTGCCTGAATTTAGGTCCCTCCCTGACATAGCCAATTAAAGCCAGAGCCACAGAAAAGGAGCTGTCGCCAATTCTGTGTCTTACTATGGATATACTGTGATACTGCTTCACTCTGTGAGGACTGCCCTTGCTGCCTGACTCTGTCTTCCGAGGACTGCCCTTGCTGCCTGACTCTGGCTCCTCACTGCAGAGACAAGACCCAAAACATCATGCCCTAGGTCTGGCTGCATCACAGCACATATGTAAATTTCCGCTTATCCCAGTTTTTCTCACTTTATGCATTAACAACATAGATTTCTTTTTCTTTTCAAAATTGCAGGTATAAAAGACTTTTTTTTTTTTTTTTTTTTGCATGACAGCCTATCTGACCATAAAGGGCCATAATTTTCTAAAAATAACAAACATCGATCGTTAGAAGCAAGCACAGTTCTGGATAATAACTGCAAAAAAAAAAAAAAAAATCAAAATATGGAAATGTTCTGCTGTAAGATTTCAATTCATAGCATTAAAAAAAAAAATCTATACATGGAAAACCAACAAAAAGCTCTCATTGATTGCCTGTTTAAAGAACATGTTCTTCAGTATTGTTTTGGAGACCATGTCAGTCATTCTGATCAAGTGCTATGACTACAACACACATTTCAATGTGGGCCATACAGCACAGAAAAGGAACAGAGTAGACAGGACAGGGTGTAAGGAGCTTGTTTCACTGGACAGATGAAAACAAACACACACACAGACACACACACATGTTTTGAACAGACAAAACCACACATTGTCTCGTTTCAATGATTCAATCTGACAACAGCAATGTTAAAATGCCTCAACAGGCTGTTGGAACATACCTACAAGCAAAATTTTTTTTGGTGGTTCACAGTGTCATGGACACTTTTATGATGAACCATTTCATCATCACTGGAATGATGTACTGGTAGGATTCTTTCCTTCTATGCGGATCACTTTTACAGCCGATGATCTTTGGCCCTCCAGAATGTATCCCCCCCATCCCCTTCCCCCCCCCCCAACCCCCCCACTATGTCATCATTCAAACATGCTTCATTGCTGGTGTCAAATTCATTAGGGCCTAACAAAGCACAAAATCAAACTTTGCAAGTGGGAGCAGGACATTTTCATAGATATAAGGGAAAAAAAAAGTTTTTTGTTTGAATATGTTGACACATGTGAACAATGAATGTTGCCCAACCTTTTAGTGACCCTGGTAGGGGGTGGAGAATGGTATGGGGAGGGAAAGGGGGAGGGGAATGTTCTTTCTAAACAAACGACAAGGGACAATGAAGGGCAGTACATCCAAGTGTGCACCGATCTTCACCTATTGAAGTGCTGATGAGGAGATAAGAAAAAAATGGCACCACATGTAAGGAAAGACATGATGAAGCTTAAAGAACTAATGGGCAAAACATGACAAATTTAGTAACAGAAAAATGTTCATGATAAAAATGGGGGGGTAACATGTTTGTAAGGGCCACGGATGAATCATAACTACAAAATTGATGATTGTTAAAACTGCAAAAAGATGAGAATTATTTGAAGGAGATAGAAAAAAAAAAGGATAAATAAAAAGGACCAGACAGATAGAGAGAGAGAGAACTCTCTCAATGACCTTAAAGACCAGTGTCAGTAGTGACAAGTCAGGATCTGAATGTGGCATGTGCAGCATGCTCATCTCTTCATCCAAGTCACTACGACAGCACTGAAAATGAAGAGACCTATTTGTAGGAACAATGGTGCATGTTAAACAACTAAAACTGAAAGCAGGCACAAAACCTGAAACAGTCAAATCTACTCCAAGCAAAAATCACTGTCAGTGCTGCTGACAACAAATGTACAGTTGACAAGGACACAAATCTCTCATGACTGCATTGTTGACAAGGACACAAATCTCTCATGACTGCATTGTTGACAAGGACACAAATCTCTCATGATTGAATTGTTGGCAAGGACACAAAATCTCTCATGATCAATCGTTTGCAAGGACACATATGATCAATTGTTGGCAAGGACATTAATGTCTCATGATCAATTGTTTGCAAGGAGAGCAGTGGTAAAGAGATTGTTCCAACATGCCACACACCCCTAGGTACTAGCAGCAAGCACAGGCACTGAATACCACTTCAGCTTTCACACCCATTTTGTACTCCCGTTTTCATCATACACCCCCCCCTGAGGCAAACCGTTTTCATTTGAACGGGGGCACGTCAAAATCACGTCCTTGGAAATAACTGACGAAGAGCAAGAGAAGAAAGACAACTGGGATATACTGTTACCAAACATGGACAGAAAGAGGGGGGCCTGTAAGCATGTTGTGACTCTACTGCCTCACTGTAGTGTGGTGGTTTGCATCCTCAGCAAAGACCCACTAAAAAGAAAAGTGAACTCTAGACCCACTGCCTTCTTGGTACAGGTTAATCCCAAATTGCACTCTGTTTTTCAAAGCATTCATAATTTCACTAACAAGTTCATGATTCTCTAAAGCGGCTGCCAGGTTACGTCTGCTTAGGATACAGAAAAACAAGATTCTAACTGTTAGGTTCCCTCTTTTCTTTACAGTCTCGAATATACTAAATATATATATGTGTGTGTGCACAAGAATAGAAGAAGTGAGAGAGGGCAGAGCCCTTAAGAGTTGAAAGAAAAAGAAAGAACAGGTATTAACTTGTCCGTCTTCTGTCAGCAAGATGCAAGTAAAAAGCACAAGACCAATTTCTATTAAACACTGTATTCTTTCTCATCTGCAATGTCGGAAAACAATTTTTTTTTTTTGATAAAATAGCATATGTGTGGATGTGTGTGTGTGTGTGTGTGTGTGTGTGTGTGTGTGTGTGTGTGTGTGTGTGTGTGTGTGTTTGGGGGGGGGGGGGGGGGAGGGTAGGGCTGGGAGGGAGGGTGGGGACTGGGATGGGGTGGGGTTGCATTGTAAGACTGCATAATGCAGAAACATGTTTGCTAAAAAAAAAAAAAAAAAAAAAAAAATCAGAAGTTGTCTGGGTTTTGGAATAGGTGGTTTACGAAACAGCCATTTCAATTCTCAAAAAATGTTTCCCCCGGTCTTCAAAACAATGCTTGCTTGGTGGCCTGCTCTTATACATTTGAGGCAGTTGTGGACATGTCAGAACAACCCTGCTCTTGGCTTCTCTCTGCAGTAGTCCCCCTACCGAGCTGCCTTTCCCATCCGGCTCTCCACGGTGCTCTCTGTGTGATAAGCCTGGATCATTTCAGCCTTGGAAACGAAGCAATGCTGTGGGGGGGAACAAGCCACACAATCAAATCAACGTACACATCACATCAACATTAGCAAGGGAAAGCTACTGGGAACGACTTTATTTGTCATGTAATGTGATGTGTGGTACTTTATTTAAATTCTGTCATATCAAAGTTATCTGTATCAAAGATGGTTGCAACAAAAGTCTACAGCACTCAAGCAATTATCCCCCTTCCCTCCCATCCCTACCCCCAACTAAAGCCTCTCTTTATACACCAGCTCCAGGTATGACAAAAGCCAGTTTAAATGATAAGCCTTATGACTTTCTTTTGGTACCAGCCAAAAGTTGGTAGGTGAGTTGCCAGTTGTATGACACTGTTGAAATCATGTGGGTAGATATTTTGTGAAGGGACGTTGTTGTGCAAAATCTCCTGTATACCTTGGCTAGCTGTGACCAGCAAGAAGTACTGAGCCATATGAAACTTGTCATAGGGCACACTGTGTGCACGCACATATGCACGTGTGTGTGTGTGTGTGTGCGCGCGTGTATGTGTGTGACTGTGTATATGTGTGTGTGACTGAGTATATGTGTGTGTGTGTGAGAAAGACAGAGAGCACGTCAGGGTGTGAGCATGTGTGTGTGTGTGTGTGTGTGTGTGTGTGTGTGTGTGTGCACACAGTACATGTCCCGTCCCTATTTTGCCCTCCCATCAACTCCATTCTGCACCCCCAACCCCTCCCAGCCCACTTACCAGATTTTTCATCATTCAGATTCCCTTCCCTGGCTACTGTTCCCAACACACTGCATTGGTTTACTTTACAATATGCTAGTTTTATGTTTGTTATATGCTATTGATCTAGTTATTTCATTTACTCATTTATCCATTCAATAAGTTGTTTTTATCTATTTATTTATGTATTAAGTACATGCTTATTTTATTTAGGTTAGTTAGTAAGTTCATGCTTTTTCCTTTCTTATTCTGTGATGTTTACGTTCTACTGTCACTGGAAACTTTTAAGTGTATGTACTCGCTACATTGTAATCCAGAAACATAAAGTTACTGCATGTCGTACATATCTGTAGTAGAAAACATTATATCCTGTGACTGCACACACGGCTGTTTTGTGATGTTTATCAGTTTATCTATTCATTTATTCACAATTACATCATCTAAGTAAGTACGTGCGCAAGTACGTAATTTAAGTAAGAACATTACATAAATAGTTAGCTCATTTGCCATATTAAGACAACGTTTCATGGTGTGTGTATCAGTAATGTTGCAGTTGTAGACGGACTAGCTAACAGGATGTTAAGTTCAGAGTTGTTTTACTTATAGTTTCAATATGTTAAGCTATGGCACTTGGATTTAGCAGATCTGTACAAATGTGTTGAAGTGTTTTCTGTGTAAAAGGGACTGAGCCTGGTGGTATGTGCATAGTTGTTTTGTACACATAATTGTGCAGTTGAATGAGCAATACCAAGTTAATAGTAGTGAGAGATACTTTCATGTGCGTGCTGCCACTCATTGCATTTCATTATTTAAAGACAAATGAAAAAAGGAGTGTGTGTGTGTGTGTGTGTGTGTGTGTGTGTGTGTGTGTGTGTGCTTGTGTGTACTTGTGAAACAAACAATTGTATGTTGTTATACAGTTTGTAAATTATGATTTCAATGATCAAGAATACTGCATTTAGCTTACAAAACAAATGAAACTACAACAATCAAATGTTGCCTCAATAATGTACGGTAAATGAAATAAACGTACCCCTTAAAAAAAAAAAAAGAAAGATAAATGATATAAATAACTGATCAAACCTACAAGTGGCATCAAAGCATGACTTAAAAAAAAAAAGCAGTAACAACAGCAACAGAATTTCAAGCAATAAACAATATGGTTATTACACCGTGGTACGAGTTCTATTTTATTTACTTTTTTTTTTTATTGTTTGTTTATTTGTAGAATGGAAATGGATTTGTCTCTTGATTTTGGAATCTTACCATGCACTTTGCTTGCTTTACTTTAGGAAACTGTTAATCATCTGGTATACAGCCCTGTTATGGCTGTTGTAGTTGCCTAGACAATGATCAGCACGACTTATTTACTAATTGATTTATTCATTATGATTCATGTTTTTCTTCTGTGCCAATCATATGCATTATCTTATCTTAAAAAAAAAATTTAATAAGCTAATCAAAGCACTTTTTGTTACCATTTTGTTCCTAGTGACAAGCAAATTATTTGCCAGTGACAGCACTTTTTTTTCTTTGTAAGCAAAACACACACACACACAAAAAAAAAACGCAAAAAAGTTTGTTCTGTCAAGAAGAAAAGCTCATGGATTCATATCAAACCATGTTGCTTTCATAAAAGGAAACAGTCAGGACAGCTTGATTTCAGACTGTGTTTAATAAGCACAAAAACAAAACAAAAATGAAAAATTAAAGAAAAGAAAAGAAAAAAACAACTACAAGTGACAATTGTTTCACTGTTAAACAAAAGAATTATTGAGGCATATTCCATTTATGTGCACATGTGTGTGTGTGTGTGTGTGTGTGTGTGTGTGTGTGTGTGTGTGTGTGTGTGTGTGTGTGTGCGTGCGTGTGTGTGTGTGTGTGAGTGCATGCGCAGGTGCAGAAGTTCCGCTGATCGCAACACTGTTAAAGCTGCTTTCTCACCACAGCTTTCCCATGACAAAACTGACTGCACTGAAATCAAGTTACTGGACTCCTGCACTGAAGAGTTCTCAAACCGGCAGAACTGGCAACTCCCCTACTATGTAGATCTATGAACTGTCTTTATGCCACCAGCTCCAGTTATGACACAAGCCACCTAAAGACATCAAACAACTTTTTTTATGGTGCTACCTCCATTTACGGCAAAGGCTAGTTAAACAATTTTTTCTTTGTAAATTAACTCCAGTAATGACAAAAGGCAGATATATCCGATTGCCGCACTCCCATCAACTTGAATACAACCATTTTGGACAGTAACTATGCAGGCCGAGCACGTTAGAAAAGAAATAAGCAAGAGCTAGATACTATGTTACTTAATGTGTCTATCTAACACAAGCCAACTGCATTTGTTACAATGTTAGTTTAAGCTCCTTCCCTTTTACTAACAGACTGAATGAAACCCAGACCAGTACTACAGAAACTGTCAACTGAACTTAATTTAGAGATAGTAACATCAAATCATCAGATCTGCATCTTATTTGGCATTGCCCGACTTTCTTTTATACCCTTCCCCACCACCCCAATACATTGCTTTCCCCATTTTACGCGCGCACACACACACACACACACACACACACACACACACACACACACACACACTTCTCTTCCTTTTACTTAAAAAATATGTTTTAAAAAAAGTAGTGGTGTATGGATGCGGTGTGAGATAGCCTGAGTAAGCAGAAACAAAAGCGAGAAGAAATGTGACTCTAAATGTACGAAGAATGCTGTCCCTTATGACATCACACTAATTAGAAATGCAGTCTATTTCGTCATCATGTCGTTGATAACAGTTGTAATAAGCAGGCTCTTCAAAATCAGTGGACAAAGAAAAGGCGATTTGTGTTCATACCTCGTTAATTAAAGTCACCCCCCCTCCCCTCCCCTGAACACACACACGTGTATTTATAACTCTCTGCTGAATTTTCAGTACATGATTTTTAACTTCAAGAGGTATTTTCAAAACTAGGATTTTCTGTGATGTGGAACACTGTAAACATACCTGACCGTAAGTTTTCAGCACCTAAGATTTGTTTAGTTTGCTATCATCTGCAGTAATCCACACTGTAACCAAAACCTTTTAATGGCAAAATGCAAATTTACTGTGATAACAGGAGGAGTTAATGTACTGCTCAAGAGCAGTCTGCTGTGAGCCCTTTCCAGTTTTACAAATTCGCTACTACAGGAAAGTCTGCCAGTACTACACAAAAATAAGGACAAGATATTTCTGGATATGTTTTACAATGCACTGTATAACCCAAAGCTACACAAATGCCGGAAATATTGATGCAAGCATGAGCCAAGTAAATATGTTTGTGATCCTCATAATCTATCGATAAATTGAATATGCCAGCCCTACAAGCTTTCCTTTGGAAGTTTTTTATGCAAAGCACAAAGTCTTCTGAACCTGGACAGTTAACATGCTACAGCACAGGTCAGAATCGCCGTTATGTTCCAGCTGAATATTATGTTTTGATCACCAAAAGAGGAATGCTAACAAAAATGCTGCTGAACATTTACACCACAGGAAGCGCGATCCAGCTCATAAACCATGGTTTGACTTTGCAGAGACCAGTTTTTTTCTCTCTACCCCTATTTATTCAGCTATCTGTGGTAGTCTGTGAACTAGTCTTTGGGTGACGTAATAAAAGAAACAGCGTGCGCAAGCATCTTACAATGAAACAAAGACCCAAGATGCCAAGGAAGTTGTCCAGGGCAAACTTCTTCTGAAAAGTTCACTTTGACCAGTGAACTGTTTGATACATAAAAAGGAAAGGTGACAGTCAGTGAACACATGATGGATGGACAGCAGCCCTAACTTTACAGACCTGTTGTGATGAGAAAAATCATATAATGCAGTCTATATGTAGCTCATGCATAGTTATCCTGACCAAGAAAGCCATCACTGAACTACGAAAGTCATCTCATCGAAAGGATAAATGTACCATGAAGACCGCTAATCATAATAATAATCCCAAAGGTCAACATGTTTTCACATGAGCCTTCTAACCCCTCATCTCCCTTTCCCTGGAAGAAAAAATGCATGATACAATCGTCTTAGTAATTATCCTTCACATATTCAGTAGTGTACTGATATTTAAAAAAAAAGGCTACAATCACATTAACTGAAACTTCACAAGAGAAGCTTGTGCTACTCCCTAAATCTTCGAAGAATAATGCAAAGCAAGTTCTCAAGTTTTTGAAAATGTCCAGAAGTACTAACTGAAAGCCTGCTTTGCTACAATCCTTCATGTGGAGATTTACCATAGGGAGCCATATAAAGGTTGTGACTATATAAATATCAATTCTATATAAGCATTTCACACACACACACACACACACACACACACACAGGGACAACAAAAAATATCCTTCACAACTAGTTCATTCGAAATATACACACACATACAGACACAAAAGAAGGATGGCTTATTATCATTAGAACCACTTTCCTTACATCCTAAAACAATAAAAAATGTGCACCTTTTCTTTACAGTAATAAATCACATCTACTGGAAGATCTCTAAATAAGGCGGTTGTAAAGTGCCTCTATCTATTATCATGCAAATCCTACAATACTAAGAAAAACAAAAGAAGTTTCTTAGTGAGTAGCTCACTGCATGATATGCACTGAGGAACCTTATAAAAAGATGAAAGTATGAATAAAAGAAGTCGAGAGTGTCAAAGCAAAACTGTAAATGGTTCAAAACAACCATTTAAAATATTAATGTTATCTATTTTCCACGTAGTCTTTATGATTAACTAAAAAAAAAAAAAAAAGAATTATTTTATCATTTGTTATTGTAATTTTTGATATCCTCTAAAAAAAAAATAAATTGCATCCATTATTAAGATCTATTCTTATGACCCTTATGTGCACATTTACTGAAAATGTAAGGCATATAATTAATGAGCAGTAGTATCTGTACGTCAGCCGCTGGGAATCAATGTGCGATCAATTAATGGACAAACAATTGATCCAGCGCCTAAGCTTTAAGAGCAAAAAGAAAAGAAAGAAAATCTATACAAAAGCTAAACGAAACAAACTCGCAAAAACCCACACTGACACACACACACGGAAAAGGTGTGCACACCATGAAATGACAATATCAAGCAAAGCATATAAAATATTTGAATACCCCCCCCCCCCCCCCCCCCCCCCCCCCTCAAGCCTTTCCTCCTCACTCTGTCTTCCAACGCCCTCTCCCTTTTTCCCCTTCCCCCTTCTCATCCCCCCCCCCCCCCCCCCCGACCCCCAAACAAAAACAACGAAATTCACTACACACACCAATATACATAAACATTATACATAAACATACCCGCACAGACAAGCATGCCCTGTCTGCGAGCACATACGAGCACCCACACGCACACGCACACACAAAAGTTGCATACCTTTTTAGATACATGGAAACATACATGCATCATACTCACATACATACACATACTTGTACAGAACAGAACTATGAAGATGACTGCTCTAATTCAAGACTTGAAAAAGATTCTAAAAAGTAAGTTTTAACAAAAATAAGTCTTTTAAATTTCTTAAAAACTTTTAGTGGTGAACAGATGGTATTTTTTTGTGTGTGAATGAGAATGGATGTGGCAACAAAAAGATAACACTACTGGAGTTCTAAAATAATACAGATATTGCACTAGAGAAAGATAATTTGCATCTGATTCACTCTTAAAGAGGCAGCCAATGAAGAGAATGTAGAGGTGACAATGTGATTTAAAGTTAAGGCTTAGAGTAATACTTTCAACAGCTGAAAGGGCCAAAGAAGCAGTGAACTTAAAAGGTTCACTATGTTCAGAGCACAACATTATGGAAGGTGGACCAATACCCCTCCTGCTGCCTTAACCTTCTCTGACCTGAATCAGATTCACATTCACAGCTGAGGACAGAGGTGAAGTAGGTTTTAAAAAAAATAAATAAAAAGGTTTAAGTGTAACAGCTGAATGGCCTCAGGAGCAGTAGAATACAGAGGTTCACCATGTCAGGAGCACAACATTATAGACAGTTGTTCCATCCCCCTCCTTCTGCCACCTTAACCTTTCCTGACCTGAATCAAATCCACATTTACTGCTGAGTGGAGACAGAAGGTTTTCAAGCCGTAACAATCCGACCTCAGGAGTAGTACCAACTCAAGACTGTCAGCTCTGTGGGCAAACGCAGCAGGGTCTGAAGCCAGTACCTTTAAACTCTCTTACCTTAAGCTGAGAGTAGAAATAATAAACCTCATAAGAAGAGAGAGACAGAGACAGAGAGACAGACAGAGAGACGTAGGGTTGTTTTCAAGCAAATGCTCTTTGTTCACCAGATGCTCTGACATCACCCAAACAACAGACAGAGCATACTGTAATGTAAACCACTTGCTTACACCAAAAGCAATATAAATCATAATACACTGATGACACCTGCGTGAACTATCTGACCAGTTTACTTCACACTTGGATATACAGACAGGTAACAACAGCAGTTTGTCCAGTGCTAACAAATTTTCTGTGTCAAGCTCCAAGACACCTTGGTAAGTCCAAACTGGAGCTGGAGAAAATTTTCCAGTGGATCAGAATTTCCTAAATCTCAGGAAAAGGCCAAAGTAGTTTTCCTACTACAGGCGTTTCAGAACCAGTAGTTTCACTTGTGCAAGTTACAATAAATATTATTTGATATAATTAACTCACATGTTAGGATGACTGGTGGACACAGGTGATTTTCGGAAAAAAAAATTTCAAGATGTAAAACTAGCAAACATTAGCAATGTAACATCTACAGGGGAGTGCTCTATGTTTTAGGGGGAACAGTCATTATTTCAAGACATATTTCTGCTTTGTTACAGAACAGACAGAGGAAAAGGTGCACTGAATCATGCAGAAGAGTAAAAACCCATCTTCGAATGATTATCATGACTGATACTATATCGGGGAAAAAGGGAATATTTCTGCTGTTTCAGAACGATGACTTTGAAGTACAATCTCTCAAAGTGTACAGAAAGAACAAATATAAAAACCTTCAAAGATCCTTTCTGAAGCAAAATAAGGTCTCTTTTCAACGCAAACAAAGATTTAAAAAAAAGAAAAAATCCAGTTTGAAGGAAGCCAGAGACAGAAAGGGAGGATGGAAGTTAACAAACAACAGAACCATAATTTTGACGTTTTAATGAAGTTTTTAATGAAGTCAAGCAACCAGTATGCCAAGGCCAGCTGTAAGAGAGCCAGCTGGCTGAGCAAATGGAGGACAAATTCTGTAATTCAAAATGGCTGTTGTGAACGACTGATTCACAAAAGGAAAGTTTTAGGATTCTAGAAAGTTTTAGAATTCTACACACACTACAGGTTACACAGGCCGGTCAACAACTTATCAAGCAGAACTACTTTGCTTCAGTATGTGTCAGAATCGCTCTCAACTTTGCTGACAACACAGGAGCTACCTAAGAGAAAAGTAGCACAAATCAACTAACAAGTTAACCAAAAAGAAAAATGAAGAAGAAGAAGAAATGTTTCAACACTGATGTAGCGATAACCAAAGCCAAGGTACACTCATTATAGGTGTTGCATCTCAGCACCAACCCAGTCAATGCTGTTTTTGTTTGAGTAACAGCCTTTTACTGTGTGAAAAAGGGAGGAATTATGATGCAGATATCAAGCTGCTGTTATTTTACACAATGTCAAGCAATAATTTCTTCACAAAGGCGAGGCTGTAAGCAAATAAAGAGAGACTGTAAAATCCGCTAGTGCTGGGACATGTTGCTTATGTGTACGGCTGATTTTGGAAGGATTAAAGTGCCTTTGTGAATGTGAGTTAGAGTGTGTGTGCGACTGCATATGTGTTGTGTTTGTGTTCTCTGTGTGTGTGTGTGTGTGTGTGAGATTTTGTGTGGCGTATGTGCATACTGTGTATATATCCACATGTGTCTTTATGCACACATACGTATTGAAAAGAAGGTAATATTTATATATAAAAAAAGACCAACAAAAGTGGAGTTTGGTGGCATAAAATAAAGGCTTTCAAATAACTGGTAGACTGGAATGAAAATCTTTAGGTAAAATTACAACAAGGCAAAATAACAAAATAAACAAACAAGCTATCTCATGATACGTACATGCTTTTCAAAGGCTTAATTTTCTTTTGGTAAATAGTAAATATGGGCAATTCTGTGGGAAAGACAGACAGACTGAGAGAGAGAGAGAGAGAGAGAGAGAGAGAGCAAGCCAGAGAGAGAGAGAAAGAATTAGAGGGGATTTGCATGCCTATATGTGCATACTCTTTTGTATTAGTGTGTGTAAGTACCATGTGCATAAATACATTCTGGACTGTTTTGCAGAGGCGTAATTTTTTTTTTTTTCATTTCCTGTCAAATTTTTGCTGTCAAAATATTCTTGAACAGTTTATTTTTTCTGGAGTGGGGTGGGGGGTAGGGGGGGGGTTGTAGTGGGGATCGTAGATGGGGAGGGGCAGAGGGTTGTGGTGGGAGAACAAAAGAAAAAGTAATGCATGTAGCACAAAAAGGGAACCATTTTGGAGATACAACCAGAATGAAAGCTGGGGGACTTTCTGTACCTAGACCTTACTTCTACAGTAACAAAACAATGGAAGAAGAAAAAAATGACAAAGTGACTGGAAACATCACGACCACAAAATGGTGAAGAAGAGACTAGAATAAGAAGGCGGAGGTGAGTGAAAAATGGAGCCCAGAGTCTGGGGACAGCAATGATGGTGGTGGTGGTGGTGGTGTCAGGCAAAGATCTGATGAGGAGGAGGAAGAGGAGGAACACAGTGGTTACAGTACCTGCAGGGACCTGTCCGCCTGACAGACGCCCTGCCCCGCCCTTTTCACGCCCGTGCGCATGCTAGGGGCAACCGTCCCACTGCACAGCCCCACACACAAGGGAGGCAGTACAGCAGGCTGAACGATATCAGCCTGTTTGCTTGCCACACAGGGCACAGAGCGAAAGACCTGCCCAGCTTGTAACAGTCCTGACCTTCCCCAGCTCCATACACCTTTTCCCACTCTGACCCATCTACTTCACTGCCAGCTACCTCTTCTGTCAATTAGTTTGGGTAGTGAGAAGAAAGGACCCCCCAAAAGTCTCTGTTCTCTGTTCTTTCATTCATCTAAATCCCGTTCAGAATTTATGCACCACTTTCACGCATCTGTACAAATCACTGAGCATCAGGCTCTGTGACGAATC
Organism: Conus betulinus; assembly: GCA_016801955.1. Classification (NCBI taxonomy): domain Eukaryota; kingdom Metazoa; phylum Mollusca; class Gastropoda; order Neogastropoda; family Conidae; genus Conus; species Conus betulinus. The sequence continues at coordinate 242,002 of JADBJO010001052.1, read as the reverse complement.
ACTGTTTTTTGCCCTTCTCAATCAACTTAGTCAGTTTGTGTGGGTGTGTACATGTTTTTCTTTTCCTTCTTGTGACTGCCTACATTAAATTCGATCTTCTTGGCTGGGCAAATCTTTCACTGAGCTGCAATGACATGTATGTTTAGTGATCAGTTCATACAATTGTCAAAACAGCTTTTGTCCACCAAAAAAAAAAAAAAAAAAACAAAAAGAAACAGGTTACCTCCGATTCTTGTTTCACACAGTGTCTTATTCACTCAGGTGAAAAAAAAAAAAAAACACACACAAAAAAAAAAAAAAAAAAAAGTGGGAAAAAAGACTGAGGCTTTGAATGTTTTTAAACAATTCATCTAATTCGAAAAAAATGTGCACATTTTGCTTTGCAGAGAATGATCCGCTTCAACAGAATCATTTTATCATGTTCATTTTTCTACAATCATGTAACGACCAGATACCACAAAAATTGTATCTAACGACAACTGAAAAATGTTTTAGATTTGGGGGGTTATCAGAAAAGACAAAATGTTCTAGTTTTATTCTGATATCTTTATCGTCAAACAAGATCTAGAGGTAACTTGTTGAACATTAACAGATCTGGCCTGCCATTCTGTCATTACAAAGAAGCTGTTTTCATCTGACTATTTTCTCCAAGTTTCAAATTACTACATTACAAAAGAAAAGACATACTATGTCATCATATAAAAAAAAAAAAATCATCTTTGTAGGTTTGTTTTTCTGTTAGATTTCTTGTTCATTCATTTTCATGACAAAAATCAGTTACACCCACCCCCTTCCATTTTTTTAAAACATGTTTTTCTGTTAAGTCTTTTTCTTCAGCCATTATACTAACAACCCCAATGACAAGAATGGCAGCGTCGTCCCAAACCCTGAGGGTATAGATAAATCTACTTCCCTTTGCTGCTATCTTCATGTTGGCAAGAGTGTCCACCTCTACTCCAATCCCCTTCACACAAGTCTCAATAGTAGCCAAAGGGGGAGGAGAGAGCAAGGAAGGCATGAAGAGGAATCTACCACTAGTCAACAAATACAGCCTTCTAATGTCAAGGGCCACACAAAAATTTCAAAGAAACTGCCACTAATTTGCCAACTTGAAAATACAACAGCTGGGGTTTACTCATAATTGATAATAATAGAAAAAGACAACTCATGAAAGAAGTAAAAAAAAAAAAAAAAAAAAAAAAAGTAATGTAGCATAAAAATGTGAACATAGAAAAATAAACTTATATATTAAAAAGAAAAAAAAAATATATAAAAAGAAGAAAAAAAAAAAAAAACAAAAGAAAGAAAAACACCATTTAGAACAGGTAGTTTTTTTTCAAACTTGACTTCATCATTTATTTCAAGTCTATTTGTGTTGAATGGATCAATGACAGTTAAGACAGAATTTGCAATTACATCAGAAAAAAATGGAAAGAATGTCTGACTAGCCTACAAGTACCCTCAAGGTTGTGAGACGGCCAAAACCAGAACAGGGTCATGATCGACAGCTCCAGATCTAAGAGAACACTTACCTGGCTTGTAGGTAAAGTCCTGGGGATCACTCACTTTTCCAGCACAGAAGGCCATGATTTGGCACTGGACTGGCTGTTTGATGTCCTTGTTGGGGTATTCTGGCACCCGGCAGATCAAATGAGTCTGCAAATTGGAAAGACAGTCAGTACCAGGCCAGAGCATCTTCTGTTCTTAAAATCCTGTCTTCAGGACCATTACTTCCACTTCCACTCACAAAGTCCGTGTCATCACCCTCTTCCAGTTTTCCATTTGTGCAAGTTTTAGATGCACGTGTGTGCGCATGTGCCTGTCAATGCAAACAGAGGCAATATGTGCATGCATATTTCCCTGTGGTAGATTTTACCTTTCATATTTTCTCTAACATTACAAACGTTAGCATCTTTGTACTTGGCAGAACTATATCTATGCCACTTTTCCTGCAAATCCCTACATAAAATGTAACTGAATAATCAAGGCTGTAAACCTGTGATTAATGTTTTAAAATGATGAAACTGGCATTTTCTTTTCTATTGTGATCAGTTGCAATTACTGCTCTACAAACTGATCAAATCAATGCTCAATGACATTTTATGTAAATATTTCAACAAATCTCCACTTACATTCAATAAGGTACACTTTGAGTGGCTTGTAACAAGCAGAGGAGCAGATTTAATAAATAAATGTCTACCTATAAATAACTTTTGCCATTTGTAACCAAGTAAGATTATACAAGTTTATAATTTACAGCGAGTCAAGCTGAAGAAGTAACATTAAAAAGCTTTTCCTATCTTACCAATAAGGGACCTTCACAAAACCTATGCATATACAGAAGTTTGTACTGGGAAAGGTAGTATCTGGGACCTTACATCAAATAACGTAAGATGTATTCATATTGTTACATGAACTTACAAATACCTAAGAATATGTCATTAATAGCTATGTCTGTCTGGAACAAAATGTCGCAACCTGTTGGTTGAGGACAAGGGAACTGAGACAGTGAGAACAAACCATCTACCCGAAGTAGGTTACTGGCAACACTTATCCAGGGTATGGTACAGGCAGACGTCCCTCTTTTCTCCACCTACCAGCCCTAAATCCCCACAGCCAAACATTCCTGGTGCTGTAAGTTTGATAATGTGTGCTGGCTGACCCTGTTCATCACTTTTCACAGCAGCTAGTGAAATGCATCGAATGTTTATCAAACTAATAAAATGTCCATGCCTCTCTCCCTTACCACTTGTCCCATCCATCCCTTTGCCAGTTCTCCTCATATTGTGAGGATTTATCATATCTATTTAAGTCAAAATGCTCAATCTGCCACTCCCGTTTCTCTCAGACTTTATCCTTAAAACTAAGGCAGCCTCATACTATGACTGAAACCAATTTATTGTCAGATTAACTCAAAGTTGTACTGACACCTCATACCATCTTCAAGAGCAGATCATTCTAAGTATTTCAAATGTCCACAATCTGTGCAGGTCCAAAGGTAACTTTCACATGGACTTGCACAGATTTTCATGAGAAATCAGAAGAATAGCTATCTTTTATTCACAAGATTATGCTAGTCATCTTTAAAAATGGTACCGCATACACTGCGAAAACATAAGGGTCAAACACTGATGGCCTTACACACCAACTGTTGAAAGTCAAGTGCAACGAATGCACAATTCACTTTCCATATCCAGTCAAATCGGTCACAGTGACCTGTAACCCCTGCACACTGTAGGCACAAGGGCTAGCAGATGTGGTATAACATCTATGGACTGCTCTGCCCACAGTCACCAGCTTTCTGAAAGTATTCCACTTCAGTCTCTGAACATGGTCAATGTAACAGAACTACCACATCGTAACATTAATTTGCTGAAAATGCTCTACCTTGGTCTTTAACATGTCACAGTCAATGGAAACAAATTGCCACACAGGTTAACTCTTACCAGATGAAAAACATTCTATTCAACGTCTGTTAGAACACTGTTAAGACATCATTAATGGATAACACTAACTTGCTGAAAGTGTTGCAGTTCAATCTCTAACGGAACACCATCAATGGAAACAAACTATTACAAATAAAAGCAGCCTGCAAAACATTTTCCATTTCAATCTCTAACAGAACAAAGTCAATACAAACAAAATATTACAGAACGACACTAACCTGCTGAAAGTACTCCACTTCAATCTCTGCCTCGCTCTGCCACTTCAGCTCTTTCTCGTCAGCCCCCAGCTCTTGGAAGACGATCTGGGTGCCCTTGAGGAAGTTCTTGCCAATAATAAACAGGTCATTAGTCTGGTTTACACACATCTCAGACAGACTCAGGCGACTGATCTCCGGCTGGCCGATGGGTTGGGCTGTAAAGGACAATCATTCATTTGACATTTTCAAAACTCTAAGACCAGCTAACATCGGGTTGAATGCCTTGTACATGTTTTTTCTATTCTTCACTGCAGGAATCAAAGAAGAATATTACTTATTCCACCATTACATTGGACACACTTTTCTGCTCTCAAAATTGTCCAACTCAGGACTTAGCTCCCCCTCACTGACCCATCTCAAAACACAACTGCTTCCGAATACACCATCCCAAAGTTTTTAATCCTAATCCCCCCCCCCCCCCCCCCCCCCCCCCCCCTCAAATTTCAAATGCGTTCATCTGGGTAATAAAAACAACAAAACTTTATACCCTAAATAGTAACTATGCATTTACAAAAGAGATTTTCAAAATTGTAAGTTTGTGTATACACATGTGTGTGTTTGTATGCATGTAAATATGAAGGTAAGAGGAGGACCAAGACAAAATCAAATCACCACACATGTTCTGGATGAGAAAGACAGGAAATCTTGGCCCTCAGGGTGGGGTGCGGTGGAAGGGATGGGGATGAGGAGAGATACTGGGATGCGTGGTGGAGCGGTCATGCATGGTGCCACGACGTCATTTGTAAAGTGAATGTGAAGTCTTGAGTGAAGAAGATGATATGAACCAAATACTGTGGAGAGAAGAGGGGAGGGACATAGGGAGGGTGAAAGACAGAGACCGAGGGTTTGGGAAGACAAAGAGAGAAAGAGTGAGAGACAGACAGACAGACAGACAAGACAGAGATAGAGAGAAAATGGGAGAGAGGGAAGAAGATAGATATATAATGAGAGAGAGAGACAGACAGACAGTCTGAGACAGACAGAGAAACAGAGTTGGTGAGCGAGAGAGGACAGGGTGTGCTCACCAGGTGTTTGTATTTGGGGAAGAAAATTTAATAAAGGTGGAAGGAAAGAGGAAAAGGGACCTGTGTGTGTGTGTGTGTGTGTGCATGTGCGTGCCCACATACACATGTTTAAAGGAAGAAAGAGCGACTGTTATCAGACATGCCAATTTCCTGAAGATAAAAATGAGGAAAACACTGACTGTAAAGGGTAGCAGTAAGGTATGCAATTGAAGTGGGAAAAGGGAACACGCAGTGTTCTAGAGCATCTTTTTCACATTGCAAAACCACAGATTTGCTGCTTTCAAATAATATTTTCAACATGTTTTCATTCAGAATTGATATTATACATGTAATAAGAACAGAGAGTGGGGCTGGCATGCAAAAGATTTTCTGCAGCAAAACAGAACTCAGCTACAACAAAAAAAAAAAAAAAAAAAAAAATCAGCTGAAAAGAAGACAGCTGACATAACGGGTGATGTGTCGGTGTGGGGGAAAGGATGTGTCAATATGTGGGAAGTGCATGGGATGCTCTCACAGCAGTGGTGACAGACAGAAGAGGACAGAACTCAGCAACATGGAGATTAAAGATTAAAATATGACAAGATGGTTTGGGGGAGAGAGGGGCCAGTTCAACAAAGAACGCCTACACAGAATTCCCACTGCTTTTCCAAGTGAAATGAGAGGAACGATTTATGACATGACTTTTTCTCAATTCTAGTCGAGAAGTTTTTCTTTTTCTTTTTGACTCATGGAATCATGAAACCCATGTAAAGGACCCCTTTGCATAAAGACTCCTTGTATGAAAACAACAACACAAAAACTGCGACAGATCATTCACTGTTTCTATAACATTTCTAAACTGTAGAAAGTCTCCTTCCCTATTCCAACTAGCCACCAACTTATCCATAACCCATAATGCAGAGAGAGAGAGAAGACAGGGAAAGAGGGAGAGGGTGAGAGACAGACAGAAAGAGAGAGGAAGGAGAAAGAACGAGAGAGAGAGAGAGAGAGAGAGAGAGAGAGAGAGAGAGAGAGAGAGAGAGAGAGAGAGAGAAGAGAGAGAGAGTACAAGCGGGGGCGGATGTCATCTGAGGTCTGGCTACTTTGTACTCTTACCATCAGTACAACGAATGACCTTATCATGAGTCGATTCCTTGGCTTATGTGAGCAGATGAGATGGACTTAGCTTAGAGGTAATACTTCAGAGAAGAAAAAGTTGATTTTCTTTTCACAAGACTGAAAAGTAGAGACAGTAGCTGAGACCTACAGATGGAATGTGGGTGGGCAGGAAAGCGTGTGGGATAATAAAGGAAAATGATAATGTGTGTTTGTGTGTGTGTGTTGTGTGTGTGTGTGTGTGTGTTGTGTGTGTGTATGTGTGTGTGTGTGTGTGTGTGTGTGTGTGTGTGCGCGCGCACTTGTGCACATATACACATACAGTGTCAGCACATTTGTGAGAGGGCTATCAATCATCGAACAAGCAAGTATGCCTGTTTTGACAATCTGTCACCTACAGTGCAAACATCCCTAGCTGACAGGCAACTGTCTACAACACAGGGGACAATGACATGTACTTACTGCACAGGATGGGAGTTGACGCCACCTGCAGGGTGACAAACCCCCGTCTGGCTTTCGCAGGGTACACCGAAATACCAGCCGTGCTTTAGTGCTGTTCTTCTTCTTCGCCTTGGCTTTAGTAGGACCAATGCGTTTTTCCACATCAGCATTTCGGAGTTTGAGGATGCCAACACAGTCCATGCTAAAAACATGTTTTAAGAATTTAATGTAAGCGACAAATTCACAGTCATTACAATTCATCTCTCAATCAAATTTCAGCATTCTATAGAATATGACCTACTCTTGGAATACTGATAAAATAACTATCTTTCCATCTATTAGAAATTTAAGCACAACTACAGCAGCCATAATATTCACCTTTTCTCTATTTTTAGCATTTGATTGGTGCTTCTATCAAGAGGTAATAAAGAATAACATAGTAATTTAGTACAGTTCAGTTACAAAACAAGTAACATGTTGTTTATATAACACTGTACAACTGAATACAGAATGAGAGATGAATTTAACTGCTTTGATTCCTTGTTCCACTTCCCACTCAGAATTTTGCTTCATTAATGATTTACTCATGCTTCCTACACACCACAAAGATCTATGAACTTACAAATATTTGCATACTGCTAAGCTAAAGTTGACCTTGTGCACAAGTAACTTACTAGACTTGCATGTCATTGATTGGTGAAATTTCAATTTCAATGACACTGGTGCCATCGATTTCACGCTCGTTACAGGGTGTGTCGAGTTCTTGCCACACACTTTGCAGGCCTGATAAAAACCATGAGGTTTAACACGGCACTCTCTCACTGCCAATGAACACCTGCAGGATTGCTGGTTCATTGTAACCAATCAGCTGGAACAAACAGATGGTTCTCACTCAATAATACATCACTCAATATTTAAATCAATATACATCATAGTGTTTACCAGTCTTCAGTTTCATTGAAAGCAGTTTAGTTTCGTAGTATGCTTGAAAACACCCCCCCCCCCCCCCCCCCCCCCCCCACACACACACACACACACATATATATATATATATGCAATACATGTACATGAAGAGTACACCTGCTGTTTCTTTTTAAGAGGATACAGAAACAACCAGTTACAACCAGACACCACTGACTTATTATTCACATTGTACAGGTTTATTGGCTGTTGTTACAAAAAATTCAACTGAATATAGAACTTTTAAACATGACCAAAAAAATATTAAAATCAATAGAAATCTCTTTGTGCGTCTGCCTCTCTTTCATTCAAAATAACCTGATATGGAGACAAATTTGGGCCTTCACCATCAAAACAAATTTTAGATCTTTAAACTTTATTCAACCCTGCATTATTGTATCGATCTATGTCAGTAATTCCAAAATGGAAATTCTCCAGATTACATGGACAAAACATTTCTTTACGGAAAATCTCTGTAAGGCCACCGGATTTGTTGATGATGGATATTTCCTACCCACAGAGAGAAAAAGGGAAGGGGTGGGGGAAGGGAGAGGAAGAAGGACAGTCAATGCCATTGCCAAGCCCTTTGGTACAAGCCAATGTTGAGAACAAAAGTAGACAAAAGCAACATCTGGTCTAGACAGCAACTAGTACTGATGAGGATCTCTGGAAAAGTAACTGTTCAAAAGAGGGGTTAAGCAGTATGATCCCTGATACGTCACAAATCCGTCTGCTTACTTTGTAGTGAAAGGAAAGTAGAAAAATATCACTGCAAACAGCTTCTGGTCAGTGAATGGTTAAAAAAAAAAGGCAATGACGAACCATGTTTAACACACTGTTAGTTTGTTGTTGCCCCATAAAACTAAAAGCTGTATGCCTGCAATCTTTATTGTGAACTTAAAAAGAAAGTTGCTCTTTATGCCACTAGTAACATTAACACAAAGGATAGTGTTAGTTTTGATAATTCCATCTAACAGAAACAATTCACAAAAAAAAGTATCGGATCAAGTGTCTTGTGAAGAAGAGTACCTGACAAAGTATCTGATGAAGAAATATATCTCTATAACATATTCTGAGAGAGTTTTAAATAATCATCACATTAAACTGATGGATTGATCTAAGTTGATTCTGATTGTTTTTCAAGATCTTGGAAGTTCTCTAACTGAACAGACTACAAGCAGCTTAGCCATAGGCCATTATTCCAAAATGTCAAAATGCATCATGAACAAAGAAAGTGGCACACTTTTAGACTTTCTCAGTTTCTGAATAAAACAAAACAAAACAAAACAAAAACAGAACATGAATTTCCCATGATGCTGACAGTATCTTAACAAAGAGAATGTAATTTAAACACACACACACACACACACCGCAGTGTAAAATTCATTAAAAAAACAACTTATTTTCTTTGTATCATAAAATCATTATTACATCCGATTCAAAGAAAAATACATAATAATAATAATAATAATCAATCTACATTATTTTCCTGCTTTCCACTCATTTCATACCTTGACATGAGGGTAACCCTGTTGAGATTTATCCTTGACAGCTCCTCGACTGCCTTCAGTCAAGTACCGGGCTCTGTGCTGCTCTTCAGGCTGAGCCAAAATGCGCAGTTCATAATCCCCGACTTTACTGGGGAACTGGAATGTCAGAGCTGGGTCTTTCTGCCGCCGACTGTTGGGACGAATTGATGCTGTTGGCACGTGTCCAAGTTTGAACAATTCTGTCGACTTCACAGATGACACTATTCCAGACATCCTGAGAGAGAGAGAGATGCCCACACATGGCAAACTTTCTGATCAGGACATGGGTATATTCAGAACACTACTTAAAACACATACCACCCTGATCATTTTCTCACCAATTTGAAAGAAAGGCCTTGTTAGGAAAGATATTGTGGATAGTGACTCTAAAATGACATTGCTTTTTTCTCGTTTTATTACTCTGCGTATCATGTATGTCTACACTTTCCACTAAAGAACTTGCTGTAATACTAAGTAAATTTTTTTCAAAATTTTAATTACTCCCCCCGACCTTCCCTCCTCCTGCCCAGCCTCCTTACCTAAACAGCATTCTTAACTGTTCTTACACCAAGCTGTGAGTGCAAAACAACAAAACATTTGGTAAACCACTTCCACTTAATTTTGCCTCCACATCACATTGCCGGAAAAGGAAATCTATCCTTAAACTGTCTCAAGACATAATCATTCTCAGTGACAAAAAAAAAAGGAGAAAAAAAAGAGGAATTAAAAAGATGCCATATGCTTGCAATCAGTACTCAACATTTGAATTTGGTGCACAGTATGAAACCCATTTATATTCCCTCGTAACATGCCACACAGATGATTTATTTTACTTAGAGGCACTCTGATTTCATTTCAATTAGATAGTACTTCTAGAGATCCTTCATCCTTTCAGGTCCAAGAAGCTTATAAATTTTAGAATGCCAAGGATCGAACTTTTCTGACTACACTATTTGTCAGCTAAACATAGAACTCAATATGTTCTGTGATTTCCTGACAAACTATGGGCTGACACCCACAATTCAATAATTTCTGCAAAATATATATGAACGCTTGAATTTTGATTGTGCTTGACATACAGAAATAAAAAAAAACAATAACAACAAACAAAAAGCAAAACCAGCAATGCACAAATCCTGCAACGTCTGATGTTTTAGTGAATGCTGAAATCTCTTGGAATGACAATGGAACAAGGAGATCTGATTAGACTGAATGCAGCCAAGCCTGAAGAGATGTATTACTTTTTTGATAATATACGATTTCTGAAAAATATTAATGAACACCACTCATTTTTAAAAAAAGAAATTCACACATATATCATACACACAATCAACCTCTCCTAACACACTCTCTCTCAAATTCAAGGCAGCACCCTGAAAAAATGAATGTCACACCTGACTTTTCAAGTCTATTTGACATCACTTGCATTTGCGCCGTTCTCACAGCATTCTTACACTTACCTGTCCTCAGAAACATTAGATGTACCGGTGGTGACAGCAGGGTCAGAGGTCACGCCTCCAAACGTCCTAACTCCTTGCTCATCTGACCCAAACTTGGTGAACACAAAGGCTGAGTTTGAGGTGGCACCTCCAGCATCAAACAGCTTCTCAACAGACGGCAAACTGACATGTTTACTTGAGGCATCCAAATCATCCGCTCCACGGTGCACTTTGCTTGGAACATAATCTCCACAGAGGCACTGACAAACGAAGGAACAGAGGTCCAAAAGTCTGACGGCTGTACGTCATCTTCCTGTTGAGCTTCAGAACTCAACTTCAGTTTTTCTGATTTCTCAATCAGCGTTGCTTGGGTGTTACCATCCACAAGCAATTCAGTGGGCGTTGCCACTGGAGAACTGCCAGGTGTAGGGGAACCGGCTTTGGAATTGGGCGCATTGCCATCTTCATCTTTCATCGTCAATATCCTCCGCAGCACAGACCCTGGAGCGCCCTCTTCTTTGCCAGCCTCTGTATCCTCCTCAACGGATGTTTTCCTTGAAGAATGTCTGGGGGTAAGATTGTTAAGAGGTTTATCCGTTTCCATTGGTTTTCAGGACTAGTTGAGATCTCCACAACCTCCATATTTTCCATGTCTACAGTGTCCCTCTGGCTAGCCGCCTGGTTCTGCTGTCCAAACTCAGCAAAAGCTGTTCCACTTGTGGGAACTTCAGGGACAGAAAACCCTCCAACTTTGAATGCTGCACTATCCTGTTTCCCATCTGCTACAGCCATGCTGAAAGCGTTCAACAGCATGCTAGCACTGCCAGTGGTCACATTCAAGAAATTACCTACTGGGACAGAGGCTGTCACATTATTCGCAGACGTGTCCATCCTTTTCTCAAGACGACTAGCAGAACTGATGGGATAGAAAATGTTGGCGATTGGAGGAGTGTTCAAAGAACTCGCACCACTAACAGCAGCATTATGCACCGGGACTGTAGACTGTGGCTCGGATGAAGGAAGAGGGAATGCGTTGGGTTCTGCAGGAGCAGCGCTGGACGAACTGTTGGGCACGGCCAAACCCATGCCAACTCCAGCCACAGACAGGGGCTGGGTGAAGGAGGAGGTTGGGATGACCGTGGTGCTCTTGGAGTTGTTGGAACCGGCATGAGGCACAGCTGCTGTGGGGTTAGTACTGACAGTATGGGTCATGTTACCTACGGTCACAGAGGACCCAGAAGCTGTGGGGAACATGTTCACAGGAACATTCTGTAAGTCTAATGGCAGAGCTCCCACTCCTGTTAACTGGGAAGCTGTCAGGTCTGGAAAAAAAAAAAAAAAAAGAATTTCTAATCAGACTTTTGGTACAGCAAAGAAGTTTGATCATAAACATTATTTTCTCACAGAGAAATTTCATCATCATTAACATACATGTACATTTATCCATGCTCAATCGAAGCTCTTATCATCTACAAATTCAACAGGAAAGGATAAAGGGAGGGGTGGGAGGTGGAAGTAGGGATGGGGTGGCAGGGGAATCACAATCATATACACACACACATACACACACACACATGTCATATGCTGATCTTTATGACCCCTGCCCCCTTTCAGTTTCACTTACTGTTGCATAAGCCTGCTTCTAAATAGCTACTTGCAGACACTATGTGACATAAACACACAATCGTAAGCCGGCGCGCGCGCACACACACACACACACACACACACACACACACACACACACACGCATGCATATGCACATTCAGACTATTGATGATATTATACAAGATATATAACAAATAATTTTTTTCATGTTTAATACGCACACGAACAACAAGCTATACTTCTGATGTTCTTTGATGGTTCCTACACCCCATGGCTATACCCACTAAAGCTCTTGCTGTATATATACTTTTATAGACTAGTGATCTACAGTCAATGTCAGCCTAAATAATTTTCAGTTTTTTACAAAAAAAGTTCTGGACTAGCACACATGGAAGCAGGGACTGGCTTGTCGTCGTAAACCAATACACAGCAGAAGGTATTCATTCAAACACACATCAGTTTGCCTTGCAGCTGTGCATGACATCCAGTGGCAATGTACATTACTATAGGAATTACTTAATCCAGACCTCAACTATACTCGTATTACATCTCTCTTTCATGCTCGTTGGTTGAAAAGCATGTATTATTTCATTATCTTACATTATTATTCATTACCATTCTCATGTCTTCTTCTGTTCATTTCTATTTCTCCCCCCCCCCCCCCCCCCCAAAAAAAAAAAAGGCTTCTGATAAGCATTTGTAAATTACTTATCATTTGTAAATGAACTTTTTGTCAAGATCTCTTAGAAAATCTTATTCTAAACCACTCATACTGATCCTGATCAATATGAACTATATGCCAAATTTTCAGTAATATCTCATTATCTGCCACAAAAGGATGCTCACCAGTGACAAACCACTAAGTTACAAGTGCATCACACTGACTTAATCTCAGCTAGAGTACAAATCTGCACTAATCAAAATAGATCAAATGGATCATACTTCACTGACTACATAGTGCATTACTTTCAGCTGAATTTGTCCCAGAGAGTTGTTAACAACTGACATACCATTAAGTACAAATGACATGGCACAACCCTGCACCTATCAATATGGATCAAAATGGATCATGGAATATGTACTACTTTGTAATATCCAAGACAGCTGCTGGACTTGTCATGAAGTTACACACAACGCACAGAATTCATCTCAACCAATTAAATAGTCACCTGAGAGCCTGTTTTTTTTTTTTTTTTTATACTAACTTCCATGGATACATTGGACTTTTGCTTATTAATAGCAGTACACTGAAAGATTCAAAGAAAAGCAATATTCTGGTTTCTGTTGATTAGCTACTCTATCAATCTATTAGTATGAAACACTGTTATGTTTTAAGACAACTTTAAAGAATACTTTCCAGAGGACTTGTGCTTTATTTCTAAAATCAACCATTGACAGTGACATCATGGAGAGGTGACTGGAGTTTGCCTCTTCTACACAACCCCTTTGAACCTTCAGATTCACATTTTTCAAGGAAACTAGCTTTGTGAAGTAATAAAAGTCTGAATGCTGTTACGATATATATATATATATATATATATATATATATATATATATATATATATATATATTGCGCAGTTATTTGTCTGGCCTATTAGGACACATTCTCATTCCAGAATTTCCAAATACTATAGACTGAGCAGTTTACCAGAATAATACCTCAAATTGTAGAATGACTTTCCACTTGGTAAATTCCTAAAAAGTTCATAAACTTGGTAAATTCCTAAAAAGTTCATAACACTCTTAACCCTCTCTTGCATTTGTTTCGCCTGTTTCTGGCTGCTCTGTTTGTCTCCCCTGGTGCTCATTAGGGCTGCATGTGCTGCGTTTCTTTCCTTCAAACTGTGACCTTGTTTTAACTTGGGGCTGGCCAAAATAAATGGGCATTCCTAAGAGGTGTCCTATGAATTTTCAGCAGTAGTATGGGGAGTGGGAAACGAGCCATTCACAAAGATCAGGGTCATGAACTGACCGCATTCCATTGATTTCTCAAAAAAATATGAATACTAGAAGCAGTTTGGGGCTGAAAAATGCAAATGCAAGAGGGTTAAAACTACTGTAACATCTGGATGACCAAGCAATGACTGCAAAATATTACTGAGTTGAACCTCAGTATAAAATATGTACATGTGTAGTCTACTCACTTGTTACTGAAACTGGAGCAGCACTTGTTTCTATAGTTGATGCTGGAACTAGATTGACTGATGCAGTACTTGAGCTGGAATCTAAGAGGAGTTTCACTGACTGGTTTCCTATCATTAGTTGACCATCACTCCCAATGGTGATCTGATTACTGCCCAAACTGCCAGTCAGACTGGTCACCAGGGAGGCTGGAATCTGGGCAGCTAACTGCTGGCTTGGGTTTGGCAAAGCTTCTTTACTCTGTTGTTGTGGCACAGGCTGTTGTTGCTGTGAAGCAATAAGCATCTGTTGCTGGTGTGCCGGCTGCACTAGAAAATTGGGTTGCTGACCTACGGACAAACTGACAGGTTTTTTTCTGTTGCTGGTCAAATGGAAAAATCTGAGTAGGAGCCTGCCGAGAGTCTGGGTCAGAGACCTGTGATTGTGCTGTCTGTTGCTGAAGCTGCTGAAGAACCTGAGTGGCGCGATTATTGGACTGCAGCAATTGGGTCAGGAATTCTGGGTTTTCTGGCCTCACTGGTATTTCAGTCTGTGCTTGGGTAGGAGTGTTCTCACTCGGCTGACTAATAGCTTTAGGTAAAAGGGACTGTATCTGCTGAAGTACTGACGAGAGCATCAAAAGGGCTGCATTGGCTTGATTAGAATCTTGCAGGGAAGCAACAGGTGATTTTTCTGCATTCATGCTGCTTTGAGTTTCTGGGCAAGTGTCTGACTTTGGAGCAGGAAGGACTGTACCTTGGGCAAATGATAACTGATTTGGTACTGTGCTGGACTGTAGGGATGCAATTGCAGTTGTTAAATTGTGTGTTCCCTGCGGTGGTCCTCCACTGACCATCACTTGTTGACCTTGCACTTGCCCAAATTCAAACTGCTGACTGCCGAACCCTGTGACAGGATGGGTATGATGAGCCACAGTGGTTGGTGCGTTAGAAGAGCTTGCCTGAAATGGTGAAATCTGAACACTCTCATTAACCACAGAAGACAGATTATGAGCACTGTCATTGCGTACTAAGGAAATGCTCCCTGCCTGATTGCTGAACGCTGTTTGTTGCTGCATTGTCTGTGGCTGATTCACAATCTGAGGAAACTGCTGTTTTTGTATCTGATGTTGCTGCACTTGCTGTTGCTGAACCTGCTGTTGCTGCTGCACTTGCAGCTGAATATTACTAAGACCAAACGAGGGACTGACCTCACTTGGGAACTGATTGAAACTAGAAGAGCTATTGGGATGCTGGTTGAACTGATTACTTTCTGCAACACTTGATACACACTGTTCCCCTGAAGATGTGGTCTGAGTGTAGGACATACTGGTCGACTGTCTGGAACAGATACCTGGTTGGTTGTTAAATGGAGCAGCAGACGGAGCAGGAAAACTGCTGTTTGTTATGCTGTTGTTGGGGAATTCAGAGTTCTGATTTTGCACTGTTCCACCAGACATCAGGCTTCCCACTGACAAAGGTAATGATTGTACAGGCATTGATGAAGCGCCTTGAAATGAGCTGGACTGAGTCTGGAAAGGCAGTGCCTGATTCAAAAAGCTTGCTCCTGCCTGAGTCACTTGTGTCACAGTCTCCTGAAAAACAGTAGGCGGAGCTGGAGTTGGTGCTTGGAAAGTTATGGTGTTTGACGCACTCCCAACCACAAAGGGAGACTGCTGAGTTTCCATTGGCTGGTCCCTCTGACTGTTCATGGCAGACGGAGATGCGGGAATCTGTTGATACTGTACTGCAGAATTGTTATTTTCCAGTGACTGGGTCTGCTGATTCACGGACTGCAAACTTTCTTGCACAAGGAATGCAACTGCTTCTGCTTCTATGCTACTGGGCCCAGAACCTTCTTGCATTGGTTGAGCTGTAACATTACTCTGTGCTGTGGGCAAATTTGAAGACTGGAACACAGACTGCTGGAAAGCATTACTTGAAGACGGTACTCCTGATTCTGTCTGCACAGAGCACCTTGAGTGCAGATTGTCTTGTGTCTGAAAACTACCTACATTTTGGGGATTTTCTTGCACATTATTATTAGAATACACAGCATTACCCTGGAAGCTGGTGACAACATTCTGGTCCCCTTGAGAAGGCAAAGCTTGTGAAAAGCCAGGTGTATGTGATGGAAAGCCGTTTCCTGAACTCTGATCCCCCTGACCAGAAGCTGAGTACGGGGACTGTACGGAGAAGGCAGGTGACTGATGCTGATAGTTACTGGCAGGACTGCTAGGCACCGACCCCTCCACAGGGCCCTTGTCTGGGCTAGGGGCAGGACTGGAGAAGGACTGCTGTTTGGCAAAGCCCCGTGTCTGACCTGTGAACCCCAGTCCTATTGCCTGATCTCCCTGACCCGGAGTCTGAGCAGACTGGTTGTAAGTGTTGTGAGCGTCTGGGGATGGTTGGTGGTAGTTAGTGGGACTGGCCACTGGCTGAGCAGGGCTCCCGCTGGGACTGTGAAATGACGGCTGCTTTGAGAAGTGAGAAACTTGACCTTGGCACCCCTCAGTACCCTCCTGGTCTATGTGTGCTTTGGTTGGGGTGGAGTTCTGGTACTGCATGTGCTGTACTCCTCCTTCCCCTGCGACAGCCTGCAGACTGCTAGGACTTTCCACAGCAGTGTTGGCTGTCAAGGCACCTTGCTGCTCCTGCTGCCCTGCCTGTGCTGAAAAAGCCGACAGGCCATCAGTGAAGCACATGGAAGAATTGTCTGCAGGACTGTTATGGAAATTCTGTTCAGTGGAGTTGTTTGAAGTCATCTGTGTACCCTGTTGGAATAAAGTCTGTTGCTGACCAGTGGGCTGCGGTTGTTGCTGCTGATAACCAGCAATCTGTGAGGCAAAGTTATCTATGGACTGTTGCTGGTTAGAATCTCTCCTCTCTTGGACAGTCTGTGACTGACCACCACTGGCGTACTGTTGTTGGAACCCTGTGGCTTGTACTAAAGCTTGTAAAGAAGTACTTGTTCCACTGTTCCCCGTGAACTCAGAGAGAAAGGTCTGTTGCTGCCGAGAGTCTGAGTTTTGATTTGGATAGACTGCAGACGGATGGCTGACTTTTTCTTTGCCACTGTTGGGCACACTGCTCAAATAGCTACCCCCTGTTTGGCCAACCTGCTGCTGCTGTGTCTGCAAATGTCTGGAAGAATCACTAAACTGTGTGTTTGTCTGAGATTGGTAGGAAGAACCCTGGCCCTGGGTCTGAAAAGGTCCACCCACATGGCCAGCAACTTCACTCTGGGTCGCAGAAGCTGATGTGTCCATAGAATACTGCTGGGAGAATCCTTGAGACTGGCTGGAAAAGCCACAAACCAGGGAGCCAGATTTTTCCAACTGTCTGCTCTGGTCCATTGCACCACCAGGAAACTGCTGCTGCTGAAAACCAGGTGACTGTTTGGTAACTGTCTGGGGAACTGACACTCATCTGGGCAGACTGAGTCTGGCTCTGCTGGATCTGCTGAAAACCATGTCCTTGGTCCTGAAATCCAGCCAGAGAAGTCTGCCCCTGTTGCCACCCCTGAGAATCTGCTCTGCTGGTTGTTGAACTCTGACGATGCCTGGTTCTGAAAGCTGGATCCAGAGGCGGCTGACTGGCCAGAGTCTGACGTGCGCTGGAGCTGCTGACTGCCCTGTTGACCCACATATGCTGTGGCTGGTGTCTGCTGTTCAAACTGCATGGCTTCAGCTCCATTGTTGATGAAATTGTCCCAGAAATGCAGTTCATTTTTCAGAGCTGTTGAAATCTGCAGACAAGTTGGAAAAAATTCATTCACACTGACCACTGGTGTTTAGAACTAGTTTTATTTGCAAAAGCATTTCTTATAAGGAAACCTGAATTAGTTGAGACCCATGAACTTACCCCCCCCCCCCCCCCCCCCCCCCCCCCCCCCTCTTTGGACTTTCAGTTCTGACACCTGGTTCCAGTGACTTGAACAAAGAACCAGCTGATCTATGCTAACTTAAAGGAAAAAATAGTACATGCAGTACATAAAGTCCCTTGGTTATGTAACAATGCATTAAACAAAAAAGGGATTTTTACATTTATGTTCTTCCCAAACCGCAAAACACTCATAACAGCAAAATCAATAACATTTAGAACAATTATCATCATCATAACATCCCTCACTCACTCACTATTCTAGTAAGTTTATGTGTGAATCTCTGGCTTCCCATAACCACCCTCCCCCCCCCCCCCCTCCTTTTTTTTTTTAATCAAACTTAAGATATATTTCTATTCAATCCAAATTATGTATTAAGAATCACTTTAATGTGATGTCTTAATCTTACTTCCTTCGATAATATTTGTACTTGATTTTGTTTCTAAAGACAATCTGCACATAAATTTTTATACATAAAATTTTCACAGCGAAATCATGAGATCAACTTGTTTCTGTTCTCTTCAATCCAAAAAATATTCAGTTCAGTGTTAAACGAGTCTAAAACAATTTACGCATTCTTTTTTCAGAATATATTGTAATTCAGTTCAAAAGGATTGAAAAGATCTCTAGCATCTAAATGGCACTATACAGTACTGCATTTTTTGTTGTTGTTGTGATGGTCAGCACTATACTGCATTTTTTGTTGTTGTTGTGATGGTCACGAAGTTTTATTTTTCACTGCCAATAATTTGTATTTTCTTTAAATTGTTGTTTGTTGCAAAAATTCTAAACATTGTAATTTAAAACAACTCGCTTCACTTCAAATTTTTGTATTTCCTTCAAGACTGCTTGCCAGTGACTGCTGTATCTAATTTTAGATGCCAACTTCAAACAGCTTGCTGTTTAGGATCTTTATTTCATCTATTCAAAGCCTTTAATTACAAAAACTATTTTAAACATTGCTTTTTTAACTGAAATATCATCTTGTCTTTGAACTGCAATGTTGATTTTCCTTTTGCACATCTTCATATTGTTCATGTATTCTGGAAACTTTATTTCAATGTGATAAGCCTCTGCTGGTTAAAAAAACTGTCCATTGTTTGTTGACTAAATCAATAATTAAAAAAACAAAATTTTCATCCTTTTTCGTAAAAGTATGCTTTACTATCAATTTTGAATTTTTTTTTGTTATTTACTTTTAGTTCAGCTGGCAATTCATTTAGCACAAACTCATAAGACATTTTTATAAAAACTGTTATGAATTAAACCATTTCAAAACATCTGGGTCTGTACCTGTGCATTATCAATGTTTCGACAAGAAATCTTACCAATCAATTTTGGGTGTGACTGTATGCATACAATTTATCAACTTAAATATACATCTAGATATCCGGAATGCCAGTTTCTCCTTTCTGAGTACTAAGCACAGAATATTTCTGAGCTTTAACTGTGTTTCTTGTCAAACATGTAAAAAAAGCTCATTCTCGTCTTTGTTTGATCTGAGCATCTGCAAGTTTTGAAACTGTCCACAGGTAAATGACTTTTAATACAAATAATTTAGGATCTGACTATTTCAAGTAAAATTTTACATGTTAGTAATAGCGCACCACCAAAAAAAAACCAAAGCGTAGACAAACGAACCACAAGTCAAAACAAAGGTCATTCAACGCCCATCTTGTGCAGAAATGGATGAAGATAAGCGATTGCTTTTTCATTTTCGTTGTCCTAAGTATAATGTATCTTGTCTGAAGAAGACCTAGGAGGTCAAAACGCACCATGTTTTGTCTTGTGATTCATTTTTCTGTTTTTTTTTTTTTGGGGGGGGGTGGGGGGGTGCGTGATTACTAACATTTAAAATTTGTTTACATTTCCGCCTGCACTCGCCTCACTTTGTAACTAGATCTATTTCAAGTACAGCATCCTTGCCCAATGGGTGTAATTGTCCTTAGTGACAATCTTAACTTCTAAAAGTTTGAATTGCAGCTTACATAGTTCTGGCTCTAGCAAGATCACTGGTACTCCAGAGTTCTAGTATTTCAAGTTTGACCAATTCCATTCCATCTGTTTGTCTGTTGCATTTTTTTTTTCATACCTAACCACGTCTTTGCTATTTGAGAGTAATTAAATTCAATTCAATTTTTTTTTTTTTTTTGCGTCCGCAAAATCTCTCATAGTTTTTCATCAAATTTTCTGTCACCTTCAAAAGTAAAGAATGTATCATACAAATTGGCAGAAAGTCAGCATCTGCTACTTTCACATCTTTTATATCAACATCATCTCTAATTTTACAAGCAGAAACTTCACACATTTCTATCATTAGTATCAACTTTCTAAAAGATGAGTAAATCACTGGTCTGCATCATGGCAAATCCTCTGTTTGTTACATGCGTAAACTGGAAAGTGACTAGATACATAGTGGTAGGAGCTTAATGTTTCCAAGATGGACAGAACTATATCATGTAGAAAACTGTAACAGACTGGAAACTTACCCAAAGAATTGTGTGTGCTCAGGTTGCGGAGGTTTATCTGATGATGATGTGCTACAGCATCAGCTTGACTTAACAACGACTGTAGAAGTAACTGTTGCTCTTGTTCATTGAGAGATGTCATAATTCTGACTCTGAAACATATGAAACTCAACACATTAATCTTTATCACAAATAAAATTCTTCAGTTTTACAAACAACAAAAGTTCCTTACAAAAAAAAGGTACATTACAATACAAAACATACACAAGTAATTTCTTCTTCTCTCTCTGTGTATCTTTTAACATTTGTTCTCAATCCTTTGTTCTCAATCCTTTTCATAAAGCATTGATTCCTAAATGATTAAAAAGTGAACAGCAGACTTGGTGGTGTGTGCTTGCATGACCCCAATGCTGCACCTCAAGTCTTGACATATGAACTGTTCAATGCTCAATTGCCTTTTCAAAAAAAATAATCACACTTTAAGTTATAAAGAATCATATCAATTATTGGCAGATACTTTTTTGGCCGAACACTTATTGTGCAATTCACTTCAAGTTGCAAAGAATCATTTTTATTACTGACAGACACTTTTTTGGATACTCTTATTGCGCAATTCACAGATATACTTAAGAATCACATACAGATATATGTAAGAATCACATATCATCACTCACACCACAGAAATATACAAAATCCTGTGAACAGTCAATCTCATCAGACATTAAAAAGAACCAGTCAGCAGAATAGTATCAGAATCAATCTAAATCAGAAGAAGAAATGCAACAAACATATTGCTTTCTGACTGCTCACACTGAAGGTGTGTCAGAAGTCTATGGCCAGACTGAATCAAAAGTTGCAGAAAACTTAAACTTTGCAATGGTCAGCCTAAAACTGGAAGTGTGTCCAGTAGCCCCTCTCCTGCCTCCCCTTTTTTCTGCTTCATCTCCCATACCCACTACAACAGCTGAGTATAAAAGAAGGGTTATAGAATATATGGCATTTTCTTCAAACATGATCGATGAAGATGAAGGGTGGGATGATGAAAAACGATACCATTAGCTTCCATTTTGTACAGAGACTATCCCAACATCAACCACACCAGCATGAGAGAAACCATGCAACTGCAGTGTTAGTCAGAATAAACAGGGTAAGCTCTCAGATCTATATGCATCCAAGCAAATTAATTTTTGACTGTTTAGTTTCAGTCTCCTTTTTCACTCTATGAAAAATGCAGCTCTAAGTATGAGCTGTCTGGGACTGAAAAATTCCTCAAATAAATACTTCTGATGGTAGCTGAACCTGCAAACTCCTAGCCAGCAAGTCCACAACACTGACCACAGTGGCTGACACTCACGAGTTGTTTTGTAAAAAGACATAATTTCACAATGACTAAATTAAACCATCTTATATGGCACACTTGTGTATCATTGTATGGCACCAAAAGTTGGTATCATGGGTTTCACCCATACATTTTCATCTTTTCCATTAACTGTCAACAGTTTTTGAGATTTAAGCATTTTTTTTTAGCAAAAACTATGCAACAATACTAACATTTCCCAGGGTTTTTTTTTCTTTTTAACAAATTTGTTTTGGTTTGTTTTAGTCAACTGTTCCATTAAAAACAAACAAACAAAAAAAAACAACAAACAAACATGTTTTTTTTCATGTTTTTACTTGTGATAATTTCCACAGTAAAACTCCATTCACTCTGATCGAGAATCAAGGGAAAGAAGTGCAAGAGGTTCAGGATTCTCTTTTAATATGAAAGATTTTATCAAGACAATATCAAGGTGTGTGTGTGTGTGTGTGTGTGTGTGTGTGTGTGTGTGTGTGTGTGTGTGTGTGTGTGTACATCCACGCACGCATGCATGCATGCATGTGTGTGTGTGTGTGTGTGTGTGTGTGTGTGTGTGTGTGTGTGTGTGTGTGTGTGTGTGTGTGTGTGGACAGCAGATGGATTGTGATGTGTAGATAAGTAAATATATGGTAAGTGTTGATGTTTAACTTTAAGCTTATCAATTTGATTTTATTCTACTGTATTTTACAGTGTATTTATCATGTGATATTGCAATGTGTCACCACAACATAATTTTCCTTTATGGACAGAATAAAACGACTTGTGAACTTGTGAAAAGGCAATAACAACCATACTGGGCAAAACAGTCTGAAAACAAATTTTCAGTGATCAACTTATATGACGTAACTAATGGAGTATTTTTGCATATCAAATTTGGCCCTGAACAGTTTTAACAGATACCACCTAGTCTGCTTATTAGAATTTGTAGAATAACAGTGCTTTTGAATTAAATTCACATTGATCATTGGCTGATAGAAAACAAAACAAAGAACTAACAAGTCTGAAGGTGATGGGGGTCAAGTGTTGCCCATTCCTGTTTTAAACTACACCCACCTTGTCTTCATAAACGTCTGGAACATTTTTTTTGGTGAAGATGACAGCAAAAAAAAATCTACAACAAAAAACAAAAAAAAAAAAACCCTCACTCTTGTAAGTGGGAAATGTGGAGGAAAAGAGGGCATCAGAAAATGAAGAAAGAAGAAAGGAAATGAATCAAAGTGGGAACAGAGTTTGAAAACGATGTCAAATGTTAGACGAAAAATCTATCTAAATATGGGCATTAGAACGACTCTGAACAGAATCAAGATCCAGCATCAAAGCGAAACACCAGGTGAACTAACCATAAGGACTAAAAACAAATGGAACCAAGAGAACGACTCGCTGAGCAGTCGATACCCCACTACCCCCCCCCCCCCCCCCCCCTCGCATATCCTCGTTCTCTCTCCCCCCCCCCCCCCCCCCCCCCCCCCCCCCCCCCCCCCCCCCCCCCCCCCCAACCCTTCCTGCGATCATCAACATAAACACTGATGGCGATAGCACACTGACAATTCCACACAATCGTCTTGATATTGCTTATCCTGTTAAAGCAACGATGAAAATATATATTTCTCTCTCTTCTTATCAAAACAAACAGCAAACCCTTGTAAACAATCAAATTTTAGCAACTATCACTGCTTACACCAGGCTACATGTTGTGTTTCTGCAGACTGCCCTTTGCAAGGAACTATTTTCGTCATGGAATCCCACGGCCTTGAGACAGGAATGAACCAATGAAAATCGACATATTGGAAGCCTGCGTGGAGACACGTCGCCACCAAAGAAAAATGGATAAAATCGACATGAATTAGAACATCGCGCATACCTGCCCTGACTTCTGGTGAGTCATAAATTGATAGGTACCACATAAATTGAATTTACCCATTATATATATAGCAGTTTCTTTCATCAACGCAGTTTAACACCAGCAGAGCAAACAAAGACCAGCCGCCATCTTTGAATTCTGCTGTCTGTCTCAGACATACCTGTTTCACGGTGCGTTTGATCATAAACACGTTGTAAGATATATACACAGACATATGATGGTAGTATATATGCTGTGTATGACTCCTGCTTGTCTGGAATCATCCGTTTTCATCAACATCAATCCGAGTTTCATTTCATAGTGCGGAAGGTCATGGAGGCAGCACCGTGTCTGGCGAATGTCTAACGGGCTTATGAATACATTGGTCGCAGGTTGCGATGAGGAGAAAGGGCTGCCGATGTTGATTGGTTGAAGTATATAGGTCATGTCTGACCATAGCCAATGAGCAATAGGCAGTGATACCGCGACAAGTCCGAGGAGTGAGGACGCATTCCTACACATTTTCATTGACGTATTGAGGGGCTTCCCCTCTGTCATCACCACTCGAGTCGCAGCAGTCCTCCGTGTGTGTTGAGACCGTACATTACAGCGACGTGTGAAGACATAATCTGTGTCTTTGTTTTCTAGAATCGTAGGAGTAAACTGCTAACTGCAACGCGTCGTATGCTGTCATGTGTGCTCTTAAGACTTTTTTTTTCGTGTACAGCGCAAGTGATACAGTGATAAACAATGTGTAATACTGTATTTCCTTAAGTGTATTCAACTTTTCAAAAT
Organism: Conus betulinus; assembly: GCA_016801955.1. Lineage (NCBI taxonomy): Eukaryota > Metazoa > Mollusca > Gastropoda > Neogastropoda > Conidae > Conus > Conus betulinus. Next base: position 217,742 of record JADBJO010001052.1, on the reverse strand, counting down.
ACTGAAATAAATGTGTATATAAGCTCAGGATATATTGACTGGTACAAAATGATGTGTTCATTATACAAACAAACAAAACAAAAAAGGAAAAAAAATGACCACCACTATTTACACCTCTCGAGCAAATACCCAAAGTTCAATTTCCCATCTCATCGCTCACAATATTTTTTCTTTATGATAAAGCTTGTGGCACAAAGAATTTTCTCTAATGATATGCATAAGAGCATGAGTCTAAATATTGA
>JADBJO010001052.1:207500-210000 GCA_016801955.1 Conus betulinus | reverse complement strand
AATTCGACAAAATCATACTCTGAGCAGCTGCCTCTGAACATGCATTCGTCATGCCCGTTTTGAGATTATGGTAACCAAGTCAGAATTTCTTGCATACTGAGATAACACTGGTTGTGTCAGCAATGATCTGCGATGAAAATATGTGCGCGCATGCTTGTTCCCCCCCCCCCCCCCCCCCCCCCGCCACCCCCCACCTCCTCCACACAAACACACCCTGCTCCTTCAATCCCTATGCGCTGAATAGGGAAAAGGCAACAGAACCGTCCAGTAACTTCAGTCCACACTCACAGACCAAAATGGCTGATTGAGATGCATGATATTACACTGTCACAAATAGTGACTCTAATCATGTCTGTGGTGGACAGTTCTTTCAGAGGGAGGTAACGAAGACACGCCTCTTTTTGGCTCTGTTAAAGGCTCATCATACGAGGCTTTTGATGCCTAGTCCAATATTTCCAGGATGAAAGAAGCCAGGTGGCACGTAGCTCGTAAACTGGACATAGCCGGTGGGTTTTGCAAGCAGATGTGTACCAACAGATGAACACGTGCACACATATGTATGCGTACACGTATGTACAAACGTATGCAATCATACATTCCGATGCATGCAAATCACACTTGCACGTGCATTCACGCGCGCTCGCACGCACACACACACACACACACACACACACACGCACACACACGCTCACGCGCATGCATATATACATGCACGCACATATGCGCAGGCATGGTCGTTCACACACCCGCATGCACGCACGCACACACGCCATCGGTAGAATCGTGCACGCATACAGGCAAAAGGACAGAGACAGTTTTTCTCTCTCTTTTTTCTCTCTCTCTCTCACACCCACACCCCACACACACAGACAGACAGACAGAGACAGAGAGGGAAACTTTGAACAAGGGGAGCCCAAGAGGGAATGTGTGGAAGTGGGAATAACTGTGAAAACCAGGCACTGGAGCGAAGCAGAGGGAGGGGAGTGTGTGTGAGAGTGAGTGGGGGAAGGCGGGGGTGGCGTGGGGTCGGGGTGGGAGTGTTAGTAATAGACGTGGGAACAACTTTAAAACAGAAAGGTTGAGAAGCAAGGACGGTGGGGGGGGGGGGGGGGGGGGGGGGGGGGGGGGGTATGTGGAAGTGGGAACAACTTTTAAAACAGAGAGGTTGAGAAGCAAGGACAGAGGGGAGGGGAGGGGTGTGTGTGTGATATGTGGAAGTGGGAACAACTTTTAAAACAGAGAGGTTGAGAAGCAAGGACGGGGGGGTGGGGGGGGGGGGGGGGGGGGGGGGGGGGGAGCGTTGTTGTGATATGTGGAAGTGGGAACAATTTTGAAAACAGACAAGTTTTGAAGCAAGGCAATGGGCAGGGAGTAGTGATATGTAGAAGTAAGAACTTTCGAAACCAGCCAGTGGTTGGATCAGCAGGGGAGGATGTAGCGACTGGTGGAAGTGAGAGCAAGCTCAGCAACCGTCAAACCAGACAGGGTATCAAGACAGACAGAGAGAGAGAGAGAGAGAGAGTAGCTAGTAGTTATATGTGAAAGTGGGAACAACTTTTACACATACACACACACACACACACACACATGCCAAATTGGAAACAATTTTTCATTCCCCACAAATAATCAAATGCGCGCGAGCACACACACACACACGCGCGCGCGCGCGCGCGCATACATGCATGCGCATGCTCACAGAAACCCAAAGATTTAAACACACGCACGTGAGTGCGCACACACGCACATACCGCGCACACTGACACACGCACGCACACACACACACACACACACACACACACACACACGGACCCTCTTACGTATTCATAGACACATATACGCACATACACACCACTATAATTGTGGCGAGAACAGTGTAGGTAGGTGCCCAAGGGTCTGACCAGCGCGTTGGGCTAATGAGTAGGTCAGATATCTGCTAAGTCGAATCGGTGAGACCCTCGTCTTTAATCCTTTTATTTCGGTTATTAACATATCCGTCAACTGTAAATCAAGCGCACTTTGATCTTGCAGCTTAGCAGATGTGGTGTAGCGTATATGGACTTGTCCGCACGCAGTGACACCACCTTGATGACATTGAAACTGAAAAGCCAAAATGACACCAGGACGCGCACGTGTTTTGTGTGTTTGCGCGCGCGATGTTTAAAGCCTACGCACGTACACACACACACATACACACACGCGCGCGCGCGCGCGCGCGCGCACACACACACACACACACATATATATATATATATATGTGTGTGTGTGTGTGTGTGTGTGTGTGCGCGCACACACATATACATCTATATATGTTTACATAAGTATACATGTGGAGCGGTGCTCCATTGGGAGAACTGTATCTTTTAAACTAAATATATATATGTGTGTGTGTGTGTGTGGGGGGGGGGGGGGGGGGGAGAGAGATTATTGTGCAAGCAGGTGTCTTTTAAGAGAAACTCTTTTTCTCCTGTTCACACCCATCTTCTTGCTGGATAAAATGCGC
>JADBJO010001052.1:190000-197500 GCA_016801955.1 Conus betulinus | reverse complement strand
CTTCACAAGTATTTGAGCCCCCCCCCCCCCCCCCCCCCCCCCCCCCCCCCCCCCCCCCCCCCCCCCCCCCCCCCACCCCCCCACCCCCCCCCCCCCCCCCCCCCCTTTTTTTCTTTTTCCCCTTGATATTCGATGCAAAGATATGTGCTGTGTCTTAAAACGTAGAAATCTCATTTTATTGATATCGTACATTTGTTTTCTGTTTCAGTGCGCATTGAAGAAAACCAGACTCGGACTGGATCCAGCGTGAAATATCACCTGGTTGGTGAACATTTTGGTGTGTGTCCGTCATGCCCATTTCTCACTTTTCCTTCCCACCCCCACTCCCCTCTGTTAACCCACTATATCATCTCCGGTGTTGAATAGTATCCCAGTTTTTTGCCAACTCATTCTTCGCACTCACTTCTCTGTCCGTCAACTCACCCCATGATCTCCGGGACTAGCTGTCATATCCGTTTGTCACCCGTTCCCAAGCCCTCCACTCTGTGTCTCCATTATCTCCAGTGTTGACTGTTACAATTGTCACCTCTTCAAGAGCACTCCACCGTTGTCTGTCTGTCAACTCTCTCCGTTAGCTCCAGTGTTGAATTTAAAAAATAAGACAGGGAATTAGTTCCGCCAGACGATACAGACAAACAGATTACAGGACAAAACACAACGCATTTCGACCTCTTGGGTCTCCTTCAGGCAAAAACAAACGACTTTTAGGACAATGAAAACGAAGAACGAGCAACCACTGATCTTCTCATATTCAGGGCAAAATGCTGTGTTGAATGTTACGCTGGTTTGTCATTTCCTCACGCGCACTGCGCTTTCTGTCTGTCAGCTCTCTCCTCCGTTCGCTCCAGTGTTGATTGTTACACACCGGTTTGTCACACCCCTTCACGCGGGTCTCTACTGTCTGTCTGTCTGTCTGTCAACTCACCCCGTTAGCTCCAGTGTTGATCATTACTCCGGTTTGAGACCCCTTCCCATGCATTCCACTCTTGGTCAACCCACGCCCATTATGCCCAGTGTTGATTATGATATCCGTTAGCCATCCTTTCCCGCGTAGTCCCCCCGCTGTCAAGTCGCTCCAGTATCGCTAGTATTGGTGATTGATATTGATATATCCGTTTGTCAGCCCCCCCCCCCCCCCCCCCCCCCCCCCCCCCCCCCCCCCCCCCCACCTTCCTCCTCATTCTTATTCTTACCTCTGTTTGAATCTGTGTACTCAATACTTTCTACGCAATATTGTTAACTACATCCGTCAACCCACTTATTTTTTGTACCGGGTTATCCCGGATCCCCTCGAATTATCCCTCTATCCTCTCCTGAATACGTCAACCCACCTCATTCTGTCGAGTATTGATTTTTACATCCACCTGCGTCCCCCCCCCCCCCCCCCCCCCACCCCCACCCCTATCCACTCATACACACTCTCACACACAACTTCCCTTCTTCTTTTCCCTAACTTCTCCCATTTCGGAATCTGTCAGCCCACTTCATTCTGTTCAGTGCTGACTGCCTGCTGCAAAGAATTACGTCCGATCGCCCCCTTCCCACCCCCTCCCACGGCCACCTTCCCCATACCTCTCATCTTTGAATCTATCAATTCGTTCCTTCTTGTCCAGAGTGGGTTGTTAGCCTTTTAAACCCTGCTCTAGTTTTCTTTCTTTCTTTCTTTCTTTCTTTCTTTTTTTTCTTAAGAAAATAAATTCATTGCTAGAGGGTGCATTGCTGAATGGAATTAGCTCATTTCTTTTACTTTATAATATCAACATTGTTTGGAAGCAACGTCTTTCCCAATGCCTATCAAGCTCGGTTGTTGTTGTTGTTGTTGTTGTTATTGTTGTTGCTCTTTTAAATCACACAGTGTTCTTGTACTTACAATGGTGCTTGTTAAGAGTTCCAAATGTTAATGATCCTGCTTGTAAAAAAAAAAAAAAAAAAAAAAAAAAAAAAAAAAAAAAAAATTGTGCGTGAAGATCAGATTTACCATCATTCAGCAAATAGTTCATCTTAACTCCATAAGATGATCTCTAGTGTTGGAACTATTACGTGAAAATACATGACTTGTAGTTTCGGTATTGCATAAGCCATGCACACTGTAAACGGTTTCTATCGAATCACTTCTTACTCTTTGGTATTCTAGACCTGGCAATTTAGGGAATTTCAACCGTTCTTCGTAACCTAAGTTACCCAATCCAGTCATTTGTGTTTTGTGACATTTCTTTGTATGTTTTCCTTAACATGTATGAACTTCTTCAAATTTGAAGACCAAACCACGTGACGTGAGTATTCTACAACTAACTATATTTAAAAGAACAGTACCATTATGTCTTTGTTTTCTGAACTAAATAAAATGCAATATCATCCCAGAAGTTCTGTTTGCCTATTTAACAGTTGCAATAATGTGCTGGTCAAAAAGCAGATTATTATCAACCAAGACTCCTGAATCTTTTTAGGCTTCAGTGGCTTCCACGTCACTTCGATCTATGGTATATCTTTTTTTTTTTTCTTTACCAACGTGAAGTGCCTTGCAGTTTTGAGTATTAAGTTTGATTTAGCGGTCCTTTAACTGGCTCACTAATTTATCGACGCAGTCCTGTAGTTTATTTCTACTTCTGTCCCCAAGAAGAGCTAGTAAAGGGTTTTCATGTTTGTAATATATTTTCTCTCAATCTCAACGCCCCCCCCCCCCCCCCCCCCCCCCCCCCCCCTTCCTTTAAAAGTTCAAATCTCTGCCAAGTCATTACTATGATGACGGAAGAATTGTTAGCCTGCACTTGTGTTTTCCCCACTACTTATTGTTCAGCATTATATATATATATATGTATATATGTATATATATATATATATATATAGATAGATAGAGAGAGAGAGAGAGAGAGAGAGAGAGAGTGTGTGTGTGTGTGTGAGAGAGAGAGAGAGAGAGTTTAAATTGTAACGGAGCTATTTGAGTGTATAAGATTCCCGAAGAAGCCTTTTGACAGGCAAAAGCTTGAAAAATAAATAATGCAACTCCGTGGGCGGCGTGCCGACGTATTGTGTGGGTGTAAAGCCTTAACAATGTCCGGCATGCCATTAATGAAATAAATAAGCACACAAGTGGGTTCCAATACTCACCTGCGCCCCCCCCCCCCCCCTCTCTCTCTCTCTCTCTCTCTCTCTCTCCCCCCTTCTGTCTCTGAATCTGTAAACTCATTTCGTTCTGTCTAAAGCCGATTGTAATATCCGAATGCCCAATCACCACTACCACCCCTTCACCGCTTTGTGTAAAAATCGTTTTAAAAGACCGATTACCTGTATGTGACATTTAATACCTCACCTGTTTCTCCAGTTCAGCGTAACGCACTTTTTTCCCCCCCCTTTTCTTTTTTTTTTTTTTTTCTTTAAGATTTTTTTTTTCTTTCTTTTTGAGCAGCCATAAAAAGATTCGTCACGGAATAACCGCGATTTAGTTCTGTTGACATCCGAGTTATCTCCCCAGCTACACCCTATTCGTCAACAGTCCAGTAACGGGAACGGGGAGGGAAGAGCAAAACAGCAACAACAACTGCGCCGTGCATAGCAAAAGACCAATCGACCTCTCACATGAGACGGATGAAACTGAAGGACAGGAGGGAGTCAATGAAGTGGAACACAGTGCAAACCATTGCACTAGAAGGTAAACGTACTGAGCAGGTCCCAAGGTAAAGGATAAAAGTTGTGTGAGAAAAATAGTTTAAAAGGGGGTGGGGGGAGGGGTGTAGAGAGGGAAAAAAAGAGGGGAGGGGAGAAGTGTGTGTGTGTGTGCGTGTGTGTGCGTGCGTGCGTGCGTGCGCGTGCGTGCGTGCGTGTGTGTGTGTGTGTGTGAAAATTCAGTGTTGCCTTCTCTAATCGGTTCACCTACCCCATTCTGTCCGAAGTGATCGTTAAACCCATAATTTGTCCAAACACACACATCACCACTTCTCCGGTCCCAACCCGAATCTCTGAAACCCCTCTCTCTTAGAAACGCTAGACATGAACAGAGGAATCCATACACATTTAAGACGGACAGGGTACCTGTAATCTCACAAGTATCTGACTGGCGGTTTTAGCATTTGGAACAGGCTTTGCTGTCCTGTTTTCCTTAATAAACAAACTGATTTCAGAGTGCAATAGTATGTAAAATAACCGCTTTCAGGGTTCAGCTCAGTTGTACTGATGATGAAAAAGAACAGATTCTGCCACGTAACGAGACTGTCTTGTTCGTAAAGAAACAATCGTGCTGTTAGCAGCACCCCGTTCTGTTTCCCGACGCTCTGTCTCTTCCCCTCACATCAGGTGACAGTTTAATGATAATGATGTGGAGAAGTCTTGCCACCAAGTACAGGCACACCACACCAGACACGTCTCGCTGCTTACTTTGCCCCGAGTTCATGAACACTTAACGATAACGTTAACTGTTACGAGAGCATACGCCTATGCGTGGTGACCAAGATTTACACGCTTGGCAGCTAACATAACGGTAACCGATTTTTTTTCCCCAACTGCTTGTAACTGGCACTGTTGTTGACGTGCGTAAGATCAGTTGGCAATGTTGGAGAACTATAATACGGTCAAGACACCCACAGGAGAGAGAACCACCGTGTGTTGGTGATTTTCGCAATCATGATATGCATGCCAGTCAGCTAGTATCGATGCACATACCTTTGTGAAAAGGCTTGGCATTCCAGTCTGTCAGCGTACAGAACAGCCTTCCAAGTGTTTACAGATCAGTCTGTCTGAGCTGTACAAACCAGTCTGGCACAGTTGTAAATATCAGTCTGTCGCTGTTTGCATACTAGTCTGTCAGTGTTGTACATAACTGTTTGTCAGTGTACGCAACTCTAACAGTCTTTCAGTGTTTGCAGATAAATCTGTCAGTGTTGTTCATACCAGTTTGGCAGTGTGCGTAACAGGCTTTCAGTGACTGCATCCCACTGTCAGTGTTGTACACATCAGTCCGTCAGTATCGTACACACCAGTCTGTCAGAGTTGTACACATCAGTCCGTCAGTATCGTACACACCAGTCTGTCAGAGTTGTACACACCTGTCTGTCAGTGTTGTTGTGCAGATCAGTCTGTCAGTGTTGTAAATACCAGTCTGTCAGAGTTGTACACACACCACTCTGTCAGAGTTGTACACACCAGTCTGTCAGTGTTGTTGTGCAGATCAGTCTGTGAGTACTGTACATACCAGTCTGTCAGTACTGTACATACCAGTCTGTCAGTATTGTTGTGCAGATCAGTCTGTCAGTGTGTTTGTACACACCAGTCTGTCAGTACTGTACATACCAGTCTGTCAGTACTGTACATACCAGTCTGTCAGTACTGTACATACCAGTCTGTCAGTGTTGTACACACCCAGTCTGTCAGTGTTTGTACATACATACCAGTCTGTCAGTACTGTACATACCAGTCTGTCAGTGTTGTACACACCAGTCTGTCAGTGTTGTACATACCAGTCTGTCAGTACTGTACATACCAGTCTGTCAGTACTGTACATACCAGTCTGTCAGTGTTGTACACACCAGTCTGTCAGTGTTGTGTGCAGACCAGTCTGTCAGTACTGTACATACCAGTCTGTCAGTGTTGTACACACCAGTCTGTCAGTGTTGTACATACCAGTCTGTCAGTACTGTACATACCAGTCTGTCAGTGTTGTACACACCAGTCTGTCAGTGTTGTACATACCAGTCTGTCAGTACTGTACATACCTATCAGTCAGTGTTGTACACACCAGTCTGTCAGTGTTGTACATACCAGTCTGTCAGTGTTGTACACACCAGTCTGTCAGTGTTGTACACACCAGTCTGTCAGTATTGTTGTGCAGATCAGTCTGTCAGTGTTGTACATACCCGTCTGTCAGTGTTGTGCAGACCAGTCTGTCAGTGTTGTACATACAGTCTGTCAGTGTTGTACATACCAGTCTGTCAGTGTTGTACACACCAGTCTGTCAGTGTTGTACATACCAGTCTGTCAGTGTTGTACATACCAGTCTGTCAGTGTCGTCGTGCAGACCAGTCTGTCAGTCTTGTACATACCAGTCTGTCAGTATTGTTGTGCGGATCAGTCTGTCAGTATTGTTGTGCGGATCAGTCTGTCAGTGTTGTACATACCAGTCTGTCAGTGTTGTACATACCAGTCTGTCAGTGTTGTACACATACCAGTCTGTCAGTATTGTTGTGCGGATCAGTCTGTCAGTGTTGTACATACCAGTCTGTCAGTGTTGTACATAGCAGTCTGTCAGTGTTGTGCAGATCAGTCTGTCAGTGTTGTACATACCAGTCTGTCAGTATTGTTGTGTAGATCAGTCTGTCATTGTTGTACATACCAGTCTGTCAGTGTTGTACACACCAGTCTGTCAGTATGGTGTGTAGATTAGTCTGTCAGTATTGTACACACCAGTATGTCAGTGTTTTACATACCAGTCTGTCAGTGTTGTACACACCAGTATATGTCAGTGTTGTACACACCAGTCTGTCAGTGTTGTACACACCAGTATGTCAGTATTGTACATACCAGTCTGTCAGTGTTGTACACACCAGTATGTCAGTATTGTACATACCCAGTCTGTCAGTATTGTTGTGCAGATCAGTCTGTCAGTATTGTACATACCAGTCTGTCAGTGCTGTACATACCAGTCTGTCAGTGTTGTACATACCAGTCTGTCAGTGTTGTGCATACCTGTCAGTCAGTGTTGTGCATACCAGTCTGTCAGTGTTGTACATACCTGTCAGTCAGTGTTGTATATACCAGTCTGTCAGTATTGTACATACCTGTCAGTCAGTGTTGTTCATACCTGTCAGTCAGTGTTGTTCATACCTGTCAGTAAGTGTTGTTCATACCTGTCAGTCAGTGTTGTACATACCTGTCAGTCAGTGTTGTGCATACCAGCCTGTCAGTGTTGTGCCTACCTGTCAGTGTTGTACATGCCAGTCAGTCGGTGTTGTGCATTGTCAGTCAATGTTGTGTATACAAGTCTGTCAGTGTTGTACTTACCAGTCAGTCAGTGTTGTACATGCCAGTCAGTCAGTGTTGTACATACTTGTCAGTCAGTGTTGTACATGCCAGTCGGTCGGTGTTGTGCATTGTCAGTCAATGTTGTGTATACAAGTCTGTCAGTGTTGTACTTACCAGTCAGTCAGTGTTGTACATGGCAGTCAGTCAGTGTTGTACACACCAGTCAGTGAGTGAGTGTTGTACATGCAAGGCTGTCAGTGTTGTACATGCAAGTCTGTCATTGTTGTTCATACCAGTCTGTCAATGTTGTACATATCACAGCCTGTTGTTGTATCTGTCAGTTTTTTGTGTGTTGTAATTCCTGTTAGTGTTGTACATACCCGTCAGTGTTGAGCATTCCAGGCTGTCAGGGTTGTACACACTCGTCAGTCATTGTTGTACACAACCAGCCCGTAGTTGTATTTGCCAGTTTTTAGTGCTGTACATACCAAATAGTGTTGCTCATACCAGTCAGTGTTGTACATACCCGTCATTGTTGTGCATACCAGC
>JADBJO010001052.1:177500-182500 GCA_016801955.1 Conus betulinus | reverse complement strand
ACAAAGTGACAGATGGCGGCAAAACTGTTTTTTTCTGTTTTTTTTTTTCGTCATTTGGTACTGTGTAAAATGTACACTATTGGTGTTTATGGGTAGGTGGTTTTACCTGGTAACATCTGTGTCTACCCGCACCCTGGACACGTCAGAAAGAAAGATAATGTCCTACTCTGGACATGAAAGTGAGATAAACAACAATAACAATAATGATAACAATAATGATGATGAGAACAATAACGATAATACTAATGATAATAATGACGTTGATGATGATGATGATGATAACGTGGAGCAGGAGGCTAAGGAAGAACGGAGGTTAGACCACTCGCCAACCGCAGGGGAAATGAATTGACTTGCAACAGAGCCTTTGAAGTTGTGGTGCTCTCATCTTTCCTTCCGACCTTTCCCTTTCGTGGGAGACTCTCTCGTCCCGCCATACTGAGTGGTTTTCTTACTTTCTTTCTTTTTCTGTCTTTTATCTTTTCTTTTTCTTCTTCTTCTTCTTTAAACTTGCAGTGGGTCTTGGAAGCGACGTCAGAGGTAGATCTGCTGACATCAGACTATCTTTTGTCTGATAATTTGTAATCGGGTGACCTCAAACCAAATGAAATGTACGGTGTGGTGAGGCTATCCGACTTCATGACCTGCTTCGCTTGAACTTTAATTAAGAAAATGAAACAGGCCGCAGCGTTGCTTTAACAAAAATCAAAAAAAAAAAAAAAAAAAAAAAAAAGGAAAAATAGAAACATACACGCCAAACAAGGTGTAAAGCAACGGAAACTTTATTTACAAAATAGGCAAGTAGTTTTCCAACACATATGTCTTTTTCAAATAGCAGACTGAAATACACAAAGCAATAACTCTCCTGATACCAGTCGTTAAAGTGAGAAATTTTTTTTTTTCTTAGTCGAATTTTGTCTGTTGTTGGTAACGTCTGGGAAAGAGACATGTTTGTCGAAAAAAAACGTACTTGACTGTTTGGTATTGTGTATACTGTAAAAAATCTGCGTCGCTTTATATTATATTTCAAGTGTTTATTTGTATTTTGCCTTCTACAATTTGTAAGATTAAATGAAAGGTAAGATTTGCACTGGAATGGACTGGGCGAGGAAGTGCGCCCGTCAAAAACTAGTTAATAATTGAAGCCGCCGAGTGCGCGCGCTTACGCTCGAACACACATACACGAACACGCACGTGCACGCGCGCACGGCACGCACACACACAAGCACACTCATGTACATACTCTCTCTCTCTCTCTCTCTCTCTCTCTCAACACACACACACACACACCACACACACACACAGAGAGAGACACACACACAGACACACACTCATCAAATCACCATTAGCACTATCAACATGCACGTACACATAACATAAGCTCGAGCAAAACACACACACACACACACACACACACACACACACACACACACGGGCGGCACACCGGCGAGAGCGCGAGAGAGAGAGAGAGAGAGAGAGGAGAGGAGAGAGAGAGAGAGAGAGAGAGAGAGAGAGAGAGAGACGACCTTATTGGCAATGTAAAGAGGAATGCGAGTGTGCATGTTTGCCGAGATGAGTCGTTTGGGTTAGTCATCGCACATGCTGTAGGCCTCCGTTCTCTCTTTTTTCACTGTTGCTGTACGTCTGGGGCACTTTGATCCGAGCAAAACCTGTCACGTGCATCTACTCACCCCTCCCCTGCACCGTCGCCCTATCCCTCCCTACCTCTCTCAACCCCCTCCGCCTCTCTCCCCCGCTCTACTACAGGACTCATCTCTCTCACCTTTCTCTGCTTCTCTAGAGCTCCTCTCTGACGCTAAAGCTGGGCGAAACTCTTTGCCCCTAAATCCCCTTGCAAACAAACTTGCTCCGTTTCTCTCTCAGTCTGTTTGTCTGTCTGTCTGTCTCTCTCTGTCCCGTCTCTGTCTGCCCCCCCCCCCCCCCCCCCTCTCTCCCCCTCTCTCTCTCTCCTCCCCCACGCCCTGCCTCTATATCCCTCTCTGTTTTAGCGGAGTTATTTTAAAGTCCTCATCTACAACTCAAACGGTGCGAAAGTTTCACTTTTGTACGCAGCCTTTACATTCAGTGAATAGCAAGCGTAATTTTTACACGTTTTTGAATGTAACACTCGGCTTGGTAGTTCCCGTAATGCTTACACGTTTTTGACTGAAGGTCTCTAAATCAATACAAAACTATGTAATACCTGTGTGGTGTGTGGGTGTGTGTGTGTGGGTGTGTGTGTGTGTGTACCTGTGTGTGTGTGTGTGTTTGTGCGTGCGTGTGTGTTCGTCCATGCGTGCGTGCGTGCGCGTGTGTGTGTGTGTGTGTGTGTGTGTGTGTGTGTGTGTGTGTGTGTGTGTGTGTGTAAAAACAGAATTGCGCTTGTTTGTTTTTGTTGTTGTCTTCTATCAGGAGAGATACCTTTGCTGTCTCTGAATTCTTGGCAGCATTATTCATTTTTTTTTTACATATCTATCAGAACACTTCTCTGTGCGGTTGTTCTCCAATGATTAAGACCCAACTGCTTTATAATGAATGCAGAGATGCTGATGGCATTGTAATACTGTTGAGTGAGAACACAACTTCAAAGGCAAAAGATATCCGACTTTCTCTCTGTCTGTCTGTCTCCCTCCCTTCCCCCCCCCCCCCCCCCCTCTCTCTCTCTCTCTCTCTCTCTCTCTCTCTCTCTCTCTCTCTCTTCTCTCCCATCCTCTCGTCTGTCTGTTTTTTTTCCCTTTTTCCTCTTTCACATCTCACGTCTTTCGGCGTCCTTGCCCGGCTGTTTCTCAAATTATAGCCAGGGTGATTTACAGCCTCGAAATTCTTGTTAGGGGAAAACAATCATCTCGCCAGGTGTGTCTGTTTAGCACACTGTTTACGCCAGTGAGTGCACCTTTTTCAGACTATCTCTTTCTCTGTCTCTCTCCCCCTTTCTCCATGTGTGTAAGCGCTCGTGTGCAGATCTCATTCTCTCTGTCTCTCTCTCTCTCTCTGTTTGTCATAGATATATACACTCACGCACGCATACACAACACACACACACACACACACGCACGCACACACACACACGCGCGCGCGCGCGCGCGCGCATGCGCAAGAAGGCAAGCACCCAATATCCAAAACTCACTTAAGGTGGCATAATGGCATAACCCAAACACACCAACATGGAGGCATAACTCCGCTACCCTGTGTCGGATGTGAGAGCCGGAACCCACTGTGGTTCTCCATGAGAACCGAGAGTTTATATCAAGAAAAGTGGTTAGATGTTCATTGAAAACGGGTGTGTTTTACAATTTTCCAATAATGTAATTCCTCGGTGATTATCACATTTAGAGCAACTGCCCGTACCTTTGTACGCAGGTAGAATGAGACCCAGTGACTACTCAGCCGGTACTAACCGGAATCCGAGACGTTGTGAAATGATTTACAATAGCCGCCCTATAGACTAGGTTTGATGTACTCGTTGCATATCTGATCATTTTCAGCAGCTTTTTCCTATTTTCAAGTTATCAAGTTTAGTTATCGGAACACCAGAATGCCTGTGTCACGATCTCTGGTTTCATACTGATCAAAGCCACTTCATTTACAAGTAAAATCATTCTTAACATTAAAGTTTTTGATGATGAAATAGGTCATGGATAGAAACTTAGCAATTTTCACACTGCCGACCTTTCATTTGTTTCCAGCAGTCTTTTTGGGGATTGACTGATTTCAAGTGTAAGAAATCAGCATACCATTTCTTTCATTTGATAAATCGTGCTCGATGCAGGTTTCTTTTAAGATTTTTGCTGATTTTTTTCCTTCAATGATTAAAAGTCACGGCAGATCGGTCGATTTTCAATATTCGTCTTGCCGTAAAATGAATAGCATTTTCTTTTTCTTTTTTTTTATTGCATGCAACTATATGCCAATGTTTATTATTTCTATTGCTGTATTGAATTTTGACTTCTTTCTTTCCTGACTTTTTTTTTCTCAAATAAACGCTATCAAGTATCAATAGCAATTGATATAATCTTTTCAGATCAAGTCCAGCATTATCTTGTAATATTTTTTTAAGCAGCAACATCCATGTTCAGCAAATTATTTTTAAATAATTCAGATTTACTTTCATCCCCTTCTTAATTATTAGCATTCTCTTTAGGGGGTTCACACTTTACTGGTTTCAAACAAGTTACTGAATCAGTCTGTACTGTTGTTTCTAATGGTAAAATTGAAGAATTTTGAACATCAAACAGTAAAGCCTCAAATGACTTTACCGAAAATCTGACTTTTGACATCAGATAAGAATAGCAGTACAGTCTACAACTGTACAACCTTTGCTTGTACACATGCCATTACCAGCATCATGCCCAATTCTGTCATTAAAAATAAATAACGACACAGATTTACATAAATCTAACAAACGGTACCATAAATTATTACATCTGCTTTTGCCTTCAGAATGTCTCAACGGTAGTTTACACGTATCATTGTTCACATCTTCAAATAAGGTACTAAAAGCATCACATTCTTTGTAATCATTATCAGTGAAATCATTCAGTGTCTTTCCATAAGAATGGAAATTACGTAACACCGGCATATAACAGTCACCACAAGTATTCAATAAATAGTCTAGCGACTTCTATACTGTCAAACAGGCAAATGCCTTTGTAAAAAGTACCTTCTTGTGGGACGTAAAGTGACCTAAGCAAAATATTCTGAGAAGAAACTATGCTGCACAATTTTCAGATTCAGTTTGAACATTGGAATGATCGCACAAATCAACCCTAATCGCAACAGCTATATCCTCTGAACGTTGATAAGAAAACACTTCGCGACTAAATGTATAAACAGTATACCCAAACATATCAGAGAGAAATGCTGTGTCTTGCTTTGTTCGCTTTCGTTACTGTAAAAACTAAAAACGTCAAGCTGCTAGATACACTCAAGAAATTCACCATTTTGTAAACGGGAACATAAGCCACGTACATAAGAGACAAACAGTTCAACTCGGAACATGGAGA
>JADBJO010001052.1:157500-172500 GCA_016801955.1 Conus betulinus | reverse complement strand
AGTAAAACAAAGACATTTTCGTGTAAAACAAAGACATTTCGTGCCATAGATTTAAATCACATGGACATACTCTACAGAACAGACTCCACAGGGCAAAATAAGTAAATGAATTGTATCAACTCAGAATTATGATTTGGCATCAAGCTGGTTTCATATCTGTTGCAAACCATTAAAAAAAAAAAAAAAAAAAAAAAAAAAAAAAAAACAGATAAATAACATTCGCAATATTCAGATATCTAAAACAGATAAATAACTGAATGAAAATAGGTAAGTGACGCAGGTGCACACGCACAGAGAACTGCATACTCATGCTTGGGAACGGGTTTGTCTTACTGGGCTTGAACATCAACCGAGTACTGGCACGCAAAACAGTTGTAACCAGCAAACAGTCTTTCGTGTATAGGACTGGAACACTGATTTCATCCTGGCTGTGACAGAATCATGAGGCCCACTTACTGCACTATCGTCCCATAACTTAGAAAGTCAAAATCCGGTCTTACACCGGAGGAGAGTGACGACGAGTCAGCCAAAGAAACCACGAAGAGTGGGTGGCGAACGGAAATTTAACTTGACTGGCTTTCCCCACACAAACTGGTGTCTGAATCAGCAACGGGGTGATAAAAAAAGGAAACTTTAGCATGAGAGTATGATAACGGCAACATCAATAGCACAGATGGTTTACACGGGAACATTTGATCACAAACACAAGCTGAACGTTGTCTGCGGGCCGTGAATTAAATACACTTGTATATTTATTCATTTCTTTTCTTGTTATACTGTGACAATTAATGTATTTATAAATTACATTTAAGCTGGCTATCCAGCTAGAGTAGTAGGTCGAGGACTTTCGTTTGATTTCGAGCTGTGCTTTGCAGGCCTTTTGTCTCAGTCGTGGGGAAATACTGTGAGAGGACAGAAGTAACGACTACATTATGACTAAATGTGCGATTAAAATAACCGATGTTAATTCATACTCCTCGCGTTTTATCAACGCTTAGCAAAAGCGTCTGTGACCGAGGATAGGCGCTATATAAATACCCAATATAATAATATAATAATAAAAATGATAGTAAATTTTTTGAAATGTTTTGGCTCTTCTATTCAGTATCACCGTTTATAGACAGCTGATATATATATATATATATATATATATATATATATATATATATTTTTTTTTTTTTTTTTTTTTTTTTAAACTGAAAACAGATTCATCATAAATCGACCCAGTTTGCTGCCATCTCTGTTTTAACATGAAAGACAGGCAACGAGTGAGATTCGCCAGCCATCTCGTCAGTGTCTAGCTTCGCTCGAAGCGAGAAGTAAAGAAACGCGCCCCCTCGCTTCGCTTGTAAGACTCTATGAAACGGACCTTGGGTCCTCTTGACATTTTGCGTCCTTTGACACATTAGGTCAATGGTGTAGAACAGTTAGTGTTCGCGTGCTTTTGCCACTTCCTCTTGTCCAGCTAAATAAAACATCGTCTTATCGGTAGTACGGACGTTGAAGGTTAGCATGGCGTCGTTTGACCAAGAACATGTCACAGTGCAAAGTTTGAAGGAATCTCCGACAAGCGGAATGGAAAACGCAAACTGAAAATAAACTTTTTGATTTTCCAAGTCCGTCCAGACTTACAGGAATTTCTTCCATCAGTCGCCGGGCACCGTCAAGAAGAAATGGCGTTAGGCGGACTGCAGATTGTTACGCTTATTTTATTGATTCATACCCCTCAAAGAACACTTCAGCTTCAAACAGGTTTTTATGGGGTGCTTGGGTGCATAGGATCAAAGTCACGGATATTTTACAGCGTAGACCTTTTCCCAGATTTTCCATCTGACGGTTTTCTCTTTGAATTATTTATTTATATATTTATTTATTAAATAAAGATATCAAAGTTTTTAGTGTGATCTGCTTTAATCGTAGTTGGTGATATACTTTGGTTTAGGCCAGTCTTTTCGTTTCAACTTGCTTTTGATTTATTTTTTTCATCGTATAATAGGCTGTCCAACTCTGTTCTTCGTTTTAATTTCAGCGCCAAAGGTAGCACTTTCTTCTTTAGACAGAGAAAGCCCACAACCACTTGTTAGATTTTGATCAGAATCACCAGATTCATTTTTCACACACACACACACACACACACACACACAAATGTTTTAATATATGGCAGTCTCTAACAGTCGGATTGTTATTTGTTTTGTCCCTGTAGTTTAGAATATCTTAGGTGAAAAAAAGGGGGAAAGAACGGAAAAGACGACAATGAAGGAGGGAAAAGAACAGGACAAAAAAGTGCGTTTCATTATTTTCATTAGTGGGGATTTTTTAAGTTAACAATCTCCAACTCTCACAACTTGATATTCTGCCGTCAACGTTTTGCAAAGAGCATCATAGTCCTCGTGTTTGTTCACAAAAGTGTGCGTACGATGTAGCACAGATGAGCTCGTGTGGACCGGAAACAACGAAGTTTACTCTGACTATATACCGATACGATAGCGGCATGCTGAGAATGTTGATTTTGTTTTTGGAACGTGAGACAGCGCAAGTTGACTCGCGCCACACATGAGAGATTAACCATCTTGAAAACTCGGAAGTTTCCAGCCTCATTCGTGTGTGGAAATGTAGGTCAGTGGTGTTTAATGGGACGGGGCTTGACACGCTGGTTGTCGGCCACGAACAAACTGATGTTACCTGTTCTTTGAGCTGGACAACACTTCTCGAGTTTTTCGACGGTGGAGAGAATTTTACTAGTGAGAGGGAGGTGGAACGTGAATCTGGCCGTCTGTGTTCAGGCCCTTACCAGGCCCTTACCCCTACCCTTATTGTTTCTTCCCCCTCTTTCAGACCTAACAGAGCCATATCAAGCATTTGTGTTCCACCGCCACCTACCCCCTCCTCGTCCTTCTATTTCGCTTGGCACAAGCAGTGCATGCGTGCGTGCGAATAATTGTAAATGATTGCTCTGTCAGAATTTGCATGGGCAGAGATCCTCTCTCTTCTCTCTCTCTCTCTCTCTCTCTCTCTCTCTCTCTCTCTCTCTCTCTCTCTTAAATCTAATATCCGGATCCTTCCCCCCGTCCCTTCTCTCTCTTTTTTTTTCTTTTTGGTCATGTGTCATGCACATTCACGCAAACAAGTAAACAGAACACCTCATAATTGTCATACAAATGAGCAACAACAAACCCAGGTGTATACTGTGCTCAAATATACATGTACAGTATACTGGCGGTTAAATACATCCACAATGTGCTAAACATTTCACCTCATAGTTCGGATTTTTTAAGAAAACATAGAAAAAAAAAAAAAACAGTAGGAAAAAAGAATAACATGAAAATGGGAGGAAGGGAGGGGAAGCAACAATCACGTCAACAAGCAACAAGAATATGTGTGAACAGTTTACAAACGAGAGAAACCTATACAAGAACGTAAAGTAGTTCTGGGTAGAAACCATTTTTTTTCCGTAAGTAATGTGTTGAAGTATGGTAGTTCAATTTAGATTAACGTTTTTTTTTCCTTTTTTTTTTTTTTTGTTTCCCCCCCCCGCTTTTCTTGTCCCCCTTTCACTTTTTTTCCCCCTCCATTTCCTGTCATTGTTTTCCTTCCCTTTTGAAGACCCTATGTCATCAGTCGCGTAAGCAGAAGAAAGAATTTCTGATTTTAGCGAAGATGTTGGCTAATCAGTTAGCAAACAAACTATGTAGTAAAACTGTCTTGGGCAATCGACCTGTCAGTCAACCTCTTATTTCAAGAGTAAAGAAATGGTCATATAATGAATAAATAGAGCCATACTGTGTAGTTGTAGAGAGAAAATATGAAAAAGGGAAGAATGATATATAAAAAAAATGAGAAAGCCAGGGCTGAAATCGATTCGATTCGGAGATAAACTTACTTACTTTTTCAAATATTAACGAGTTCACATCAGCTTGAAGATCAAGGTTACCTTCCAAGCACATTTGTACTTCTGCATAATTCACGCGCGAACGCGCACGCAAGCTCGTGTGAGTGCGCACGGTCGTACATATGCACGCACGCACACTCGCGTCGAGAGAGAGAGAGAGAGAGAGAGAGAGAGAGAGAGAGAGAGAGAGAGAGGAGATCCAGCTGATTCCTAATCTGTGACTGAAGTAATATCTCCATCTTCAACGAACAGATCAAAATAAATCTTTCTTCGTCTCTCTCAAAAGTAGCAGAGGCATATGATCTCTCTACGGGGAGAGAGGGAGGGAAGGAGGGAGGGAGACACAGAGAGAGAGAGAGAGAGATAGAGAGAGAGAGAGAGAGAGAGAGTATGTGTGCGTGTGCGCACGCGCGCGCGCGTGTGTGTGCGTGTGCGTGCGTGCTCGTGCGTTTGTGAATGTGTGTGCGTGTGTGTGAATGTGTGTGTGTGTGTGTGTGTGTGTGTGTGTGTGTGAGAGAGAGAGAGAGAGAGAGAGAGAGAGAGAGAGAGAGAGAGAGAGAGAGAGAGAGAGAGCATAAAGGTGAGTATTCGTATGTGCTCGTGTACCTGCAACCAGCATGAAATTCTTATTAAACTAGCAGATTAATTTTACTCTCTCTCTCTCTCTGTCTCTCTCTCTCTCTCAACACAAACAGATCCATGCTCTCTCTCTCTCTCTCTCTCTCTCTCTCTCTCTCTCTCTCTCTCTTCTTTCTCCCTCCCTCCCTCCCTCTCACTCTTTTGCAAAACTAGCAGTTCCTAATAACCCCCCCCCCCCCCCCCCCTCTGCTTTTAAACCAGGAGATGGAGATCCGTGGCTTCTCTGTCTGTCCATCTTTCTGTCTCTGTCTGCCTGTCTGTCTGTCTCTGTCTCTTCCATTTTCCTCGCCACCTTCCCTCCTGCCTCTCCTGTCCTTATCTCTTTCTCTTCATGTTTGTGTCTCCATGAAACTTAAGCATGTTGTGATTTCGACCAAGAGATAACCACTGGCGACATTTCAGCTTCAGTTTTGATGTTGCTCTTTTTTTTTTTTTTTTTTTTTTTTTTTTTTTTTTTTTTTTTTTTTTTAGTTTAGTTTAGTTCGAGTGTAAAGAGTGGTTTGTCAAACCACACAGATCCTGTGGTACTGCCGTGTTACAAACCAACCAATCGACAAAGTAACAAACAAAACAACAGCTCTCCAGTATTTCCAGCTGAAAATGATGAAGAGGTTGGTAACTTTGCGTGTGTCTTATCGTCAGTATCAAAATAATGATTTCCTTGCAAGATGCTGCAGAAGAATAACTATTAACTGAAAGCTTCGGAAGAAAGAAATAACTATTAACTGAGTGCTTCGGAAGAAAGAAATAACTATTGACTGAATGCTTCGGAAGAAAGAAACTATTAAATGCTGAGTGCTTCGGAAGAAAGAAATAACTGTTGACTGAATGCTTCGGAAGAAAGAAATATTACTGTTGCTTCGGAAGAAGTGCTTCGCTTCGGAAGAAGAAATAACTGTTGACTGAATGCTTCGGAAAAGAAAGAAATAACTGTTGACTGAGTGCTTGGGAAGAAAGAAATAACTATTGACTGAGTGCTTGGGAAGAAAGAAATAACTGTTGACTGAGTGCTTCGGAAGAAAGAAATAACTATTAACTGAATGCTTCGGAAGAAAGAAAACTGAGTAACTATTGACTGAATGCTTTGGAAGAAAGAAATAACTATTAACTGAGTGCTTCGGAAGAAAGAAATAACTATTAACTGAATGCTTCGGAAGAAAGAAATAACTATTGACTGAATGCTTCGGAAGAAAGAACTATTAACTGAGTGTTTCGGAAGAAAGAAATAACTATTGACTGAATGCTTTTGGAAGAAAGAACTATTAATTGAAAGCTTCGGAAGAAAGAAATAACTATTAACTGAGTGCTTCGGAAGAAAGAAATAACTATTGACTGAACGTGACTTTGCATCGTGCCTGTCACGAGTATCTAACACTGCGAGGAACTTACCGACGGTCTGAGTTACATTACCCAATATCGCCCACCCCTTGCTGCTCTGTCGTAAATGACTTCGTCATTGCTTTCTTTTCCGTTTCTATTTTGTTTGTTTTCCTTTTTGCTTTGTTTTGCTTTGTTTTCTTTTGTTTTGATGTCTACCCTGAATAACGATTGGTGAACCGTTAAATGGTGGCTCATGGCTGAAAATAGGCAGTTGGCGATGCTAGAGTAAAGGCAGTTCTGGTTGCTGCCGAGAAGGGCACACCAGTGATGGTGCCATGTTATCAGGGCGGGAGCAGCGCCTTTTGGCAGGGCTGGCCGTTTTCCCCCCCTTTTTGACATCCAGACTAGATAAGCGGGTCTAGCTTCCCCCCCCCCCCCCCCCCCAGCTCATCATGGAAAGAGGAAGATTCACTGTAAGACTTGTGTCCTACGACGACCTCCTTTCATTGGTTAACCGACAGAAACTGGCGTCGTTATCCGATAGTGTCGATTATCCGTCCAACGTCCATTTGCCTACCCCAATGGCTGAACACACACACACACACACACACACACACACACACACACACACACACACACATGCGCGCTTGCACGCATGTACGCATGCGCACACACACACACACACACACACACACACACACACACACACACACACATACGGAACTGCGTGTCACAAGGTCCCTCCTCATGTGCATTTTTCCATGAAGATTTATGTTTTTTTTTGACTGACTACATCATGTCAGTCTTGTTTTTTTTTCATTGTCCTCAGCCCGCCGAAATTCTCCGTTGCCTGCTATGCCGTAAATTACAACACGAACTGAATAACCTCGTCAGTGTAAAAACAAGTCTTACCATCTGTTAGTATTCCGCACTGTCTGCTTATTCAGCCACTGCGTAATACGCGTTTCATTATGATAAGGAACCGATCGATATCAGAGCTTATCCTTTCTTTTTTTTCTTCTTCTTTTTTTTCCTTCAAATTCTGTTACTGTGCTCATCGACACGTGTAATGATTATTCCTCGATTTTTTTGTTTGTTTATTTCTTTTTTTTTTTTTTTTTTTTTGCGTTTAAAATGCTTTACTTTGATTCTTCTTTTTTCAGATCACAGATCTACGAGTGGTTTAGCTGCACCAGGTTCGTGACGAATCGTGCACGGAAATCTCGTAGAATGTTCTGTTCGGGTCAAATGCGAAACAAATCCAAACAAACGCAAAACAAACGAACAAACAAACAAACAAAACAAAACAAACAACAAAGACATCCGTTTCGACTGTAAACTGGAGGTAGAGCTGAACACCCTTCCTTCATCCCTATTCGCTACTTCCCTCACGCCACCCCTCCACCCCATTGCCTACTTAAACCAGTTTTTTGAGTCCGTACATCCACGCCGACCGAACTGGCTCCATCACTGCAATTAAAGTGCATCGTTTCTTCCGCAGCTTTGGTGTAGCTTCCGCGCCATTGTTTTTATTGTGTATTGGCCTTGGCGCTGTGTTGTCACTTGATGGGTGTATAAATACAATGCTGAGGCAGCATTGTGTGCTGTACAACGAACATCATCACAATGAAAGGGCTGATGACAGACATGAGTCCTTTTCGGCCATGCCCAGACATGAGTCCTTTTCGGCCATGCCCACGTGTCCCCCCCTCCCTCCTCCTCCCTCTTTCTTCCTTTTCTTTCTTCCCCTCCTTCCTTGCCTCCACTCCCCCCCCCCCCCCCCCCCTCTTCTCTCTGTCTCCTTCCTATTCTCTCTCCCCCTCCTTCCTTGTCTCCACCCTCTCCCCCTCCTTCCTTGCTTCAACCCTCTCCCCCTCTCTCTCTCTTTCTCCCTCCTGTTCCTCGTTCCCTATTCTCTCCCCCCCCCCCTCCTTGCCCTCCACCTCTCTCTTTCCCGCCCTCTCCTCTCCTATTCCTATTCTCTCGCCCCCCCCCCCCCCCTCCTGCCCTCCCTCTCTCTCCTTCCCGCCCTCTCCTCTCTCCCTATTTTCTCTCCCTCTGCTTCGTTGCCTCCACCCTCTCTCCCTATTCTCTCTCCCCCTGCTTCGTTGCCTCCAACCTCTCTCCCCATTCTCTCTCCCCCCCTCCTTCCTTGCCCTCCCCCTCTCTCCTTCCCGTCCTCTCTTCTCTCCCTATTCTCTCTCCCCCTGCTTCGTTGCTTCCAACCTCTCTCCCTATTCTCTCTCCCCCCTCCTTCCTTGCATCCCCCTCCTCCCCCCCTCTCTCTCTGTCTCCTCTCTCTCTATCTCTCCCCCCCCCCTCCTTCCTTGCCCCCCCCCCCCCTCTCTCTCTCTCTCTCTTCTCTGTGTGTGAGTGTGTAGGGGAAGCAACCATCTCACCATTGAGTCTTTTTCTTTTATCATTAGACCCATCCGACCACACAGGGCCTCTGCAGGGCTGTCAAATGTACACGAGGGAAAAGGTCACACCTGAAACGACGAAATCCTGTAAAAGGTTACAACCTGAAAAAGAAACATCACAGTCTGTGGCATGATAGCCACACTCTTGACATCTAACCCGTAAATAACAGGGCCGTGTGTTTGTCGGACTATATACACAGTTACTCCGTGTGTTTGTTTGACTATATTCGAGATCGAAAAGGCTGTGCCAGTTTTGAGTATAATGTTCTTTTGTGTTTGTTTCATTTCTCCAGTTGTTGCTGCTGTGTAGATTGAGTCAGATACAGGGTATATGGGCAAGCTTTGGGTATCTGCTTTTTTTTCCCTTGGGGTGGGGGGGGAGGGGTATGTCTCCTTGTTTGTTCTGTGTGTTATGTGTTGTCATTATTGCTAGGCGGTTTGGTGTCCCCCAGACCACCCCCCAGTCTCTTAAATTTTTCGCATGAGTGGAATATTCGTTGAACAGCAAAGCAGAAATGATTCAAGGTAGTTTCATTCACACGATCTTCACAGAGTCTGCGGGGAAGAGTGCGCAGATTGTTGAAATTGATCTAATTCGCTACCTCTTCTACATGTGGAGAATCCCTGTTCTTCATTTTGCAAGATCATGACCACTGAACACTGCAGCCTCCTCTTGTTGACAAGACTGAATGGCAATCCAGCTTCTTTCCAGCGTCATTCGGCTTCTGTCTTCCCCGAAACACACACACACACACACACACACACACACACACACACACACACACACACACACACACACACACACACACACACACACAGAGAGAGAGAGAGAGAGAGAGAGAGAGAGAGAGAGAGAGAGAGATTACTCTTGTCTCATATTATTTAAAAAGAAATACTCCACCGGTGAATTTGAAGTGAACAAAACTAAAACGGACACTTGTGTCATTCTGGTCTTTAAGATTGTACATGCCATTTAAGTCCAAGGTTAATTGTGGCCTTTTTGTCTGTGCCGTTTTCGTCTGTGCCCCATTGTCTGTGCCCTTCCAGTCGATTCCATTTTTGCCGCGCCATTTCGACCCCGCCCCTTCTGAACGCGCAAACGCTATACAAAGACCGCCAGTTCACAATATTGAAAGAAAAAAAAAAGAAAAACTTACAGGAAACAGATCGTCTTTCACATAGATACAGCAACACACAGACAAGGAGGTGGGGGAGGAAAGAGGGTGGGGAGAAGCAGAAAGTGGCAGTTAACTATGGCTTCCAACGAAAGCAGTCAGAATTTCACACTCAGCAATTGGTAATGACAACAGCAGTATGATTATACAGTACAACAGCGATCAATACGATGGAGTACAACGCATTGGAATGTAACACAGTGCATAATGATACAGAACCAACTACAGTATAGTACAACTCAGTACAGTGATTACAATACAGTACACTATAGATTAATATACGGGTCTCTGCATAGTACATCACTGTACGACACAGTAAAATGCAACACAATATCGGCATCACTCTACACTTCACTGTGTAAGCGCTCGTAGAGAAGATTTAGATGCTTCTTACTCACACACTCGCAGCTTTCAGGGAAGAACACATCAGTCATCTTTGAATGTCAGCTGATTCGCAATGACATCCCGAACTTCCAAAAACATAGTTAAAAACCGCATTTACTGTTCGTCGTCAGGTTTATTCGTTGACAGAATATTCAACCGTTTGAAAGGGTCGGAGGAGAAAAGAGCGATAATTTCTGAATGCTGATAGGCTCGCCACCACAGAAGAAGAAATGGCAGTTCTAAAAAATCGTTACAATTGTGTATGGCTGTTGAGGGTCTGAGTCGGCTGAGTC
Source organism: Conus betulinus (assembly GCA_016801955.1). Classification (NCBI taxonomy): domain Eukaryota; kingdom Metazoa; phylum Mollusca; class Gastropoda; order Neogastropoda; family Conidae; genus Conus; species Conus betulinus. The sequence goes on along the minus strand of JADBJO010001052.1, from coordinate 162,380 downwards.
GGCAGAAGAAACGAAGCGAGGTGGGTTTCTAAGGGCATCTCTATAGTGTCGACACGGGTGGTATTTCGCTGCAGGGACCGAAAGACCTTGGGGGTTCCGTGTCACAGCCTGAAACACGTTCTCAGCCCCCGTGGTGCCACGTATAGTCAATGTGTTTCGTTAGAGAGAGAGAGAGAGAGAGAGAGAGAGAGAGAGAGAGAGAGAGAGAGAGAGAGAGAGAGAGAGAGAGAGAGAGAGGTTGTGTGTGTTTTATAGTGGGGGGTGTGCGTGCGTGCGTGCGTGCGTGCGCGGTGTGTGTGTGTATGGTGTGTGTGTGTGTGTGTGTGTGTGTGTGTGTGTGTGTGTGTGTGTGTGTGTGTGTGTGTGTGTGAGAGAGAGAGAGAGAGAGAGAGAGTGAGAGAGAGAGAAAATGGTATTTATTGATTATTGCCATTACCCTCATGAAGGGGGTAGGTACAATATATAAGTTGTGCTGGGCACTAATACTTCCAAAATTAGACATCTAGAGAATTGCTACGTCATGACATCTTTAGAGAAAGACATAATAAGAGAGAGAGAGAGAGAGAGAGAGAGAGAGAGAGAGAGAGAGAGAGAGAGAGAGAACTCAATCAAAAAGTGCAGGTTCGTAACTTTTGGCATAGATATCGACACAAACAAAAAATATGAAAAAGGAAAGGAGTGAGACTCTAGAGTGTGTGGAAAGAGACAGTGAGAGACTGAGACGCAAGCAAACAAACATACTGACATACACACACGCAAGCATACACGTAGAGAGAAGGGGGACGCGCGCGCGCGCGCGCACACACACACACACACACACACACACACACACATACACACACACACACACAGAGTCTACTTTGTCACAAGTTTTTGATCAAAAGCCTTTAACTTAACTGTGCCATGCTTGAAAACTGTCAGGGTTCTGCGGGGTTTTTTCTGCTGAATTAAAGCAGGGTTAAACAAACAGCACGTCGGACCCGTGTTTGTTCCCCCCCCCCCCCCCCCCCCCCCCAGGACAGGGTGGGACACGTGATGGATATAGGTTCGGTGCTGCTTGGTGTCCTTCCCTGTCTAAATTTGCCCCCCCGGTCGGTGGAAGGGATCTTCGCCTCTGTCGCATCCTGGACATTTCGCGTTAGCCAGACAAGGCAAGAAGATCGTTTTGTCGACTCGGAGCCCTCACCAGAAAAAAAACAAACAAACAACAAAAAACCCCTGTGATTAACTGTACACCCACAATGCAAAACTCGGGCTTCGCACCTTCACACCACCCACCTTCCACGCAGTTCCTCCGTCTGCCAGAGGAAAACTCCATCGTGAGTGAACAAGCGAAACATACTCAAAAAAAAGTGTAACTCCGTCACTATAATTCTATCGCATACTCGCACAATAGCGGTATCCGGCTGAAGGTGGTAGTCATTTTCTTTACGGCAGAAAAAAGCAGTGACAGAGAAAAGTAGGAGTGTAGCCCAGAATTTCTGGAAGGCGAAAGTGCCCGATTATAACCGGGTCCACGTAAGTTCACGGGGCGCTTGTCCCGAGGTTAAATGGCGATTTCATCGATACATTAATATACAAGGCAGCAGTGAAACGTCGACACTGGTTTTTGTCCTTGTATAAAAACCCAGCCTTTGGAATGCAGACCCCACGACTGTCTGGTTGTGCTGTCAGTGCAGAAGAATAATACTCCCTGTCACATCTGGGCTGTTCACGTGAACGAAACAATGCAGCTCGCTGTATCTTGAACACTGGTTCACTGGGTGCACATCATGGGTGCACACTGACTGGAAAATGTTGGGCATTCCCACTCTGAATCAGTTAGTTAAAGTGGCCACCAGTGGTTGTGGTGTAGCGGTTAGTGTTATGGGTTGACGACTGGGAGGTTGCGGGTTCGAATTTCATCAAAATCATCTGCTGTAGGGTTTCTGGGTTTCAGCTGGTTCCATCCAGTGTAGCTGAATGTGGTATGGACTCAGACGAGAATGTTGAGACCACACAGTTTCTCTTCTCAGCTTTACGGATGTACACTTGAGGGTACATTGTTCAAGTTTCCTGACCAGCTTAGCATGCGTCTCTAATGCATAGATGACTCCGGGATATTTTATGAAAGAGAGCGCACAGTACATCCCTGTCAAGTCTGAGAACTTTTACATTATCGTCATCATCATCAATGAATATCCACACACACACACACACACACACACACACACACACACACACACACACACGCTCACACGCACGCACGCACGCACGCATACACACGCATGCACGCACGCACACAAATGTCAAGAAGTTTATTGCCTTATGCAACTTTCTCTCTTTATCTCAGTTTTTCGTATGCGGGGAGTATAACTTATTTCAAGGTCGACACATTATCTTGGTACATCTGAAAAGGGATCTGCAACGCAAACGCAAAAAAAACTTCCGGGACAACTTTACAGTGGGAGCCTTTAGACTTGATTTAAGCTAGCTCGGGCTCAGTTTTTGGCCTAAGGCGTTGAAAAGACCTGGTCACCGAGGAACAGTTACGCATGACAAGCCTTCCAGGTTGCATCACCTTCTCATCACCCCCCACCCCCCAGGTAAAGGGTCTACCCTCCACCCCCCAGGTAAAGGGTCTGTCGTGTGAAGGTGACTTCCGCCAGCAGACAGCAGCCTTCGTGTTACAGAAGTCAGACTTAATGGCCACTGGGGCGTGTTCAGAAACACCGTATTCTCCTCCCTTTCGCTCCATATCATCGTTCACCCACAACAGCCAAAGTACTGGTGGGGAAAAGTCTCAGTACGCCCCCCCCCCCCCCCCCTCATACCCTCACACACACACACATACGCGCAATCGCGCGCGCGCGCATCTGCTTTTTCTCGTCACAAATAAATGCTACAATTCACACTAAATGAAATTGAGACAAGAGCTGAAAAAGCCATCACTCTTTTTACATTACATTAACGTTTTGCAATTTCAGCATCACAACAGATTATTCTGTGTGCAATAGATGGTGTGTGTGGAAACCTTCAAGCGAGGTAATCTGTGTTAGAGCTTGCTTCAGCGAGAGTGACTCCACCATATTCCTTGGACGACTGTCGCAATTGGACCCATCAGTCGGCTTAATATTCAATCAAAGAGATAAAATGCCAAAACAGGTGTAAAACGGTATGCCTTTAATGCGGACAGTTTGTATCCCGATCATTAATCCTGCGTGAGCTTCAAATCCGGTCTCTAGATCTTTTAGATCTATCGGTTTGATCCATAAACTGAAAAAGATAACCGTTTGAAATGGAAGGGTGGGCGTTATCTTTCTCCGTTTTTTTTTTTTTTTCTTTTTTTTTTTTTTTCTCCTCCCCCGGAAACGGACGCAGTGGGTACAGTGCTACAATTTTTCCTTCTGTCTGCATATATTTTTGTAGATGGAATTTTTTTTTTCGTCTGAATTTTGCCAAAGACCACGCCCCGGTCGCCATGGGACCATTGACGTGCATTAAGTGCGTTACCAAATCTGCTACCGTCCACTTCAGTGCCGGACATGTTTTTCGAAGCACCATCTCAACTGCTTGTCGAGAAGTAAGAAAAAATATCGTCCAGTATCCGCACGTTTGTCCTGTTTATGCACGGAAAGGCATGAAGAGGAACTATTCAGCAAAACGCACTTTTATTCAGGTAGGAACAGATTGCAAAATATAATACAGCAGAATACACCTTTTGAAGTATTTATGTGTGTAAAGGTAGGAAAATGCAGTACCATTAGAACGAACATTTGAAACAGTTTTTGTGAATAAAGGTATAAAATGTATTGCCAGCAGGAAATACCTTTTGAGCTCTTTTAGGTTAAAAAAAAAAGTGGAAAATACAGCCAGATACCAGCCGATGACACAAATTAACTATTTAGGTAGTGAAAGAAGAGAAAATAAAACGATTGCAGAAAGTACTTTTGAACTCTTTGCGTAAAGAAAGGTAGAAAATGCAATGCCAAAATAACTCGGCTGTAAACTGTTTAAAAAGGACAGGGAAACGGATGAAAATGAGTGCGAACAGAACCTAGCTTTGGTCTGTTCAGGTAAGTTAAATATATGAAAATAAAGTGTCATCAGAACGCATCTTTAAACTGATTTCGTAGGGAAAGGTAGGATGATGTAGTCCAGCAGAAAGTACCTTTGAACTAATAAGAAGAGAAAAATATCAGAATTAAGTGCCAGCAAAAGCACTTTTCATATATATCTATGTAGAAACAGGAAAATCTGATACCAGCAGAGCATATCCTTTGACCTGTTCAGGTGAAAGAACGGTAGAGAAACTGAGTGCCAGCAGAACGCATCTCCTGAGCTTTTTAGGTAAGGAAAGGTTAGAAATATACAGTGACAGTAAAATGCACCTTTGAACTATTTAGGTAAATTTAGAGGAGAAAAAAAAATATAGTAAGTAAGAAAGGCAGAATAATAAAGTACCAGCAGAATACATTTATGAACTGTTTAGTAGGGAAACTTAAAAAAAAAAAAACGATTATGCCCACAGAACACAACTTTTAACTATGTAGTTAGGGAAAGGTGGAATAATGTAATGCCAACAGAACGCATCATTGAACCGTTTGTACCGAAATGGAGAGGGAAAATGACATACCTTTAAAGTGTGTGTATATATATATATATATATATATATATATATGTGTGTGTGTGTGTGTGTGTGTGTGTGTGTGTGTGTGTGTGTGTGTGTGTGGTGTAAGAAAAGAAAAAGAAGAAAAAAAACATCCGAAGGTGCTGGGGAGGACTCAGAGAAGCACTGTCTTCACCTGCCTTTAGAGCAGTCTTGTACCACCCTTGGAGGCCTGCGCTGTGTTGACAATGGGTACAGGCACGCGCAGGACACACCATTAAGATATCAAGGA
>JADBJO010001052.1:140000-147500 GCA_016801955.1 Conus betulinus | reverse complement strand
GCGCAACATATATCACACACGTACATACAAGTCGCCACACACACAAGTATGTGACACACAGCTCCACATCAATCAGTCACACACACACACACACACACACACCACACACACACACACTCACTCACTCACACACGCGCGCGCGCTGCGCGCACGGACGCACACGCACACACATACGCACGCACACACAACACACGTACACACGCATACATGCATACACGTACACACACGCGCGCACCGCACAACAACACACGTACGCACGCAATTACACGCACACATACACGCGCACGCACGCACACACGCACATGCACACACACAAACGCGTATGCACGCAACACACACGCACACACATCGCGCACGCGCACACGTATGCACACACACAGACAGATGCACACATAAAGTTTGCGCGTGTACACACGCATCACACGCACGCATGCCACACACATACACACACATGCACATAAATGCGCGCCCACTCACACACACACACACACACACACACACACGCGCGCGCTCTCGCAGAGAGAGAGAGAGAGAGAGTGAGAGAGAGAGTCTGAGTGGTGTACAGATAGACGCATGCACGCGCAGCCATGCCCACCCACTCCCCCCCCCCCCCCCGACTCACACACACACGAGGGAGGGGGGGGGGGTGGGGGAAGAGAGAGAGAGAGAGTGTATGCGTGTGTGTGTGTGTGTGTGTGTGCGTGTGCGCGCGCGTGCGTGCGTGCATGCGTGGGTGGGTGCTTGTATGTGTAAGGTAGGGGGGGGGGAGGGGGGGGAGGGGGGGGGGCGGCGGCGGCGGCGGCAACAGCTGATAAACATTCAACAGACCTGCGTCACACATTTGTTTCTTAAGCTAACCACCTGTCCTTACCACAAATCCTCCCACCGAACAAGTAGCACAAAGGTTGGTGATAAGCAAGCATCAGTTCAGGTCACGCTGTCTGTGCATTTGGGGTCACGCGCTGTTCGTGCATGGCCACGACGTGGGACTACTGTCCTGGTTTGGAAAACCTTCGGCGAATCATACACAAAATCATACAGACTCTCTGGGGATGAACTATGGCACCTTCAGCAGGTTACCCTGACATATTCAACGCTTACGTTTTTTTTCCCTGTCGCAGCCATGTTCTGTACCTCCCCAGTGGCAGACCTCACCCACCATGCATTCGGAGACCCAAAATCAGTCACATCCAAAATCGTGACACTGGTCCAAAGGTAGCGGTCCACCACAGGGCCATCATTAAGACCACCTGTTCGAGCAGACGGCACTACTACGAAATCTCTACGGTGGAGTTCAGTGGTGCAGCGTGCCCGTTCTGTCTTGGATACAGCGAGACAAATACTTGTGTGTGAACAGATTTTCTCTGGCATAGGAGTAACGCAGGATTATGCACTGTGTGGGATATATCAGTTTTGTTGCGACCCTTTTCCCTGAGACAGATATCCCCAAATCTCAACCCCACCCCTGTTTTCTCTCTCTCTCTCTCTCTCTCTCTCTCTCTCTCTCTCTCTCCCTCTGAGTGTGTGTGTGTGTGTGCATTCTGTGTGTGTGTGTGTGTGTGTGTGTGTGTGTGTGCGTGCGTGCGTGCGCGCGAGTGCGTGCGCGCGCCGCATCTGTGTGCGTGTGCCAAGTGCATGTGAGCATGTGTACGCCTGCGTGTGTGTCTCCGATTTTTCCCCCTCTCTTTTTCTGTCCCGTTCGCCCAGCTACGAAATCCCTCCCCATCTTACCCGGACAAAGCGGTATAAACCAGTTTTGATAATTTGGCTGCATAAGATGTTGCAGTCTGCCATGTGCCCGTTTTCTAAAGCCACCAAGTCCGTGACAAATCTGATCCGTGCTCGTGCATTCTCGCTGATGGAAACTGCAAACAATGATTTAAAATGAAGGCACCTACTTAGCTTAAATAATCTGTTTCGTCAGTAAAAACGAATTCTGTACTGCATCTTCGTAGATGAACAAGAACGTGCGAGGCGGGGGGGAGGGGGGGGAAGAAAGAAGACAAATCAGGCCTGATGAGATCAAGCCCTATATCAGCGCACTAACCTTGGTGGACTTTCCACGAAGGATTTAAATACTGATTAATTTGATGGTTTCAGAACAGATTCACTTCGTTTCCCCCTTCTTTTGTTTGTTGTTTGTACGAATAAAAAGGCGACGATATGAATTTGATTATGCATGAAACATCGTGGCTGATATCTACAAATACACTTGCTAGATGGACTTCATCCAGATCTGAAGAAAACTTTGAAAAAAAAAAAAGAAAGAAAGAAATTTATTAATTGTAATTACCTTTGCATATATTGATCGTTTCTTCTTCTTCTTCTTCTTCTTTTTTTTTTTTTTGTTTTTTTCTTTTTGTTTGTTTGTTTGTATGTTTGTTTCAGGACACAGTGCTTGATTTAGAAGTGTAACATTCTCATTTTATTCATAGCTTTGATTTTTAACTTTTTTTGCAACCCTGATGAGGCCTCCTTGGTCGTCAGGGCTATACAACTTGACACAGAGGTCTTAACAGATATGGAGCTTATACAAGCATAACTGCCTTATGAGTAACATATTTGCAGTGTTGCTGTCTTTTAGAGGATAAATTTATCGTGTTATGAGTGTTTGTGCGTCTTTTTTTTTCTGTTTTCAATAAATTTTTGGCCTTTGTAAATTGACAAAGAAATTAAACATGATTAAAATGTCATTATTTTATCAGGCCACTGTTCTGCGTTCCATTTTAGGGGAAAGATACAGCCACAATCACCGAAGCACATTCATTACCTTATGAGAAGCCGGCGGATTTGATGCTAGGTGATCGTAATTCGTCGTCGAAGTGTTTGTCAGCGCTGCGATTCTTTCTCATCAGACCTCCATCATGAAGCAATCACGACTTCGGTCATAGCGTTAAGAGACCACGTCCCCGCCCTTGTCTGTCTTTCTTCAAACTGTCGTCTGCTTTGCGCTGTCCCTTGAGTCCAAAGCGAGGCTGAAAAAGGATCACGTGGTTACTTTTTTTTTTATCAGTTGCACCCGACGAGTGATTTTTTCTTGAGTCAAAAGTTCACTATCTTTCCAGGACACACAGAGAGAAGATACTGTCTGCTTTTTTTTTTTTTTTTTTTTTTTCTTAGGTTACCTGAAATTCATTGCCTGCTTTGGAACCTCGTGACGAACTCTGAAGTCAGTTCAGGTGAGCTTGTCGTATGAAAGTGCGTGTGAGAGTGTGAAGAGGATGTCTTAAGGCGGGTAAAGTCTTTGCAAAAATGATCATGCCTTCACTACCAGATCCTTTGAAGAACTTGCCCTCAAGGGCGGGTTATTCCAAATAGGACGTTAATCTCACCATCTGCCTCTCTAACACACACACTCTCTCTCTCTCTCTCTCTCTCTCTCTCTCTCTCTCTCTCTCTCTCTCTCTCTCTCTCTCTCTCCTCTCTGTAGTGTTAACATGTTAGTATTCTTAGCCCCTTAAGCGACGAGGGCCAGATGCTTATCTATTACGCTTGGGAATAATCTCTCTCTCTCTCTCTCTCTCTCTCTCTCTCTCTCTCTCTCTCGCGCGCGCGCTTACTAAGAATGTCTCTGTCTGTCTGTCTGTCTGTCTGTCTGTCTCTCTCTCTCTCTCTCTCTCTCTCTCTCTCTCTCTCTCTCTCTCTCTCTCTCTCTCTGTGCATGACTGTGTATATATTTTCATCCCTTTATACGACAGCAAACTTTCAAGAAATTATGCCGTACGCACACAAAGAGGATTGTTACTTTTTTTTTTTTTTTTCACTAAACCTCAAGTAGCACAGGGTCACCGGTGGCAAGGTAGATAAACCCGTGTACGCAGTCGTCCTGGTGGATGGCTGCATGTGGCAACGTTTAGGTCTCAACACCAGTTATGTCAGCTATCAAAGCACTGTACGCTTGTGCGAGATCTCTGCTGAAGTGACTCCCACTGGCCTGACTGCCTCGACAGTTTCGTTATCATCCCAAGCTGGCTGGCTGCTCTCGCCTTCCGTTTCTAAGATGGCTCCCCTCCACCATGTCAGTCATATTGACTCTCTGCGCATACCCGTCTTCACGCACTCTCCGCCTCATGCGGAGCGTGGTCTCCAAACTTAGCGGATGTGGTGTAGCGTATATGGGCTAGTCCGAACGCAGTGACGCTTCCTTGATGAAACTGAAACTGAATCTGTGTGGATGGCGGAGTGAAGAGGGTCGTGGAGCATTTCTGCTTATCGATCTTGACGCACCGCTCGTCTTCGGGCCCGAGTTGCGAGTTCCTTTTATCCGCCGTCTGGAATGTTAACAAGCCGCTGTTCCAGAGAGTACTCCTCTGTGCACCACAGCGGTAGGTCGGCTGCGCTCAAGCGATTCCAGCTAGGGTGCACACGGGTGGCGTTTGGATTCCTGGGTCGTCGTGCTCCTCTCTCTCTCTCTCTCTCTCTCTCTCTCTCTCTCTCTCTCTCCGATTTGTCTGAATCTTGTTAGCCTTGTTAGCCAAGTGGGCAAGATCTTCGATTTGGGCCTCAAAATGCCATTGTCCACAATGTGGATGATTGTCACATACTCTCTCTCTCTCTCTCCCCTCTCTCTCTCTCTCTCTCTCTCTCTCACACACACACACACACACACACACACACACACACACACTGCTCTTTATCATTGTCATGTTCGTGCTGGATTCAGTATGTGTCGACGTTCGCGAATTTTTCTTCTGGCGACAGTATATGCTGCAACATGTAGTTTTAGCTTTGCTGCTCCAAGCGTTTGGACATCCCTGAAGAAGGAGTGCCCGCAGCTCCTGCTTTCAAAAGACGCCGCAAGATTTTGGAAGAACACTGTTCCCATCGGTATGTACTGCTATAGTATAGCTAGTTGAGGCTAATGAGAGAAAGTAGGAATTGTGTATAGAAGCGCAATGGGCAGCTTTCCAGAGGCAGTAAGTTGTATGAATATAATTTACTGCTTTCTTTGTTGACAACGATTGTTCGTAGAGCGCTAGATATCATTATTGTTATTATTATATTGGGTATTTATATATATATAGGGCCTATCCTCGGTCACAATAGCAAGCTCTACAATAAACACACTACCTCACTCGCTCACTCAGCGGGCTGCTACCCAGGTAGAGCCGGCCGAAGAGCAGCCTACTGGCGCCCATTCAGTCGTTTCCCGTACCATTCAAATATCAGTCACTCATTTTCATTAATCTCATTTATTCCTCCAGTTTCTCACAGTATAGGATGCTTGTGATATTTATACGTGTCCTCCATTTCCACCGGTACACGATGGCACACGATAACAGTAAGTGACAATTTTTGTGGCTTGGTAAACACCAGACGGCTATCTTCAATCTACATCCATTTTGCCAGGGCAGCGGGGAACCCCCTGCTCTTTTCGATTTTCGACTGCCATGGGCTCTTTAACGTGTGTGCAGGGGGGCCCGAAGGCACACGGGTCTGACTCGCTTATAGTCCCCCATCCGATGGACTTGACGTTCAGTTCGATTTGTCATTGAAACTGGGAAAGGGCGAGAAAGGCAGGGCTCGAACCCAAGCACTTCTCACGCGTTAGATTGGCAGGCGAACGTCGTCTTAACCACTCTGCCACCTTTCTTCCTAGCGGATAGCGGCAATAACGATATCTTTCAATGCAATTTGAATTATATTGATTTGGCTCGGGGAATCTTTTACGTAGTTCTTTTGTTGAACATGAAGGAGACACTTTTAGTGAGCGCACGCACGCACGCATGCACACACACACACACACACACACACACACACACACACACACACACACACACACACACACACACACGCACGCACACACACTCACACACACACACACACACAGAGCACAGAGAGAGAGAGAGAGAGAGAGAGAGAGAGAGAGAGAGAGAGAGAGATTTTCTTTTTTTTTTCGAATGGGTTTGGTAAACGTTTTGACGCAAATGCATTGGAAGGAGTTGTCATGTTTTCCCTGAACGAAGTGTTTTTAAATTTGGAGGGGGGCGAGGGAGTGGTGGGGAAGGGAAGGGAAGGGGCCGTTGCGGTGGGCAAGGGGTGTTGATGGTGGTGGTGATGATGGTGATGCTTTAGTTGCAGTTTAGACATGCCTACCTGAAGACTTTGTATCCAGGCTGTTCGTCATATGGAATACATACTCCTCTTTTTTCTTTCTTTTTTTTTTTTTGTCTTTTAGTCCCTCTTCGGAGCTTACTCTTATGCGTTTCGTGAGTATTAGCCCGACAAGAACTATTTATTTAGGGATTGGAGTGTTGAAGAAGAAGAAGAAGAAGAAGGAACTCCTCTCCTCTTTCCGGTGAGTCAAAATGAGACAGTGGACCTGAATGGAAGGACAGGGTGGAGAGAGGGGAGGATGAACCGATTCAACATTGCAGACTCCGCCTAGGAATGAGCGATCTAAATCAAGACCTTGTTAACCGTTATCTAAGAGCAGATCCAGTTTGTCAGTGTGGCAGTGGTTCAGAAACGAAACGGCCGAACACTTTCTGTTATATTGTCCAAATTACACTAACATAAAAAAAGACACCATTTCCACCCGTGCACCCAGTCATACTCGAAGTTAGCATTTTGCTTCGTGGCAAGCAATCCCTCCGACGTGAGGATAACGAAGCTATATTCAAAGCTGTTCATCGTTTTATTAAGCAATCTAAACGTTTTTGAAAAAAAAAAAAAAAAAAAAAACATGTTGTAAAACTTCGCATACAGTAATGATACATATGTTTATGAAAATGAAATCTTAGCGCAGAACATATTCTCTCTCTCTCAGTCTGTCTGTCTGTCTGTCTGTCTGTCTGTCTCTCTCTCTCTCTCTCTCTCTCTCTCTCTCTCTCTCTCTCTCCCTCCCTCCCTCCCTCTTTCCTCTCTCTCTCTCTCTCTCTCTCTCTCTCTCTCTCTCTCTCTCTCTCTCTAAAACGCTTCATAAAAACGTTAATGATGTGTGAGTGGTTGAATATGATGAATTTTATAGTCTTTAGTGTTTACTCTGTGCAAACTACTATCTTTTCTTATTTTTCCTCGATTTTGTACATGTTTGCGTTTATGTGTATGTGTAAAGTATGTTATGTACATGTATATATTTACATTTTGTATACGTGTGGGTATGTATTTTTTGTTTGTTTGTTTGTTTGTTTTTTTGGGGTCTTTTGTTTAGCATTGTAACTTTAAAAGTATCCTGTCATTTCCTTGTCACATGTGTAATTATAAACAATTGAACACACTATAGGCATTAGCTTGTTGATGTTCAAATCTTTCACGTTTTTTTTTTTTTTTTTTTTTTTTTTTTTTGTAAAGCTACGTGATTGTGAAGTGGAAAAGAGATCTGTTTAAACCAGAGAGGGGAGGGGTAAACTGCTGTTACACCCCGAATAAGGTCTGAGCGGGGATTCCCGCTCACGGGTTTTTTTTCCAGTGGGGGTGGCACGTCTGTGTGACCCATTCGCCGTGTCATGAAGGCAGCCGTTTATAGTGTGTGTGTGTGTGTGTGTGTGGTGTGGTGTG
>JADBJO010001052.1:102500-125000 GCA_016801955.1 Conus betulinus | reverse complement strand
CGAAAATTAATATATCTTGACCAATACGTTCATAATAATCACTGTCGTTTTGTCGTTAAGATGCTGAGTCAGGCGTTCGGATATGGAAACGACAGTCTGGGCTGGTACACCCATCTTGTTTATTTTGATGCGTTCAGCTGCTGTGTTCACCTTTTTCGTTATATGCCGGTTCGGCGTGACTTTAATCCCTATCCCACCCGCCCCGCCCCTCTCCCACCCCGCCCCTCTCCCACCCCCACCCCCACTACACACCCCACTCACCACTCCTCCCCTTTTGCCTTCCACCCCCTCCCAACCTCCACCTACTGATGAAATGAAAACATTAAATCGAGGAAAGAAAATCATGGTATGCGACAAGAACTGGATGTAGTTAAGCCCGTAACGATGATGAAAAAAAAGAGACAAGGAGAACAAAGAATATGGGGGGTCACGTAAACTAGTGTGTTGATTCGCAGGGAAATAGCGCTGCTTACTGTACTTCTCTCTCTCTCTCTCTCTCTCTCTCTCTCTCTCTCTCTCTCTCTCTCTCTCTCTCTCTCTCTCTCTCTCTCTCTCTCGCGAGTGCAATATAGATGCTGCGACTAAAACCAGACCGCCGTCCTTACAGCGTGACGTGAAAGCTATTAATAATCACGCTGTCACTTGCCATCAACAGCGCTACATATCATAATTATCAAGTCCATGTATGAGTCACCACGCATGGCAAAAACTGCGAGAACCATTTTACATGCACGTGTGTGTTATCTCTGTGTGATGATTCTCATATCACTGGGTTCACAACTAGTCCTACTTAGCGCCAGGAAGACTGGTCGCTATTCTGAACGCAGTTGAGTGAACATGACGGTAAAGAATGGATATTATTCAGAATGAAATTAAGTGAACATAATACAACGAAGAATGGTCACTTTTTTTAAAAAACAAAATGTATCGATTTTAACTTTGAAAAAAAACAACAACAAAAACGAACAGCCTTTGGAACAAAATTCAATATACGTGACAACGAAGAGTGTGTCCACAATTCAAAGAAATTCTGTGAACATACACCCCACCCATCCCCCCAACAACACACACGCACGCACGCTCGCCTCTCTCTCTCTCTCTCTCTCTCTCTCTCTCTCTCTCATGGATGGACAAACATTCGAATGGCCACTACTCTGAACAAAACATTCAGTGAACGTACCAATCGAAGAATGGCCTCTGCTGTCCACGAAATGCTGTGAAGGTAACAAGTTAAGAATGGTCACAATTCTGGACAAAACCCGGTAACGCAACGAGGAATGGCTTCTGTCGTAAACAAACTTCTGTGAACGTAACACGGGAAAGAATTACCCATTTTCTGAACGAGATTTTGTGAGAGCGTAACACAACAACAAACGATCACTACTGTAAATCGAAATGTTGTGAAGGGAACAGCCAAGAAAGACCTCTCTTCTGAATGAAATTCAATGAACTAAAACACTGGAAAGTGGTCGTCATACAGAACGAATTTATGTTAAGGTTAACTCGAAGAATAGCCATTATTCTGAGCGCTGTTCTGTGAACGTAATTCAACGAAGAAAGGCCTCTGTTCTGAACAAAATTCCACGCACGTAACTTAGAAAAAACTGACGTTATTCAAAATTTTAAGAGAAGGAAAGACGGCCGCTTTTCTTTCTTTTTTTTTTTTTTTTTTTTTTTTTTCGCTTTTTTTTTGTTGTTTTTTTTTTTAACAAAATTCGAAGAACGTACCATAACAAGAAAGGCTACTGTCCTAAATAAACTTCAGTGAACGTAACAACGAAGACTGGCCACGTTAATAAACGAAATTCGTTAGACGTCTGTCTGCCTGCCTGTCTGTCTGTCCCTGCCCCTCTCCCCTTCCCCGGTCTCTCTCTCTCTGCGTTGCGCATGTGTATGCGTGAACGTAGCAACAAAAATTGGCCTGTATAATGAACGAAATTTATTGAAGAATCGCTATTATTTAAAAAAACATGAAAATAAAAAAACGCAACAACAAAGAATGCTCACTGTTCTTAACGATATTCAGTGAATCTCTCTCTCTCTCTCTCTCTCTCTCTCTCTCTCTCTCTCTCTCTCTCTCTCTTGCTTGCGGTGTGTGTGTGTGTGTGTGTGTGTGTGTGTGTGTGTGTGTGTGTGTGTGTGTGTGTGTGCGCGCGCGCGCGTATGTGCGCGCGCATTCATAGAAGGCTTAAACGGTAGCAGTTTCTGTACCACTACAGATGCTAGCGGAAACCAGCTTGGCAGAAATCTCCCAACCACCACTCTACCCTAACCTCTAACATTGGTCTCGAAAGTAATGAGTACAGTATATGTTTATGAAGCAAACAAACAAGAGAGAGAGAGAGGGAATGTGTGTGTAGTGTGCTGGCGCGCACGCGCGCGTGTGTGTGTGTGTGAGGCAGAGAGAGAGAGAGAGAGAGAGAGAGAGAGAGAGAGAGAGAGGGGTAAGTGGCACCAAAAAAATCGTATCTTGGAAACCTTGAGCTTTGTTTCGATTTTGCACGGAACATAAAACTATTTAGCTGCATATATGTCATTGACGTATGTACTTTTCTCTTTCACATCGCATTTTCCAAACTATAGCTATATGGAGCGTGTTACTTTCGTGCATGTTAAACTGTGTCATCCAGAGAAGAGACCTTTACACAAACATCATCATCATCATCAACAACAACAACAACAACAACAATAACAACAACAACAATGTCACGAGGTCTTTTTATATTCTGTAAAAGAAGCGTCGCTTTTCTCTGTACGTTTGATGTGGGTATTTGTGTCTGGCGTGTTATCAGCAACACTGGAGAGAGAGAGAGAGAGAGAGAGAGAGAGAGAGAGAGAGAGAGAGAGAGAGAGAGAGAGAGAGAGAGAGAGAGAGAATGTTGCTTATAGCCCAGCCGACCTCAGTGAGCCAGTTCGGGGTTGTCATCGCGTTCAGGGCAACCCACAAGTCCTTCAAAACAAACCAACAAACGCATAAACAAATCTAACAAAAAAAACAACAAAAATACTCATTCACACAAACCTTTAAAATACACCTTCTAAAAAAAAAACACCGGAAATTTCGTTAAAAATCTTTCTTCCGTAAAATCTGAGTTCAGATGAAAAAAAAAGAGTTGATCTCTTAGAACTTTCAGTCTTCTACAGTCCATTGTACGTAATGGGTGAATAAGGTACTTTAAAGAGCAGCCGACCGCAGTGGCCATCTGAAGTCCGGATGTAAAAAGTGCCCCGAACTAGCAGAACCTATACAAGCAACAGTCTGACTTCGTCGTCAGTCCGGGCTCTACTGGCGTACGGGCTGCACACCAAAAATGAATGTGCCAAGGCCTTGCTTAAGAAGTCGAGTATTCATAGACTGGCTCAGTCAGATTGTTTCTAGAATTGTTATTGTGTCTGGATGTTGATTCTCCAGAGTAAGTTTCATAATTATGGCCATCAAGGCACAAGCCAGGTGGTTCCAAGCGGACAGATTAAAATCAAGGAACGGGACTATTTTGGGGAGGGGGGGGGGGGGGGGACCACCTGGCTCAAAGATAGGGGGGTTGCGGGTGAATACAAAGGCCGGAAATGTGAGGTCAACTAAAGGGAAAAAATTATATATATTTGGAGATTTTTTGTGATTTCAACATTGAAAATCCCCCGCCTCCAAAAAACCCAAACAAACACACAAAACAAAAAAGCAAGGAAAGTAACTGTTGGGGTGGGGGTGGGGGGGGGGTTCTTTTGATAAAGTATCAGTTTCACACACATTACATACTGGCTCAAATTTATGGTAGGCCTCAAGGCGATTACATGGGTTGATGCAGTGTTTCGGCGTAAAATCCTAATTGTGGCGTGTGGCCGTGCAGGTGAACACTGACGTCGGCATGGCCTCAGCGGGACCGGCGGAAGGCGAGCTGAGCCGGGAGGAAGTGGAGCGCCGCCTGGCGGCCTATGACGTGAAGAAGAACCCCCGCCTGCAGCCCCTGGCGGCGGGCCTGTACCCCCACACCCGCCGCTGTGCGGTCCTCGTGCCCCTCTTCTTCCGCCCCTCTCCTCCTCCTCTCCTCCTCCTCCTCTTCTCCCGCACCCTGAACTGCACGTGCTGCTCACGCTCCGGTCAGCGTCGCTCAGGTGAGAGTGAGAGACTGATGGTTCGTGATGTTGTATTTTTCTTTTTTTTTATATTTTTTATGTATTTATTTATTTATTTATTTATTCATTTATTTATTTATTGCTGCTGCTGCTGCTGATCAAAATACTGAAAACTTAAGTTGATTGTTTTCCTATGTTTGGCTGTTGGTTCCTAGGGGGGGGTGGGGGGGGGGGGGGGGGGGAAGTAGGGGTGAGGGGTGGGGAGGGGGGTACAAGCGCAGGATCATAATAAAGTCACACGAGCCAGCAAGCCACTATATTCCCCCTATCCCACACGTGCGCTGAACCGAACATGTTACGTCAAGCAAGCGCGATATCTTTTCAAGAACATGAAACCGCTTTGAACTCTGGGAAGCTTGTTTCCCAACGTGGGTACATCACGCACCCTCGCCGTAGATTCACATCGACTGAGCGGCGTTGCGTGTGCAAAAACTGGTCTGGTGGTGAAAAATAGGGACTGACCGTGATACGATAAAAAGAAGCCATTATACGTGAAAAGGGACCCCAAGGATGAAGCCTGAGAAGGTGAGAGCATCACAAACAACAAAGGGTTTCGTCCGTTGCTTTGTCCAAATTTAAACACAAAGGGGAAGGAGGATTTTCAGGGGAGATTTTTTTATTTTTTTTTTAATGATACAGGATAATCATAGACAATAATGATTTTGATTACGCAACAAACAATTGCCTAAATTTAACACTTTGTATAAATTGCGAAAGTACGCTTACGTTTTGTAAGAATATGAAAGATAGAAGTAAAGAAGACATTATAATTATGACTGTTTTTTTTTTTTGTTGTTTTTTTTTTGTTTTTTTTTTTGTTTTTTTTTTACTACAGTGGGACTTTTTTTTTCAAAAACATCCCAGCAGACTCCATTTTAAAACTGATATAGAGAAAGACCTCTCCGGGATTACATGACCATGGGACAAAGACCTCTCCCAGATTACATGACCATGGGACAAAGACCTCTCCGGGATTACATGACCATGGGACAAAGACCTCTCCGGGATTACATGACCATGGGACAAAGACCTCTCCCAGATTACATGACAATGGGACACAGACCTCTCCCAGATTACATGACAATGGGACAAAGACCTCTCCCAGATTACATGACCATGGGACAAAGACCTCTCCCAGATTACATGACAATGGGACACAGACCTCTCCGGGATTACATGACAAAGAGACAAAGACCTCTCCGGGATTACATGACAATGGGACAAAGACCTCTCCGGGATTACATGACAATGGGACAAAGACCTCTCCGGGATTACATGACAATGGGACAAAGACCTCTCCGGGATTACATGACCATGGGACAAAGACCTCTCCCAGATTACATGACAATGGGACAAGACCTCTCCGGGATTACATGACCATGGGACAAAGACCTCTCCGGGATTACATGACCATGGGACAAAGACCTCTCCGGGATTACATGACCATGGGACAAAGACCTCTCCGGGATTACATGACAAAGAGACAAAGACCTTTCCGGGATTACATGACCATGGGACAAAGACCTTTCCGGGATTACACGACAATGGGACAAAGACCTCTCTTGGATTACATGACAATGGGACAAAGAGATCTCCGGGATTACATGACTGTGGGACAAAGACCTCTCCGGGATTACATGACTATGGGACAAAGACCTTTCCGGGATTACATGACTGTGGGACAGCATGCGTCTGCAGCAGCATCTACGGCCCTTCGACGCTTAGGATTTTTTTTTATTCACTTATCATAAGTTAATCACAATCATCGTAGCATCATGACAACTGTGTGCAGAATTACAATCAATACGTTTTGAAAAAATACATCATTTTAAGATGAGAGAAAAGGCCGCAATTTTACCGTTTTAGGGGAAAAAAATACGCGCGCGCGCGCGCGCGTGTGTGTGTGTGCATGCGTGCGTGCGTATGTGAATGAGTGTGCGCGCACATGTAAGTGTGTGTGTGCGCACACGCGTGCGTACGTGTGAGAGAGAGAGAGAGAGAGACAGACAGAGAGAGAGAGAGAGAGAGAGAGAAAGGAGGGGGGGGGGGGGGAATGTTGGCTACATTACATCATTCTGAGAGCTGCGCTACTTAGATATTCGCAAGTCCCATTATCCTACAATTTCAGAAGGATTTTCTGTGCTGACAAAACCTGCTTGGACACGTGCGGCAGACTGTCAGCAGGGGTCTGATTTCTTTACAGATTGTTGGAACCATGCTTTGTGCAGGGCCAGGTGCACCTGCACACTGCGGCTATACACTGTAGCCATGGGTTTCGACACACAGGGCACACACATACACGGAAACACACGACGAGAGACAGAGAGAGAGAGAGAGAGAGAGAGAGAGAGAGAGAGAGAGAGAGACAGACAGACAGACAGACAGACAGACAGACAGACAGAGAGAGAGAGAGAGAACATTTTTCATGATTTCGTGATTTCCTTTTTCCATTAATTGTCGCAGTGTGTTATGTAAGACAATATATAGTAATCAACTACATTTGACAGTTCCAAGAAACGTTTTGGGCTGTTTGTTAATCAACTAACATTTCTGTTTAAAATATGTAGTTATGTCAAGATAAACAGAGAAGACGGGTTTTGGAGGGACAGAATACTCTCAAATGTAGCATTACAAACCCGACGGAATTCCTCTTAGAACGTAATTCACCTCAGATGTGAGGCGTAGTGAGAGCCATGGATGCATCTAACCCACCACCCAACCCTTTGACATTTCTACTACCATTTGGAACCGGCGCCGAGTTTGAGATCAACCGCTATCCCTTGGTGTCCCTTTAGATTGTTGTGCGTTTGGAAATTACTACGAATAATTTCCTTTACAAGAGATCTCGAATCCCTGCATCCCCTCAGTGGCGCTGTGTCCACGCCGCTCTTTTTCCGTCCAGTCCAGAGACCGCCACACCCAGTCATATTACAACCCGTCATATCGTCTGTCAGGCATATTCCAACCCAGTCATATCGTCTATCAGGCATAATATTACAACCCGTCAAATCCTCTGTCCAGCATATTACAGCACGTCATATCCTCTCTGCCGGGCATGTTAGAACCCGTCATGTCTTCTCTATCAAACTTGTTACAACCCGTCATATTCTCTGTCAGGCATATTACAACCCTTCATATCCTGTCTATCAGGCATATTACAACCCTTCATATCCTCTGTCAGGCATATTACAACCCTTCATATCCTGTCTATCAGGCATATTACAACCCGTCACATCCTCTTTATCAGGCATATTACAACCTGTCATATCCTGTATCAGGCATATTACAACCTGTCATATCCTCTGTCAGGCATATTACAACCTGTCATATCCTCTGTCAGGCATATTACAACCCGTCATATC
Source organism: Conus betulinus (assembly GCA_016801955.1). Taxonomy (NCBI): domain Eukaryota; kingdom Metazoa; phylum Mollusca; class Gastropoda; order Neogastropoda; family Conidae; genus Conus; species Conus betulinus. Next base: position 117,504 of record JADBJO010001052.1, on the reverse strand, counting down.
CTTCCTATCAGGCATATTACAACCCATCATATCCTGTCTATCAGGCATATTACAACCCATAATATCCTCTATCAGGTATATTACAACCCGTCATATCCTCTCTATCAGGCATATTACAACCCGTCATATCCTCTATCAGGTATATTACAACCCGTCATATCCTCTCTATCAGGCATATGACAACCCGTCATATCAACTCTATCAGGCATATTACAACCTGTCATATCCTCTATCAGCATATTACAAACCTGTCATATCCTCTATCAGGCATATTACAACCTGTCATATCCTCTGTCAGGCATATTACAACCCGTCATATCCTTCCTATCAGGCATATTACACAACCATCATATCCTGTCTATCATGCATATTACAACCCTCATATCCTCTGTCAGGCATATTACAACCCTTCATATCCTCTCTATCAGGCATATTACAACCCGTCACATCCTCTCTATCAGGCATATGACAACCTGTCATATCCTCTATCAGGCATATTACAACCTGTCATATCCTCTATCAGGCATATTACAATCTGTCATATCCTCTGTCGGGCATATTATAACCTGTCATATCCTCTATCGGGCATATTACAACCCATCATATCCTTCCTATCAGCCATATTACAACCCATCATATCCTGTCTATCAGGCATATTACAACCCTTCATATCCTCTGTCAGGCATATCACAACCCTTCATATCCTCTCTATCAGGCATATCACAATCCGTCATATCCTCTCTATCAGGCATATCACAATCCGTCATATCCTCTCTATCAGGCATATTACAATCCGTCATATCCTCACTATCAGGCATATTACAACCCGTCATATCCTTTGTCAAGCATATTAAACCCGTCATAACCTTTCTATGACGCATATTACAACCCATCCTATCCTTTCTATCTTGGATATTACAATCCGCCATATCCTCTGTTAGGAATGTCACAACCCGTCATATCCTCTGTCAGGCATATTACAACCCAGAATACCCTCTCGGGCATATTACACCCCAGAATACCCTCTGTCGGGCATATTACAACCCAGAATACCCTCTGTCAGGTATACTACATTCTGTCATATTCTTCTCTGTCAGGCATATTACAACCCGTCATATCCTCTGTCAGCATATTACAACCCTGTCCTATCGTCTCTGTCAAGCATATTAGAACCCGTCACATCTTCTGTCGGACATATTACGACTCATATCCTCTCTGTCAGGCATATTACAACCCGTCATATCCTCTGTCAGGCATATTACAATCCGTCATTTCCTCTCTATCAGGAATATTACAAACTGCCATTTCCTCTTTATCAGGCAGGCATATTACAACCCGTCATATCCTCTTTCGGGCATATTACAACCCGTCATATCCTTTATGGGCATATTTCAACCCGTCATATCCTCTATCGGGGCATATTACAACCCCTCCTATCCTCGTTAACTAGACATTTTGCAACCCGTCATATCCCTTTTCGGGATATCACAACCTGTTATATCCTCTATTGGGCATATTTCAACCCGTCATATCCTCTATCGGGCATTACAACCCGTTATATCGGGGCATTTTACAACCCGTCATATCCTCTATTGGGCCTCGTTCTACCTCTAGGGTATTTACAACCCGTCATATCCTCTATTGGGCATACTACAACCCGTCATATCCTCTAGTGGGCATATTACAACCCGTCATATCCTCTAGTGGGCATATTACAACCCGTCATATCCTCTATTGGGCATATTACAACCCGTCATATCCTCTAGTGGGCGTATTACAACCCGTCATATCCTCTATCGGGCATATTACAACCCGTCATATCCTCTACTGGGCCTGCCACAAACGACCAAGTCAAGTCGGCCGTGCCATTTGAGACAGCACGTGAGTGACCAGGAAGGCCCGGTGAGGGCAGTGAGGAAGGAGGAGGAAGGTGACGTGGTGTGGACATGTGACAACACCAGGCCGGAGCCTCGTTGACCGTCCTCTCAGGAACAATGCGAGGGAACAGGAAGCAGGGCCGACAGACAAAGAGGTGGACAGTCAACAGTGCTGAGTGGACCAGGAAGTGCTGTTTGTAAAAGCACTGGAACTACGGACGTGACAAAACGCGGAAGGGAAGAAATCTCTCTCTCTCTCTCTCTCTCTCTCTCTCTCTCTCTCTCTCGTCTCTCTCTGTCTGTCTGTCTGTCGGTCTCTCTGTCTCGGTCTGTCGATCCGTATCTCTCTCTCTCTCTCTCTCTCTCTCTCTCTCTCTCTCTCTCTCTCTCTCTCTCTCTCTTTCTCAAGAAAGAAAGAAAGAAAGAGTAGTGTATATATATTCAATCATCGAAATGTTTATCAAAATGATCCGCCGTCGTGTTCCTGTCTGTGTGTAATGAGCGGGAGTGGCCATTGGAGGTGGGGTGGGGGTGGGGGTGGGGGGAAGAGCGAAGGAGAGAGGAAGCTGTTGGAACGAGTTGTGGGCGAAGGGCGGCGGGGGGAGGGAAAAGGGGAGGTTGAGGTGAACGATTGATTTTACACAGTTATGTTTAAACATACCCCCTTGTCTAAAGGGCTTTATTGCGGAATGGATAATCAAATATTTGTCATTGTCACTGTCATTCTCTCTCAGTCAGTCAGTCTGTCTGTCTGTCTTGTCTCTCTCGCATGCGTGCACGCTCGCCTGCGTGCGCCTGCACACACACACACACACACACACACACACACACACACACACACACACACACACACATGCGCATTCTCCCCGAGCTACCGTGAACCCAGGAAACCTTTCAGTTCCCCATGGCGAAAAGAGCATTCTCGCCAGTCTATTTATCCATTCGAGATCGCCCATGCAAATCGACTTGGACGCATTATACATGCAGCTGTCGCAGTTGTTGCGTCGTTTGTGTTGCACTGTTCCCATACAACGTTTCACAACCTGTTCACTGAATGAGATGCCCCCGATCCACTTCATCATTGTGCGAAGGGACACACTTGCCGAGGAGATAGGAACAGGAATTAGGTGGCACAGAGCGCAGTTCAGCAGTAAACTTGTCTGCTTAATCAGGCGTTGGTTAAAACGACATTAACTTTGATTTGTAACTAAATTCAGCAGATAATTTGCAGTCTATACAGAGAATGTTCGCAGAACCCTTTTCATGTGTTGTGCAGTATTCACGCAAGCGCAGTTTTGTCACCGCGCAATCTGTCATAAATTATGTTCGTGGGACGATACTTTCCCGCTTGAGTAGGTATGGGAGGGGAGTGGGGTTAGGGGTTACGGCAGGAGCAAACGAGGTGTGCACAAAAAAAAAAGTTCTCAGCAATAAACCACAAGCAGGCAGGAGACAACACACAATCTGTTTGGAAGACTGGAGTTAAAAGTGCACATGCAGTTGACTTGCACGGCTTCCCTTGAAAACGCTTGCAAGGTGGAAGCGTTGCTTCGGGCAGCTGCTCGTGAAATAGTCGGGGTGGGAAGACATTTCTGTTATTTCCATGACGTCCTTGCGGTTGTCGCTCTCGGTGGTAGCTTGGTTGACGCAGTATACAAGTCTGTTGTGACAACATTACACAGGACAGAGTGAGCGACTGTGATAGTCACTCTGTCCTGTGTGTGTCGTTATACTGATTACAACAGCTATGGTTGACTCGATCACCAGTCATTATAGTTATAGTCATTATTCCCGATGTGTTTCATCAAATCTCTGTGTCTGTCTGTCTGCCTCTCTCTCTCTCTCATTATATTCCCATGACTCATATTCCTGTCACTCTCTCTCTCTCTCTCTCTCTCTCTCTCTATTCCCATGACTCCCATATTACTCTCATCTCTCTCTCTCTCTCTCTCTCTCTCTCTCTCTCTCTCTCTCTCTCTCTCTCTCTCTCTCTCTCTCTCTCTCTCTCTCTCTCATTCACTGGTGCTGTCTTCCCTTAGGGTTAGGTCTATCAGACACGGCAGCGTCCGCGAGCAGGCGGGAAAGACACTCACCTGTTCACACATTATTGTTTACCGAACGAGGCGGGCAGTTCGTTGTTGAAACATGCCGTCAACGCCATGCATAGTGTGTTGGGTCACACTGGAGCAGGAAGCAGCTTGCAGCCGAGAGGAACTAACAGTCGTGTATACACGTCGGCCGATTTGTGCGCCGTGCACTTCCATTAAAACGTGATTCGTCACCGACTGCAGTGGTTTGCACAGTCAGCAGAAAATCGATGTCACGGCCTCTGCAGGAAAGGTGCAGCGCTGCGCGCGACGTGTTGACAGTTACACAGCGGCGCGGTTTGACACTGTGCGAGAAATCTGCAAGCGCTCTTTGACGTGCTGGCGCTATGAAGCAACGCAGTTTGTCACTGTGTATAAATGGCAGTGTAATGCTGCGCAATAAATGGCAGTATAATGCATGCAGTTTGTCACTGTGTAATAAATGCGCAGCGCTCTTTTTAACGTGTTGACAGTACAAAGCAGCGCAGTTTGTCGCTTTGCAATAAATGGCAGAGTGATGCAGCGCAGTTTGTCACTTTGCAATAAATGGCAGAGTGATGCAGTGCAGTTTGTCACTGTGCAATAAATGGCAGTGTAATGCTGCGCAGTTTGTCACTGTGCAATAAATGGCAGTGTAATGCTGCGCAGTTTGTCACTGTGCAATAAATGGCAGTGTAATGCTGCGCAGTTTGTCACTGTGCAATAAATGGCAGTGTAATGCTGCGCAGTTTGTCACTGTGCAATAAATGGCAGTGTAATGCTGCGCAGTTTGTCACTGTGCAATAAATGGCAGTGTAATGCTGCGCAGTTTGTCACTGTGCAATAAATGGCAGTATAATGCTGCGCAGTTTGTCACTTTGCAATAAACGGCAGTATAACGCAGTGCAGTTTGTCACTTTGCAATAAACGGCAGTATAGTGCAGTGCAGTTTGTCACTGTGCAATAAACGGCAGTATAATGCAGTGCAGTTTGTCACTGTGCGATAACGGCAGCATAATGCAAGGCAGTTTGTCACTTTGCAATAAACGGCAGTATAATGCAGTGCAGTTTGTCACTTTGCAATAAACGGCAGCATAATGCAGTGCAGTTTGTCACTTTGCGATAAACGGCAGTTTAATGGAAGGCAGTTTGTCACTTTGCAACAAACGGCAGTATGGTGCAGCGCAGTTTGTCACTTTGTGATAAATGGCAGTATAGTGCAAGGCAGTTTGTCACTTTGCAACAAACGGCAGTATAGTGCCGCGCAGTTTGCCACTTTGTGATAAATGGCAGTATAATGCATGGCAGTTTGTCACTGTGCAATAAATGAGCAGTGTCCTCTACCGTGCGGACAGTTTTTAACGCATCGCGGGTTTGACACTGTGCAATAGTACTGCGCACTTTGTCATCCCACAGTCTGTCAAATGATCATGTGATGATCAATTCTGAAGAAGAAGAAAGTGTCAGGTGGAGAGGGAGGGGGGAGTGAAAAGGGGAAAAAAATCACCCAAGAGCTGCAGCAACAACATGTACATGTAAGACTTCGGAGCAGTAACCACGAGCAGGCATAAGCTACACTTATCTGTTGAGATCTTTTGTTGAAGTTCAAACGCGCAGTTACTCGTATGGCTTGACCTGAAAGTGTTGCGAAGTAGAGGAGTGCTTTAGGTCGTCGCTGGCCGAATGATTTGGTGAGAAACCTGCAGTGAATCGTCACTGCGATCGTCGCTGTAGCTCGGTCTGGATCTGTCGTCACTGCTATCACCGTCACTGTCCGCACTGCGTGTGTGTGTGGTCGTCGTGTTCACGACAGCTGCTTTCGTTGACTCTGTCATCGTCAACCTAGTTATAATGATTATTCGCGACGTATGTTATCATCATTATAATACTATGATTCTGTCTGTCTCTCTCTGTCTGTCTGTGTCTCTTTTTCTCGGTCTGTCTGTCTGTCTGTCTGTCTGTCTGTCTGTGTGTGTGTGTCCTCTCTCTCTCTCTCTCTCTCTCTCTCTCTCTCTCTCTCTCTCTCTCTCTCTCTCTGCTCGTCACCTTCATCGAAATTTCTGTATGAGTTGGTGCTTTATCTCTCTTTATCCCTTCCCTATCACATTTTTGTATTGTGGTCTAAGGCAACGCACAGCCAACCATTTCTAAATTCCCTTTCGTTCGTTGCCTTCACCATTTTCATCTGGCTCGGCATTATGTTGTCTTCGACAGTGACCATACAAATTATATGAATATATAAATAGGAAGTTATGAAACATTGATTATAAAATATGAAATGTTAATTATGAATTATATAAATTCTATAACTATGCAAACAGTTATACGTCTGTCTGTTGGTGTCTGGTTACTACAACCGTAACCATGCTACCCCCTTCCTCTCTTCATTCTCTACGCCATCCCATCCCCCCCCCCCCCGCCCCCCCCCCCCCCCCCCCCCCCCCCCCCCCCCCCCCCCCCCCCCCCCCCCCCCCCCCATTCCCCACGCCTTTCTCTACCTGCCTGTCCATGTCTCTTTGCAGCTCTACATTTCGTCTTTGTTCATATTCGCCCATAGGGTGGTAAGTCGTTTTTATACGTTGGAGACTTCTTCTTTTCTTCGTTTTTCTTTTTGTTTGTCTGTTTGTCTGTGTGTTTTCCTGCCTCTTCCTCTTATTTTCTGTCTTTCCCAGTTTGAAAGGGTTGTTTTCTTTCAAACATAGACATTCATACAGTTTTGAAACTTAATTACATGCTATGATAACCTGTTCAGTTATATCCCCCTTCGCTGCCAGAAGCATACGTCATCCGTATAAATTAAACGATTGACTTTTTCTTTTTCTTCTTCTTTCTTTTTCTTTTTTTTTTTTTTTTTTTTTTTTTTTTTTTTTTTTCTTTTTTTTTGTTTTTCTTTTTTTTTTTTGTAACAAATTTACATTTCCTGCCATCATCCCCCCCCCCCCCCCCCCCCCCCCCCCCCCCCCCAAAAAAAAAAAAAAGAAAAGAAAAATGGTTGTCATCCTCATTTTCTCCCCTTCCACTCCTCCCCCTTCTTCCCCTCCCCCCTTTTACACCCCTCCCCATCCTTCTCCCACAGCCCTTCTTTACCCTTCTACGGCCCCCACACTGGCTCCTCAACCCCCCATTCCTTCATGTTCTTTTACTTCCAACAACAACCAACCATACAGTTTGAGCCTGATGTGTACGACTTCTACCAACCCTGTTTTCCAGCTCTCACGCCGACACCGCCGCTTTCCCAGGCGGGGTCCAGGACCCCGAGGACGTCGACGACACCGACACGGCGCTCCGGGAGGCGAAGGAAGAGGTGGGACTGTCCCCCGGTGACGTCACCGTCATCGCCCACCTGCCCCCGTACTTCGTCAGCAAGAACAACTCGGTCTTTCCCCGTCGTGGGCTTCATCCCGCACGACTTCCGGCCCACGCCCAACGAACAGGAAGTGGCGCGAGTGTTCAGCGTGCCCTTGAGGAGCTTCGTGGAGCAGGACCGGGTCACGCACGGGCAGTTCCGTTTCATGGGGCAGACCTTGCAGTACCCCTTCCTGACGCACGTGGTGGACGAGGAGCCCATCCTGGTGTGGGGGTTCACGGGGATGGTGTGCGTGGCCCTGGCCCGGGCCATCTTCGGGCCGTTCCGACGGATGCCGCTTCTGGTTCCCAGCGGGGAGGGAGGGGAGGAGGGTGCGGACGGGGATCTACGAGGCGAAGGGAATGGCGATGACGGTGCGGATGATGACAACGTGTTTGGGGATGTTGAGAAAGCGTATCATCTGCTGTGCTCCGCTGCCCGGCCCCCTAAAGGCCGTCTGTGAGGTGGTCGTTCCTGATATGTTCTTCCCCTTTTGTAGTTCTTGCTCGGCCTTGTGGTGGCCTTCACGATCGATGCGGCATTGTGCATTGGTCTTTTTTTTTTTTTTTTTTTTTTTGTCTTTTATTCATCTATTTGTTGTTAATCTGTCTGTGACCGCCCAGCTCAAACCGGGCTTAATTCGCGCAGGCCATTTTCTGTCAGAGGCTGAAATAAGTGATTGGGGGGCATTTTGACTCTCTCTCTCTCTCTCTCTCTCTCTCTCCTCTCTCTCTTCTTAAAAATATTTATTTTCTTTTTTTTTTTACAAAAATACGTTTCTTACGCCCTAAATTTTTTGTGTGCCAGTGTTCATTCATTTCAAAACACTGGGCAAACGAGTTGAAATGGAATTTTCATAAAACTCACGGAAATGTGCGGGAGGGGATTTCAGCAAACTTCAGAAGCCATTTTCTCTCAAACGCGCGAAGTCACGATTTTAAAAAATCTTTACCCAGCTCATGCCTTTTTTTTTTTACAAAAATACGTTTGCTTTACGCAGCTCTCGAAATTTTTTATGTGTGGTCAGTGTTGACCTATTCATTCATATATTTCATTTACTTACACTGCCAAAGTATACATGGAATTGTGATTCATACCAGAGGACATTTCATTTTTTTTTTTTTTTTTTTTGACAAAGGAGAAATGGGCTTTGTGGGGCTCAGGAAAAAAAATGTTTCAATAATTTTTTTTTTCACGAAAACCGCCCGTGCAGCTCGCGGTTATGTCACGATTTTCTTACATCTTTACCCAGCCATGCCTGCGTGCGTGTTCAAATGGCAACCGTGCAGCTCTCGACAATCGAGTTGACCGTTGTGAGGGATGGTCATATTTATTGACCTATTCATTCATTCATTTACTTATTTACCTGTCTTTTGTTTTCCAGGTATACAATGAAACTGTTGATTCCCCAGAGGACTTTCATTGTTGTTTTTTTTTTGACAAAGGAGAAATGGCTTTGTGGTCGCTCAGGAAAAAAATGTTTCATTTGGTTTTTTTTTTGATCGCTTAGCGTCTTCACGTTTGTTTGGAAAACGCTGTAAGCCGGTGCATGCGTTTGTGCCTGCCTGCGTGCGTGTTCACGGGAGTGCATGCACATCTCTTTGACGTTAAGATGGCATCTTCATTAGTGACTCCATACTTAGTTCCCACTACTTTGTTGTCTTTTTCAGGGAGATGGACGGGGGGGAGACTGGAGAAGGGGGGGGGGGGGGGGGGGGGGGAAATTGTGATCATCGGAGGATTTGTTTGTTTGTTTGTTTTTCAATCATAATACACTGTCCCTGGGTCTCTGAGGCCCAGACCTTGGCACACAACCGACACAACTGGAGGAGCTTGGTGAATTGCTCTTCAGTGTGGTGCCCTAGTGACTCTCCAGGGAGTTCATGGAGAAGAAGTTCAGTGGTCAGCACACTGACGCCTACTTCCATGTAACATTGCCGTTGCATGCAGTCCACTGAGCTTTTTTATTTATGACATGTTGTCTTGATTGAAGAAGAGAGAGAGAGAGAGAGAGAGAGAGAGAGAGAGAGAGAGAGAGAGAGAGATTGCTTCGTTCTTTTACAGAACTTACACGTCTGAACATATCATCTTGATCTTCAAGGAATGAACAAACCAAATGATCCTCAGCCTAAGCTAACATATCTCTTGGTTTTCAGGTGTTCCTGCATCTATGGGTTTAATAGTTTCGAGTACGTACAGACAGATGTTTTTGCTTCTTATTGCTCTGTTTGTTACATGCGAATGTTCACATCTGTGTATTTTTTTCTGTTCTAGTGTGTATGGATTGTTTTTGTTTTTTACCCGACTGTTATGTCTGGCGTCCCCCCTACCCCACCCCCACCCCCTCCCAAATAAGTGACATTTTTGCAGAGAAAATGTAATCATTATTTTTGAAAATGATGTCATAGATACATGGAATACCCGAAGAATTGACATTACATTTTAATGAATACATTTCAGCAAATACTTTACGAAAACACCGAAATACATAGTTCCCTTTCTATAATCAACGTAAGAGAATTGATGGAAAACGGTTTTTGAAAACATGCTGATGCACACTTTCCCCTCCAGAATGAGATGGTTAATAAACTTTTGATTTGCATTCCGAATATTTGAGTTTCTCGTGCCAAATGATATATAGTGTTTGGTAAGTTTATACGAACATCTATTTCTTCATGTGCTTTTTCTTTTTACAAATTTCCTTACATGCAGTTAGAGACTCCGAGAACGAGTTAGCAAATGAAATCAGTTGAATCGTACCCGTGCAAGTATTCATTTGTTACTTACGCTTGCATCTGATCAAGTACGATATTTGTGGGATATATGCCTATATCATGCAATGTTCTTTTTAATAAATGTGTTACTCTGTTTCTTGTGTCTTTGATGATGTTTGGAACAAGTCGCCACTATGACGCAACTAGTCGATCAAGGAGAGAGAGGACCTAGCAATGATTAGGCGTCTTTGAGAATTAGGTCACTGGTGGCACGTGCTGGTTTCACTCCAAAACATGGAGTTTACCGCGGACAGCTCTCTTTCCCCCATTCTTTTCACCCCCCACTCAGTGTCACCCACTCCCCCCTCCTCCCGCCGCCTCTCCCCCACTCCGCTGACTATCCTCTCACTCTTTCCGACAGTCTACAGATTCTTTCCATAAAGCTCAATGCGCACTAAAGCTGCTGACACACGAGCCTTTTCGTCCGTACAGTTGAGACGAAACGTTTGAACCTGTGCGGTCCGACCAGTCAGTGTCGAATGGACGGAGTGCTTCACGATAGTTTTAAAACCTTCGAGTTTGATCCCACATGCCGCTTCAAAGGACTGTACAACTGAATACGAAGCTTTTTCTCGAATATTTAGATTCTTATAATTTTTTGAGTTGACATTCCAAAGCACATCATGGCCTTGGTACAATTCAGTGAAGTGTTTGGTCTCCGAGTCGGATAGTCTGACCGCCTTGCCGGACGACGCCATTTTTCCTTGTGCCATGGGTGTTGGCTCAATGCTGAGCGTTGATTGGTTGGAGAATACTAACTGTCCGTTTCGAATAGATTACGGTATATCTCGAACGGTCGGGTTTAACTGGATGCCGAAGTCCGTTTGAGATGTACGGTTACTATGACAGACGCTACGTTTGGGATCGGGTTCGACGACCGGTACTTCCGAAGCGTACGGGCGGGGAGGTTCGTGTGCGAGCCGCTTAAGTCTTTACCTTCAACTCTTCGACAAAGGCTACGCCCTGCAACCGTTCGGATGCGCTAAATATTTTCACCACGCAAATAAAATCTGCATGCCTTTATGCCTCCCTTAAAAGTTCTTCTTCCTGCACTTTGCTTTTGCATTATCACATGGTGCGTATTCACATCCCAGTCAAATGTCTCTCAACACGAGGTGTGGAACTTGTGTTTCTTCAGTCGTTATGATGGTGTCGTGTAAAATGAGGAGAACGGAGAACGCGTTTGTGTTGTTCCTTTAGTCATTGGTATGCAGAGTCAGAGAAAAGCTGTCGTGGAGGAGGGGAGGGGGGGGGGGGGGGGGGGGGGGGGGGGGGGGGGGGGGGGGGGGTGAGGGGTGGGGGAGGGGGAAGGGTTCATGTAGTACAAATGCTTCTCCCAACCTTCCTGGAAACCTGTGGCAGAAATTTCTCCCTTCATGTCCCTCGTTGACTATGCTGCTTTATCTTCGTTTTCTGTCGTGTGTGTGTGTGTGTGTGTGTGTGTGTGTGTTTTGATTTAATCTGACTGTATAGTGCATTGATCCGTCTGATGTCTTCACTCACTTTTCTCTCGTTGTCAGCGTTGCCTTGTGTGATGTGGTGGTGACTCTGGGCTTATGTTGTGAATGTGTTGTCACTGAGACAGATGGTGGCTGTTTGTGGGTGTGGTGGTGACTCCGGGCTTATGTTGGGAATGTGTTGTCACTGAGACAGATTGTGGCTGTGCATGTGGTTTTGTTTGTCTTTATTTGATCAGGTTTCTGAAAAAAAAGTGTGTTCAGACGTTTTAACGATAACGATATGAAAAACATGCGGGAGAGGGATGGTGGTGTGTGTGTGTGTGTGTGTGTGTGTGTGTGTGTGGTGTGTGTGTGCGTGCGCGCGCGCGCGCGCGCGTGTGTGTGTGTGTGTGTGCGGTGTGTAAGTTACGGGTATTAAAACCGGTAAATGTAATTCATGATAAAAATCGGTATATGTCTCACTGTTTGTCTCTTTGTCCGTCTCTTTCTGTGTTTGTGCATTAGGAAAGAAGGAGGGGGGCGGGAGGGGGGGGGGGGGGGGCCCTGTCTCTGTCTGTGTGTGTGTGTCTGTTTATGTCTGTCGCTCTCTGTCCCTGTCCTGTCTCTGTCTGTCTGTGTCTGTCTGTCTGTCTCTCTCTCTCTCTCTCTCTCTCTCTCTCTCTCTCTGCTGTCTCCCCCTCTCTCTTCCTTCCTCTATCCTCCATTGTTCCTGTCCTGGTTACTAACATTGTTTTGAACATTTTTTTTTCTCTAACATAATCTTTCATTGGTTGAATACAACGTACGTCTTAGGCAGTCTAAGACGGTTCGTTCGTAAGTTCCATTTCTGGCAGGATTCTTCGCGGTCCAAAAGAACCTATTGTCACCAGTAGTGTCTTTCACTAAGAACATATTCTGGGTGGTCCAGTTCTTATGAAAAATATTGTCGGTTTCGAATTGAGTGTTATGAAGAATACGTTGTGCTAAAAATCTCATCTTGATTCAAATCTATATGACATTTTGATTTATCATAAGCTGAAAACACGTCTCTCCAAAAAAAAAAACGGCTGCGTTTTCTATTTGTTATCTTCCTAGATCCGTATTCACGCACATTGTTTATTTCTGGGTACATCACTTAAAACGTGTGTGGAACTGATGAACAAAAATCACAGTGTGTGTTTCATAGGGTTTATCCCCTAAGGAACTTTTGTTGTGTGGTTTGTCAGTAATAAATTTCTGTGTGAGTGTGCGTGCGTGTGCGTGCGTGTGTGTGATAAGGTTGGTGGCTTGTGTGCTGAGCCAAGCTCTTGTACAGAAGCGGAGGCAGAACAAGTTGCACGTGCGTGGGGGGGGTGTCAATTAACACATCACTGCCAGCTCAGGGAACGCAAATCATAAACCGTATGCCAGATCAGAGAGTGTGTGTTCGTTGTGTTGGTGTTTCCTTGTTCTTTCTTCCTTTCTTTCTTTCTTTTCTTTCCTTTTTTTCTTCTTTCTTTTCTCTTTCTTTCTTCTTTCTTTTCTTTTCTTTCTTTCTTTCTTTCTTTCCTTTTTTCTTTCTTTCTTTATTTCTTTTTTTTCTCTTTCTGTCTGCCCTTCTTTCTTTCTTTTCTTTCTTTCTTTCTTTCTTTCTTTCTTTTTTTTTTCTGTCTTCTGTCTTTTCTTACTTTCTTTCTTTCTTCTTTCTTTTCTCTTTCTTTCTTTCTTTTCTTACTTTCTGTCTTTTCTTTCTTTCTTCTTTCTTTCTTTCGTTTCGTTCTTTTTCTTTGATACTGAAAGAGCGGTTCTGTCATGTCTCTATCAATGTCTCTGCCCACTCCAATGCCCCCCCCCCCCCCCCCCCCCCCCCCCCCACCTATCCCTCCCCCCCCCCCCGCCCTGCCATCCTTAAATAATTGTTTTACACACACACCCGCGCGCGCGCGCGCGCGCGCGCATGCACGCACCACGAAGACTCAAAGATTGCATATTTTCTGAGCCATTTTGGAGGCAGTGACAGCTTAAAGTGAACCCCCTCAAATATTGGAATACATATGCAGTTTCCGTATTTTCTTCACAGAACTTTAAAACGCAGCAGTCACTGAAAGATGCGCACATTCCTGACATTTTTTTACATCCGTTGAACGCTACTAATTTAGTTGTTTTCTGTACATTAACCCCATGTTTTCTTTCAATGCGATTCTCATAAAAAAATCAACAAACAACAACAACAAAAAAGGAAAACAAATTGTTTTTTTTAAAGCAAACTGTAAAAGTGGACAAGTAAAAGGGTCAAGAGAAAGCAAAGCGAAAGTAAACGAAATTGCAATGACATATGATGATAATCAGGAAAGTTCACATCAATGCTTCACGGAGTGTCATGGTTTATGGAATGTTGTTCAATATCATTCGAAGTCAATGAAGAGGGGGGAAAATTGGGGGAAAAGGTTTTGCTCTGACACGTCTGAAAATAAATCAAAATCAGAGGTTTTAACCATGGACAAACACACACACACACACACACACACACACACACACACACACACACACACACACACACGCAAGCACGCACGCACACGTGCACGCGTGCGCACACACACGCATCCATGCGCTCGTACACTACCACTTCGACCAACCGTAACAACAGCAGCAACGTCAACAATAACAATAACACACATACTTGTGCATACGCACACTACCACCACCAACGACCAAAAAACAGCAGCACAAATACATTAACAACAACAACAACAACAACAACAACAACAACAACAACAACACACACACACACACACACACACACACACACACACACACACACACACACACACACACACACACACACACACACACACACACACACACGCATGCACAGACACCACACACTGCCAAAACATTCGATGATTGAAGAGAACTTTGCCTGCACTCGTTTCCTGCCTTTATGATTGACTGTGGGTTTTCTACGAAGACGGATAACCGCAGCGAGAGAGAGAGAGAGAGAGAGAGAGAGACGAGAGATGAGAGAGAGAGAGAGATGAGAGAGAGAGAGAGAGAGAGAGAGAGAGTCATGCATTTGCCAGTTTTGAGAACGAGAGAGAGAGAGAGAGAGAGAGAGAGACGAAATCAATTCAATTAAACCAGAGAGAGACAAAGAGAATCTGCTAGTTTTGAAAGAGAGAGAAAATGGATCTGCTATAGTTGAGAGAGAGAGAGAGAGAGAGAGAGGAGAGAGAGAGAGAGAGACAGAGAGAGAGAGAGAGAGAGAGAGAGATCGCTTTCAACAGATGAATAGGAGAAAGAGAGGCACACAGAGACATGGGAGAGGACATATATCATCTATCATCAGCCGCTAGCTGAAGGTGTTTAGTCTGGACGGGGGTGAGAAGAAATTGATCCCCAGGTGTTTTTTTTGAGAGAGAGACGGTACGGGGGCAAGTCACACTGATCGTTTCAAATAGATAAGAGAGAGAGAGAGAGAGAGGGAGAGAGAGAGAGAGAGAGAGAGAGAGAGGAAGGAAGGAAC
>JADBJO010001052.1:85000-100000 GCA_016801955.1 Conus betulinus | reverse complement strand
TGAACCAGCAGTAAATGTTAAAACTGATAATTGATCAAAAAGAACTACTCCTCAGCGATTATTTCCCTTGTTCCTGGGGATTACCACCGACGGAATCACATACAATCTTCAGAGACGTGACCTTCCCCCTAGTTGATGTCGCATTGACGGCCTTTTGCACTCACCCGTGACCCTATCTCTGCGTCAGCTGGAAGACCCAAAATAGTCCCATTCCTTTCATTTTAATCTGTCTTCTTGGAACCAGCTGGTTTGTACATTGATAGGCATCTGAAAGAAAATTAAGCGAATCAACTTTCAGACACAACAAAACAAAAAACAAAACAAAAAAACCTCTCTCAAAACAATCTAATTGTGCCAGTCTATAAATACTCAACTCCTTAAAACTAAGGGCTTGGTGCTTTAATTCTTGGTGTGCAGCCTGTCACCTAGCAACGCCATTCAGTGGCCTGATCCTGAAGCCATAAACACGAAACAAAATATTAGTCTGCCAGTCTCGCGCGCCCCCGTATAACTACAATCAGATCGAGCAGGTGTGAAATGGCCCCCGAAATCTGATCAGGACAAAAAGTACTTTCACACAGGTGCTGCACGCTTTTTTTTTTTTTTTTTTTTCAGCATCGAACATTGTCACCTAAAATCTGTGAAGTGCGGTGAGATTTGGCTGTCCGCTAGAAAAAAAAAAAATAAAAAAAGAGAAAAGGTTGTGAGGTCGTTGGCACAGCGTTGTATTGTATTGTAATGTATTGTATTGTAGTGCATTGTATTGTTTTATACTGTATTGTATGACTTCCCCGACAGAACAGGTTTCTGTCTACGGAATTAAGGCTGTTTACCTCAAACAGAATGTGTCGCATAAGAAATCAGAACCCTGCATATCCCCCTCCCCCTCTCCCCCCCCATCCTCCTACCCCCCACTACCGCCCTCTTCTTCTGTCTTATTTATATATATATATATATATATATATATATATATATATATATATATATATATATATATATATATATATATTCTTAGTCTATCACCTACAGTAAGTTTTAATGCTTCTTTGCAAAGTTTTTTATTTGGTTGGTTTGGTTGGTGGTGTTTGTTTTTTTTAAATTTATTCCCGTCTAGCGCGCCATTTCAGAGGCATTATTTTCACACCATTCATTCCGGCTCTCCGCTCACAGATTAATCCTGTTTGTATTCCCTCGCAGTCCGGCACCGGCAATCCATATGGAGCAGTCAGTGTTAAAGTCGTTTTGAGGCGACCCACAAGAGGAGAGACACTGCGCTACTGCCGAATAACTTTGGTGGTGTTCAGTAGTGACTGCCGAAGAACTTTGATGGTGTTCAGTGGTGACTGTCGAATAACTTTGGTGGTGTTCAGTGGTGACTGCCGAATAACTTCGGTGGTGTTCAGTGGTGTCTGCCGAATGACTTTGGTGGTGTTCAGTGGTGACTGTCGAATAACTTTGGTGGTGTTCAGTGGTGACTGCCGAATGACTTTGGTGGTGTTCAGTGGTGACTGCCGAAGAACTTTGGTGGTGTTCAGTGGTGACTGTCGAATAACTTTGGTGGTGTTCAGTGGTGACCGCCGAAGAACTTTGGTGGTGTTCAGTGGTGACTGCCGAATGACTATGGTGGGTGTTCAGTGGTGACTGCCGAATGACTTTGGTGGTGTTCAGTGGTGACTGCCGAAGAACTTTGGTGGTGTTCAGTGGTGACTGCCGAAGAACTTCGATGGTGTTCAGTGGTGACTGCCGAAGACTTTGGTGGTGTTCAGTGGTGACTGCCGAAGAACTTTGGTGGTGTTCAGTGGTGACTGCCGAATGACTTTGGTGGTGTTCAGTGGTGACTGCCGAATGACTTTAGTGGTGTTCAGTGGTGACTGCCGAATGACTTTGGTGGTGTTCAGTGGTGACTGTCGAAGAACTTTGGTGGTGTTCAGTGGTGACTGCCGAATGACTTTGGTGTGGTGTTCAGTGGTGACTGCCGAATGACTTTGGTGGTGTTCAGTGGTGACTGGCGAATGACTTTGGTGGTGTTCAGTGGTGACTGCCGAATGACTTCGGTGGTGTTCAGTGGTGACTGCCGAATAACTTTGGTGGTGTTCAGTGGTAAATGTCGAATGACTTTGGTGGTGTTCAGTGGTGTCTGTTCTGAGCTAACATACGCGAGGCACCACATGCTATGCTCCTGAGTACTGACGACAATGATTGCTCAGTCATGGAAGCAAAAGTGAATGAGCGTCCCTCTCCGGTGAGTGTCATCATGTTCGTCAGAGCACCAGTCCCCAGGAACTCTCCGATATCGGTGAGCTCGACACTAACTAACCATGGCCATAAATGTGAAGGGAAAATCGAGACCGAGGTCACCATGGAAGCAAGGCATGAAGGGGCCACAGAATCTGAGACTTTTGTTTTAATGCTGAGGATAATGGGAGGATCATGAAGATGATGCTACAGAGTTTCATTCTGGTCTTAGACTGCGTAACAAGGAAATGCATAAGCTTCCGTTGAAAATATATTCCGGCGTCAACCAGGCCCGAGAGATACAGACACCTGCACTGTAGGTCAGCAAATTTGAACAGTATTTCCAGAGACGCATTCATCAAGTGGATGTAACTAAACTGGGTGGATCCAGTTCAGCCAACAACAAACTCAAATCATGATAGGACCCGGTCGGGGTCAGAAGAAAAAAACCCCACAGATGAAAGTGGCTCTGATGGGAATCGAACACTCGACCTCCAAACCCGAAAAAAACGCGACTCCAGCAGACCACGTTTGGCTCGGTTTAACAACAGTCGGACTGATCAGAAGAGTAAATCATCTCTGTATAAATCATAGTGATAGTCACCCTTGCCACACCGACGCCGCCCAGCGTTTAATCCTGCATTACTCCGCATCCTCTTGTCATGTTTTAACGAAGAAACCGCATACATTAAAGGAAATCTTAAATTAGGCAGGGAAACATAAACGGTTAATGGTAAGCGAAGAAGAGAAGTTTTGCTTCTACAGTGAAACGCATGTGTACAACTCCAGACTGACGCTGGTGTCCATGGTCCTTCACCTGGAAGAGTGTAAACAGTAGGCCTAAATGAGAGGTGAAGAAGGTAAGTTTTGCTCCCACTGTCAAACACATGTAGGCTCCATAACTCTGCACTGATGCTGCTCTCCATAGCCATTCACCTGGTAAATGCAGACAGACGAGAGGCATAGACAACGAATAAGGAAACGTCATCAGTAACGTCACTCCGAACTGACACACACATACAGCAGCAACAGCGGCAGAAACCAGACACGATCTTGGGAGACCACAGACCTCCGTCAAGCTTGAATACTCGTAAATTTTGTTAGTCTGCTGTGACTAAGCAAAGGTCAGTTCTCTTCTCCCTTCCCTTCCCTTCCCTTCTCCCCTACCCTCTGCCTTCCCCTTTTCCAGTCATATATCCCTCATCATCCATCCCCCCCTACCCTTTTCCTCCCTTGAAATTGTTATTCGCTTTCTAGATCCGGATTGGTATTGGCGATCTCCGTATCCGTACCAAAAACTACAAGTTTTGATATGTAGAAAAGCTGATGCAAAATAAAATGAAACAGAATAGAATGAAATAAAACAAATACATAAATAAGTAAATAAAATGGAAGAGAAATGAATGGAATGAGTAAAATCCACGCTTTTTTTTTTTTTTTTTTTTTTACAGTAAAGACGGGTTTAAATCTGAAGTGCACTCGCGCGCGCGCGCGCCACGCGAGAGAGAGAGAGAGAGAGAGAGAGAGAGACAGACAGAGAGAGACAGAGATCCGCCCTTTGAATCGCACTGGCAGGAAATCTCATGGGTTCATTCTTCGGCCCATTCCATTGCTCCACCAGTTTTTCCTGAAACCAGTATAGGTGCCTCTGCGCCATCTTGCCGACAGACAGTCAGACAGACAGACAGACAGAAAGGGAAACCGACAGAAGCTGGAGAGGACATAACCTCTTTACCGGGAAGAGACGAACAAACAAAATATTTTGTTCCAGACTGGTGAAGCATTCTTCAAGTCGTGAGCATCGTCACACACTGGCAGACAACACACGGAGGAACGGAAACAAACACAGGTAACCTCAGTCAGGTTGATATGAAAGCGGGGGGCTGGCAGACATAAACTGCAAAATAATAAACAGGAAAAGGCAGCTTTTACTTCTATGGAGTGACGATCATATGTACATCACTCCAAACGGATGCTGTGGCTATACCTAATCACCTAGCATTTACGTAGAGAAAGAAGCACAGAGAACAAACCTTGAAAACAGCAATGGATGACCCAGCTCGCTCGTATTTCCAAAGGCGGGGGGGGGGGGGGGGGGGGGGGGGGGGGGGGGGGGGGGGGGGGGGCGGGGCGGCGGCGTAAACACAGCTGCGACTGCAGTAAAAATGTAAAGTACAAACTGAGACTAAAGAACGGTAACTCTTGGGGTTCTACTGTTCGGATTCTTGAATTGTATGAAACAGTTATACCTTGGAATTGTTGTTTATCACGGGCATAAGTTGCATAATGTGATAAGGTTTGACCCCTTTTCGCTGCTCGTTTTGGTGTCTGAATCAGGCAAGTGTTGCTTACAGCTTAGCCAGCCGTGGAAGCCACAACCCGGTGTCGTATAAATATCTGGGAACCGTGATATCTGGGAACGCGTTCCCAGATTTCCTGAACTTCCAATCGTGAAATCTGGGAACTTTGTGAAAGTCATGCCAAGACATTATTGGAAAAAAAAGTGACAAGAAGGCTAGAGATCTCAATTGCACCGAAATAAATTGTTTCCTACCGTATCTCGAAAATCCATTCTTTTTTCGTCTTCTTTCTGCCCTTCTGAGCTCTGAAAGACCACGTTCCCAGATATCACGGGCCTTCCCAGATATCACAGTACATTTTGGGAACGCATTCCCAAAGAAATCTGTGATATCTGGGAAGCCTTCCCAGATATCACGTTCCCACATTCACGCGACACCGGTGTAAGCGTGCAAATTTCAAAAGGCACAGTGCGTTAAGTTAAAATGCTGAGGCTGAAAATTAACACAAAATCAAGCACAGAACCTACATGAATGATCTACAACGAAAGCATAACACCAGATGCGTTTACGTCAGATCCAACGAGAAATATTGAAATCCTTTCAAACCCAGGGAAAGGGAAGTAACACAGAGGCTTAAGAGTGTCTAACACATTTCCGGTCTGGTAATGTTGCTTACAGCCCAGCAAAGGGCCATATCAGGGCTGTCGCCGCGCTGAAGTTAACTCACAAGTCATGTCTAAAAAAAAAAAAAAAAAAAAAAAAAAAAAAAAATTAAATACATAAATAAAAATCACACAATCCTTTGAAATACACCTTCTAAAAACACACCAGAAATTTAGTTAAAAATCTGTCCTGTAAAATCCAGAAAATATGTTCATTTAGTTAAAAGCCATCTCAGGTGTCCTGTAAAATCTTAGATCAGATGAAAAATGTTCATCTCCCTCAGAAAGCCAAAAGATCACATCAGGTGGGACATCTCTGAACAAGGCTTTCATGGTGTCTGCGGTGAAATGTTTTATGCCTCACGTCATGCAAGTCCCAGCACTCTAAAAGAATGTGTTTTACCGTGACATGCAATGCACCATGGAATGCTTCCGGGTAGGAAAAAAAAAAAAGCTGTGAAATGCAGTGAAGACTGAATGCACTACAGCCAGTTCTGACAGTAACACAGCTAGTTTTTTTTTTTTTTTTTTAAACCCCAAATGTAAACAGAAAGAAAAAGAAAAAGAAACACGCGAAGGTGCTGGGGAGGACCCAGAGAAGCACTGTCTTCACCTGTCTTTAGAGCAGTCCTGTACCACCCTTGGAGGCCTGCGCTGTGTTGACGACGATGGGTGCAGTATATATAACAGAGTGGTGACTGAACGTATTGGAGTTTGGGAAAATCAAGGGGAAAACAGTATGAAGCTGAACGCGCCGCAGTTAACGCTGACAGCGATCCACTGTCTGATCTCCATTGAAAGACCGGGAACAGGAGGCAGAATGTAAGCGACCACTGAGCGTATTTACGATAGCGTAGAACGTGGGGACGTCAATGCATGGGCTGAATGAATGAGAGGCAAGGGTTAACAATGACCGAGCTAATTACTCACTTAGTCCTTTAAAGATATGGTTTAAAAAACGCAGTGAAAAGAAAATGTAGGTAAAACGTAACTGTGACCTGAACGTGGTAAGGGAGGGGAAAAAAAAACGGGTGACCCCAATAATGAGGAGCACATCAACAACTTAGAGGGTGTCCTTCATCAGCCGTGAGTTGGGTGTGCCAGAAATAAGAGGAGAACCCCCCCGTGTGGAGGACCTGCTGTCAGCTTGGAAAGACCTTCAGCTGCTGTCCAAGCGACGCCCCCCCCCCCTTTTTTACAAGTTTCGTAACTAATTGATCTCCATAGATAGCCAGATTGCTCTGTCCCTAACCCCAGGCAACACATCGAGCCCACCCCCCACCGTGCCAACGATTCCCAGTCGCTTATATACTCTGTTTCACTCTGTTGAACAGACTGATGCTGGAAATTCTCTCTCTCTCCTCTCTCTCTTCTCCCGCCCTCTCTCTATCGCGCTACTACTCTCTCTCTCCTCTCCCTCTCCCTCCCTCTCCCCCCCTCTCCTCCCTAGATCCCACCGCTATCTCCCGCGCCCTCTCCTCTCCCCCCCCTCCTCTCTCCCCCTCCTCTCTCTCTAGCCCCCTCCCTCTCTCCCTCTCTCTCCCTCGATCCCTTAACTCTCCCGTCTCTCTCTCCCTCCCTCTCTCTCGTCTCTCCCCCTCTCTAATCTTCCCTCCTCTTCTCTCGCGACATGCTACTCCATCCCTCTCTCTCTCCCAGCTCTCGCTATCCTCTCACTCGCCCTCTCTCTCTATCCCTCTCTCGCTCTCTCTCCTCACTACTATCTACTCTCTCTCTCCTCTCTCTCTCTAAACGATCTCTTTTCCTCAATCTCTCTCTCTCTTATCTCTCTCTCCCTCTCTCGCTTCTCTACCTCAATCTCCTAGCTCTCTCTACTCTCTCTCTCTCCATCTCTCTCTCGCTCACCTCTCTACTCTGCTCTCACTCTCCCGGTCTCTCTCGAATCTACTCTCTCACCCTCTCTCTCCCCTCTCTCTCTCTCTCTCCGTCTCTCTCTATCTCCTCTCTCTACATCTCTCTCTCTCCCTCCTCTCTATCCAATCACTCTCTCTCTCTCTCACTCTCTCTCTCTTCTCTCTCTCTCTCTCTCCTCTCTCTCTCTCTCTCGCTCTCTCTACTCTCACTCTCTCTCTCTCTCTCTCTCTCTCTCTCTCTCTCTCTCCCTCTATCTCTCTTCTCTCTCTCTCTCTCACTCTCTCTCTACTCTCACTCTCTCTCTGACTATCTCTCTCTCGCTCTCTCTCTCTCTCTCTCTCTCTCTCTCTCTCTCTCGCCTCTCACTATCTCTCTCTCTCACTCTCTTCTCTCACTCTCTCTCCGATCACTCTCTCTCTCTCACTCTCTCTCTCTCTCTCTCACTCTCCTCACCTCTCTCTCTCTCTCTCTCTCTCACTCTCTCTCTCTCACTCTCAGCTCTCTCTCTCTCACTATCTCTATCTGCTCACAAACTCTTCTCACTCTCTCTCTCTCTACGCTCCTCCTCTCACTCTCTCTTCTCACTCTTCTCTCTCCTTCACTCTTCTCACTCTCTCTCTCTCTCTCTCTCTCTCTCTCTCTCACTCTATCTCTCTCTCTCTCTCTCTCAGTTGTGGACTGACACTGTCTCCAAGGGGAGGCAGTATCTGCATCTGTACAAGTGTATATATATGTGTATATACACGCAGACATAAAATAGTGGCACAGGCAATATTAGGTAGGGTACACAAGGTCTGACCAGCGCGCTGGGCAAATGCGCAGATCAGACATCTGTTAAATCGTATCCATGAAACCCTCGTCTAAACAGTCCTTTCATCTGGTCAATGGTTAATGTATTCATCAGCTGCCAATCCTGCGCAGCGTGCTCTTTAAAGGTAACATAATTATGGTATAGCGTACATAGACTGGTCCGCGTGCAGTGACAACTCACTGATGAAACTGAAAAATGGGCGGTGTGCTGAAACTTTGTACGTATAGGCTTGGCCCTAGGCCATGTCTGGGACTGTGTTAGGGCCCCTTTCTACTGGTCTTCTTCAGGGAAAACAAACAACACTCAGGATAAGGAACATGAAGGACGAGCAAAATTTGTCAAATTCGGCGCAAGATGGATGTTGAATGAAAACGAGGCTGTTGGGAAGGAAGCGATGAGAGTTAAAAAATAGTTATGATGACAGTGATCATACTGATAGCAAAAATGATAATGATAATGTTGATGGTGATGAAAAAAAAAATGTTGAAAAAAAAAATGATGAAGAAAGGATTACTACCACTTCGGGTGATCACATGACAGTAGCAATTGCAGGATGGGAGAAAGGGGAAGGGTTTAGTAAGGAGAAAGGCTTCGGGAGTTGTCTGTCTTAGGGTTGTTTTTTTTTTTTTGTCTTAGTTGTTGTTGTTTTTTCTGTTGTTCATCTTACGTTATTTATGTTGTCTCCTTTTCCCGCCCCCCTCACTTGTGAAGTAATCTTTGACGTGCCGAAGAGGGATATTCACCTGAAGGAAGAAGAGAAGAAGAGGCAGAGCAAAGCTGCACGCAGTACTACAGCTGCAGCTCTCATAGTGATCCAGGTGGCTAGCCTTTCAGGATTTCGTTTAGGACGCAGTAAAAAAGTAGATGAAATAGCAGCGGCGACTGAACGTGGTGGGGAGGTAGTGGGGAGGTCGGTGCAGGGCTGAATGCACTGTGGCCAGTGGTAACAGTGGTCCAGTTAGTTAGGCAGAAGGATTACGGTCAGACCGGGGGTCGACAGCCAGTACGCTCGGAAGCCTGAAGCTGGGAAAAGTCGATCACATCTACAGGCACCTGATACTGATATAATCTTATACATATACATACATGTATGCATACATACATACATGCATACATATATAAGGTGTGTGTGTGTGTGTGTGTGTGTGTGTGTGTGTGTGTGTGTGTGTGTGTGAGAGAGAGAGAGAGAGAGAGAGAGAGAGAGAGAGAGAGAGAGATCGTGTTTATCTCTGTTTGTGTATATGAGAGAGAGAGAGAGAGAGAGAGAGAGAGGAGAGAGAGAGAGAGAGAAACGAACAGAAAATTTTAATCAGTGTAGGCCGTGGCCCCTTCTGATGGGGGTACAGTACAACCATTCATATAAGTCGGCAATTTACATCGTCTGACAACAGGTAGCTGACAGATAAGCATATCCAATATGCACAGTAACTGTAATAGCTAAGTACACTCAACTGAGCAAAATTGTGCGCCTCTAAAAGGCGCTGTATAAGTACATGCAAATGTTCTTTAATTTAAAACTCCTTCATTTTGATTTGCCATAAGTAAAGCAGCTCGAAATGAAGAAGGGTCTTCATGAAATTTCCTTGGAATATATTCATGGCGTAAATTCTGAAGTGCAGAGCAACAAAGTTAAAAGTTAATTCATCTTCATTTGCTTTTTGCATAAAGGACACAGCATATCAATGTTTTGAGACTTTGTATGTCAGTGCTGATGTACTTTGATATCCGTAATTCCGAATCTGAATCTTGTCAGGTAACGTTTAATATAGCTATTAATATTAAGTGGGAGATATATCTCACAGCTGTTGATGTTTCAAAAAAATTCTGTAAAATGAACATCGATCACTACTCTGGATGTTTCCAAGGCAGTTTTGCCATCGATTATCTGCCAGTCTTTGTCATAACCGCTTCAAAAAAGCATTTACATTTTCAACGCCTTGATTCGTCCAGACGAATCCAAGTCCACTACGAAACAAAAAGTCCCGAAGGCCTGAAACCCATGACTTTTCACCACGCGATTCTAATCCTATGAGCACATTATATGCTTTACAAGGTAATCTTTCATCATCCATTCATAGCAATTTTGTAGCTAGTATTTATTACACTGCACAGCCGAATTGAAATAAATAGGATAACGATTTGTCTCCCCATAAACGCATTCATTTGGTGTCTTCATATGAACGCCAAGAAATTTCTTCAGAGCAAACAAATGGACTTTTTCTACATGAACAGCGGATTTATCTAAACTCCAAATCTCAGCACCATAGTGGGCAACAGGGTGGACTTGGGCATCAAACAGTTTTAGACACACTGTTAAAGAACTGTTACTCAACATATATAAATTTTGCAAGATACAGAGAAAGGCATTTTTTTTGCCCTGCTTGCTAGATCCTGGCATGCAGCTGTGAAACTCAAGCGTGTGGAGAAATATATACCAAGATATTTATAACAATTAACAACAGCAATCATTTGTCCATTAAAAGAAATCTTTCTCTTGCTGCCAAATAACCGTCCTTTCTGAAAACCATAATGTTGCTCTTCTTCATATTCACTCTCAGCTGAAGTCTAGATGCAGCTGAGAGTGAAGAAGAAGAAGAAGAAGAAGAAGAAGAGAGAGAGAGAGAGAGAGAGAGAGAGAGAGAGAGAGAGAGAGAGAGAGAGAGAGAGAGAGTATGTGTGCGTACACCCAGAACTGAAACATGTACTCTTTCCATCTTTTCCTCCCCCCCCCCCCCCCTCATTTCCTTCCCCTCACCTATTCCCTCCCCAGCTCGCACATCCCTAATCCCTTCTCGCCAATGTCCTTCCCTTTTTTGTGTGCATTTCTTTTCAGTAATTCTCTGCGCGTGTCCTCCCTGAATTTACTTTCAGAAAAATGGGACAGGACGAGGATGACAACACCTTACCGGGGTCGTTTCGGTAAGTCAATGGGACAAGATGAGGGATGACAACACCATACCGGGGTCGTTTCGGTAAGTCAATGGGACAGGATAGCAACACCATACCGGGGTCGTTTCGGTAAGTCAATGGGACAGGACGAGGATGACAACACCATACGGGGGTCGTTTCGGTAAGTCAATGGGACAGGACGAGGATGACAACACCACACCGGGGTCGTTTCGGTAAGTCAATGGGACAGGATGAGGATGACAACACCATACGGGGGTCGTTTCGGTAAGTCAATGGGACAGGATGACAACACCATACGGGGGTCGTTTCGGTAAGTCAATGGGACAGGACGAGGATGACACACACCACACGGGGGTCGTTTCGGTAAGTCAATGGGACAGGATGAGGATGACAACACCACACCGGGGTCGTTTCGGTAAGTTAATGGGACAGGACGAGGATGACAACACCATACGGGGGTCGTTTCGGTAAGTCAATG
Source organism: Conus betulinus (assembly GCA_016801955.1). Taxonomy (NCBI): domain Eukaryota; kingdom Metazoa; phylum Mollusca; class Gastropoda; order Neogastropoda; family Conidae; genus Conus; species Conus betulinus. The sequence continues at coordinate 88,729 of JADBJO010001052.1, read as the reverse complement.
GGACAGGATGAGGATGACAACACCATACCGGGGTCGTTTCGGTAAGTCAGTGGGACAGGATGAGGATGACAACACCATGCGGGGGTCGTTTCGGTAAAGTCAATGGGACAGGATGACAACACCATGCGGGGGTCGTTTCGGTAAGTCAATGGGACAGGATGACAACACCATACGGGGGGTCGTTTCGGTAAGTCAATGGGACAGGATGACAACACCATACGGGGGTCGTTTCGGTAAGTCAATGGGACAGGATGACAACACCATACGGGGGTCGTTTCGGTAAGTCAACGGGACAGGATGAGGATGACAACACCATACGGGGGTCGTTTCGGTAAGTCAATGGGACAGGATGAGGATGACAAACGCCATACCGGGGTCGTCTCTGGTAGGTCCCAGGTTCGATTCGTGAGGCAGGTTTGAAACATCCGAAGTTTCGTGTTGACACGTTTCAGATTCACAAGTGCAAGCACTTGAAGAAGTGCTATGGTTAGGATTAGGGTTAGGTGTTGCACTGGGATTAGGGACTGGTTAGAGATAGGATTCTCTTGACGTGTTGGATCTAATAGGAGAAGTGAGGTTAGGCTTAGAGCCTAGGTTGGGTTAAGGTGAGGTGTCTGGGGTAGGATTAGGTTAAGACGGCTGACACACGAGCCTCCCCGCCCGTACGGTTGAGACGAAACGTTTTGAACCTGTGCGGTCTGACCAGTCAGTGTCGAACGGACGGAGTGCTTCACGATAGTTTTAAAACGGATGTGAGGTGAAGGTCATTGTGATCCCACTTGCCGCTTCAAACGACTGTACAATTGAATACAAAGCTTTTTCTCGAATATTCAGATTCTTATAATTTTTTGAATTGACATTCCAAAGCACATCATGGCCTTGGTACAATTCAATTAATTGTTTGGTCTCTGAATCGGACAGTTTGACCACCTTGCTGGAAGACGCCATTGTTTCCATGTGCCAAGGGTGTCGGCTCAATGCTGAGCGTTGATTGGTTGGAGGATACTAGCTGTCCGTTTCGAATAGATCACGGTGTATCTCGAACGGTCGGGTTGAACTTGATGCCGAAGGCCGTTTGAGACGTACGTTTACTGTGACACACGCTGCGTTTGGGATCGGGTTCGACCGGTACTTCCGAAGCGTACGGGCGGGGAGGCTCGTGTGTCAGCCGCTTTAGAAGTTGTTTTCGGGTTAGAAGTAGGTTAGAGTTAGGCTGAAGAACCTGGACATACCCGATCTAGGACACATCGGACCTGGAGTGGTATTGATGTTAAAGCATCTCTCTCTCTCTCTCTCTCCTCTCTTTGTGTGAAAACACACACACACACACACACACACACTCTCTCTCTCTCTCACTCACTACACACACAAACGCACATTCACACACACACGTGCGCAAGCACGCATGCACAACACACACATACACGCGTGCGCGCAAAACACACATATTCACACACACACGCGCGCGGGCACATACACACAAGGGCGTGCGCATGCACGCGCGCACAAAAGTACACACATACACAAGGGCGTGCGCGCGCGACACACAGACATACACACTCTCTCTTTTCTCTCTCTCACACTCACACACACAAACGCACATTCACACACACACGCACGTGCGCACGCACGCATGCACACACACACACACATACACGCGCGCGCGCCAACACACATATTCACACACACACGCGCGCGCGCGCACATACACACAAGGGCGTGCGCATGCACGCACGCACGCACGAAAGTACACACATACACAAGGGCGTGCGCGCGCACACACACACGCGCGCGCGCGCGCGCGCGCACACACACACACACACACATACACACACACACACACGCACACACACACACACACACACACACACGATGAACCAGGTGTGAATAATTGACCTTGATCCACTGGCTAACGGGGATTACAAGAGGTCGGCGATTACATAGGTTTACTTTTCCTGAGCTTGGTCAATGTCTTTTTTTTTTTTTTTTCCCTCAGTTCGACGGGTTACGTTTTCTGTAAGGCACCTATGAACAATGCACTGGCGTGACCGCTGCAAGAATATTCCCCCCTCTCCGCTGTTCCACACATCTGAATTATGTAGTCGCACACGTCTTAACGCGATCCCCACTGCCAAGGGAGACCATGAGTGTCTACGCTGCGCCGTAAGAGCCTCGGTTCATTGTCCTTGGGTGACGCACTGCTAAATCTGGGGAGGGGAATTAAAAAAAAAAAAAAAAAAAAAAAAAAAAGCGGTTAAAAGGTACGTTATACGCATGACCGGAAAGATCCAAAGGTGAACTTAAGGTCAAGGAACATAGGCCCAAGACCGGAGGTCGGAACGGAGTCCTGACTGATGTTTAGGACGGCAGCTAATACAACTAACCACCCGTCTATGTGTTTCATGATTATGATTATGAGTATGGTGTGTGTGTGTGTGTGTGTGTGTGTGTGTGTGAGAGAGAGAGAGAGAGAGAGAGAGAGAGACTTCATGTATGTGTGTAGGACGGGGGGGGGGGGGGGGGGGGGGGGGGGGGGGGGGGGTGCGGTGTGCACGCGCGTGCGTGCGTGCATGCATATGTCCGTACGTGAGAGAGAGAGAGAGAGAGAGAGAGAGAGAGAGAGAGAGAGAGAGAGAGAGAGAGAGAGTGTGTAGAGAGCGCGCGCTCTGAGAGAGAGAGAGAGAGAGAGAGGAGAGAGAGAGAGAGAGAGAGAGAGCGCGCTTGCCGAGGCAGAGAGGAGAGAGACAGAGGAGAGAGAGAGAGGAGAGAGAGAGAGAGAGAGAGAGAGAGAGAGAGAGAATGACCGCAGCCAGGACAGTTCCACTTGTTCACCCCCATGTCTGTCTGTCGGTTGTTTAATCTGTCTGGCAGCCAGGTTGTGAAACAGCTGGAACTGATTCTGACAACAGGTGGTGGAAACACTGAATGAAACTGACCCTGTCTGGTGACAACCCCATAAAAGATCCGAATTATAGGACGGGTCCGTCATATTTATTGTTCCCCTGCCACCCAACAACCCCCCTCCCCCACCCACCCCCCCCCCTCCCGCAACTCCATCCTAATACTTCCCCTGCTCAGTACTCTCCCCTGCTCGCTATTCTTTATGTTCAATACTCCGTGTCTAACAACTGTACCACAGGAGGATTTTCTCCGCTTCCCCTCTCTCTCATTTCTCCTCAAGAGCTTCTTTCCGTGCAAGACCACGGCCAGTTCTGTTGCGGATACTATTGAAAATGTTTTCAGGTGCTAACGGATCACGTAATATCATTAGATTTCAATAAATCAACTCTCGTGTTTGGCGGAAAGAAGCTCTAGGGAAGCAGGGTTTGGAAAGGAAATCTTATTCATATTACCACTGAAGACCACACACACACACACACACACACACACACACACACACGCATACGTCTTTAGCAAATTAGGGCGAGTATTGAGCAGTGGTGTCTATCCATACAAGAAGATTGAGATGACCCCAAATCGAGGCTCTGTGAGCAAAGCTCTCGCCAAACCTACCACATCGATATGAACATGGTGGATCGATGGCATGTGACTCACGTACAAACCCATCAAACCTGGCTCCGATCCACGCTACGCGTAGACCTCAACGTCAGCCAGAGGTCAGGTCATCCCAACTAAACCCTGTTGAACCGAACCCGAACCGAACCGAATTCTATAAACACAGAGATGAAGATAAGCAAATGGGGCTGGACTGGTCACACACTACGAAAG
>JADBJO010001052.1:57500-80000 GCA_016801955.1 Conus betulinus | reverse complement strand
GCTCTCATTGTCCAAATCGCAAAGAATTGGTTCTCATGGTGCTCCAACGATTCAGATTCAGTTTCTGCGTGCCCCTCACTCCCCCCCCCCCTCCTCCCCCGCCTCTCTCACCTCAAACTTCTGCTCCCGACCGCCATCCCCTCTCTCTCTCTCCCAACTCCATTTCGCTGTGGATCATTGGTCATAGCGACATAGACTGTTACAGGGCTAGACATTCCCAGATAATCGTCAGCTGTCCAGAATACAAGTAATACAAAAATCTACTTGTCCTCAAATCTGTTTGTCAACCATATTTCTACTTAGCCTTTCTAAATAAAGAGAAATTAAATACATAAAAAAAATAATCCGCTTACCAGCAACTTGGACGCGATTCGTTTTATCTGAGAGACGAACAGTCTGCAAGAAATGCTGACTTGGATCAGATTCAACAGCATATTTGCATGTATATCCACAACACCACCGGCAGTGTGACGGAATTTTTTCTCTTCATTGTGGAACAGCCATTCATGATTTTTTTTTTTTAACCTGATTTCTGAAATGTACTTTTGCTCGTCAGTGTGCTCATATTTCTTTCTTCTTTCCTCGATCTTTTCCTCGGTTAAAAGTCTACGATTGCTCTTTTTTTTCCAGCTAAAGTCTCTCAAATTCCGGTGCTGGAAAGACTCAAATATGGACATTTTGCTAGCTGTTTGAAACTAAGGCCGACATGACAAAATATTTTAGGTCAAAGTCGATAAATCGCGCCCTTGGTGGCATTTTCTGCACAAAGATGACGCTCACCTGAAATGGAGAATTAAAGGGATTAAATCTAATATTCTCGTGCTGATCAAGCACAGTGCATATTTGTTACTGGCACATTCTGTCAATAGAATTGTATGTATTGTTCATCACACCATGTTTGGGAGGAGTGCACTCTAGCTGACCGGTCAGTCATCCTTTCACTAACAGAGTCAAAGATTGGTTGACCCGACGCACATGTGGAGACAGCAGTTCCACTTTGTCCACCAGAAGATTTAGTTGTCGCGGATAATCGGACGGGTGGTTATTACCAGCCATGCCCAGGAATGCTTTTATCGCTGTTTTCTTGTATTGGAACAATGAGATAAATAAACTAACAAATACACATACACATGCAGACACACATATGTGCTATACATTGATAACAAATCTTCAAGGATAAGGTGAAAATGGGCAACATATGTACGTAACATTGGGCAGCATTTTTTCCAAGTTCCGTTTTTCATGCAGTTTTATATAGTAAATACATTTTCGTCATTTGTAACGAGTAATATTCCAAGATACGGACACGACACCACGAGCAAGTAAAGTCGCCGTCTCCATTAGTATAGAAATAAACAACAATAACCTTAGTTTCTGAACGGAGTGACTGAAGGCGGAAAATGAAGCAAAATTTGGAAAGAGAGGGGGTTAGTTACCGCCAAGGACACAGACAAACAGAGTTCAGGACTAGACACAATGCATTTGACCTCTTGGGTCTTCTTGAGGCGAAAACAAATAGCATTTAGGACAGTGACAAGAAGAACATGTAGCCACTTTGCTTCGCTTCTCCTGTTCGTCTCCAATCGAGGATGAAACCTTCCCAGGAGTCGACACTCGCGTTAGACCATGCTCAGCAATTGGTTTTGTTTGTTTGTTGTTTTTTTTTTTCACAGAGGTGTGTTCTTCTTGTCACTGTCCCACATGTTATTTGTTTTCGCCTGAAGAAGACCCAAGAGGTCGAAATGCATTGTGTCTAGTCCTGTACTCTTGTCTGTGTCCTTGGCGGCAACTACTCACTCTCTTTCCAAACAATAACCTTGCAACAAAAAGAACCGTCAGTACAACGTAAAGCGCCTATGAGTGCAACACAGTAGAAAGCTTTTTTTTTTAAAAAAGAGAAAAAAAGAAGGAAAAGCGACGTGAGGAGGGGGAAGAAAGAAGTGCTCAGGGGTGGAAGAATGACGGGGGAGAGGGAGGATAAGCCAGGGTCAGTGGTCGCTCAGACAGTCCTTGACCGTGTTTCTAATCCCTGCGGAGGCTGTCGGCGCAAGGCCAAGTGTGTGCTTGGCTAAGTGTCGTCTGCGTTGCCGTCTGATGTTTTGGAGTTATCTAACCATGACCTACTTTAAACAGGTCACCAACGCAACATTTCTGCACGTATCATCAATGTTTAGAAGCACATGAACAGAACTTGCCTGTGAGTCGTTATGCTTTAACATGAATGTAAAGATGGAATTTTTTTCAACGGAATTGTTTTTACTTTGTCATTACTGGTGTATGGGGAAAAACAAAAAAAAAAAAAAACGAAACGAAACCATAATTTTCAATTTACCTTCACTTATATAGTCATGTGACATTTTCAGTCAACGTTGATTACTTACCTCCGTCTTTGAACAAGATATTGAAATATGTTTGATTGTGGGATGTTTTGATTTCCGCTCCCTCCTATCAACCAGCCAGTCCTTGAAAAGTTAGTCTGCGATGATTTCAGGCAACAATGTAAATATAAACAGAAATTTGTTATTCATTCATTCACAAGTTTCACTGTATTGTAAAGAATTACGACACCTTGCGCTACCAATTAGGAATTTCATATTTTCATTTCAGTATTTTTTTCTCATTGTCTTCCTGTGTTCTGTACCTTTGGTATGATCATTTTCAGAATGCCAGAATAGTGGCTTTACCTGACCTTAACTTGAATATTGTGTTGTTCAGGATCGGTACAACTGGTAGACTAGTATCTCGGCTTGACCCAAGTAAAGGTTAATTATCATGTGCACAATTCAAATCCACGACCAGTACTTCACAGACTGTGTGTTTGGGTAACTTAACTCTGCTGCTGGCTGCTGTTGCTGCCCATGAGACCCAGAGACTGAAAACAATTGCAAGGTTTTCTTTCAACCGAGGTATTTCTTTATCGCGATCTTTTCTTATCTTCCTGTCACTACCCTTCGCTTGCGGCCTTGGGAAGGCTTTGAGCAGTGAATGCCTCACATAATTTTTAAAATATAGAGGCATCGTGGTTGTTGTGTAGCTGCCAATAAATGGACAGTCAGTGTCGAGGGTTCTGATGAAACCTTCCCAGGAGTCGACACTCGGGTTAGGCCAAGCCCGGTAATTGTTATTTATTTATTTATTTTTTTTTTCAGGTGCAGTAATGTTCCTTGTGCTTGTCTCCCCTGGCGAGTTGCCGGCTCCTGGCCGCGGCAGACAATGAGCCGATGAGAGGTCAATGAACCGCTTCATAGACATGCCGACTGTCAGTCCGTGTATTCCTGGCCGCTGCTACTGTACTGTGTACGTCAGCGAGAAAAGCAGCTGTACAGCATTATGTGTGCTATGCAGTCTGGCACAACTGTGGGGGAATGTAGATGTACGCAGACCTGAGAGTTTTTTTTTTTTTGTTTCACACACGCACACACACACACACACGCACGCACGCACGTACGCGCGCGCACGCACGCACGTACGTACGCACGCACGCACGCACGCACACACGCACACACACACACACATACACACATTTCTGAATCGCTATACCCCCGGTTGCATGTGCTGGAATACAGATATATACGCAAGCGGTAGTGCACATAGGCAAATATCAAAACAATAACAAACAACAACAATGATAATAATGATAGTAAAACGATAATGATGATGATGATGATGATTATGATGATGGACAGCAGTAGCAACGGCACAGCAGCAGCACTGAACAAAAATGACAGTGATAGTAATAAGGGACATTTATTGAGCATTTTCTCCTCTGAGAAGGAGCTCAAAGCGCTTTGTAATAAATATATGCTACCAGAAGGAAGAAAATGTAAAAGTCTAAAATGCTATCGTATGTCCACATGTTTTACAATACTTAGACACACACACACACACACACACACACACACACACACACACACACACGCGCGCGGTCCTACGCACACAAACATGCACTCTCTCTCTCTCTCTCTCTTGTACGTGTTTGCATTTGCACGCGCGCGCCCTTGTGTGTGTGCGTGCGTGTGTGTGTGTGTGTGTGTGTGTGTGTGTGTGTGTGTGTGTGTGTACACGCGCGCGCGCGATTGTGATAGCATGTGTGTATGCAGAAGGACCAGCTCACATGCGTTGTAAACATTTTACCCGGATTCACCTTCCTCCGTTCCACTGGAAGCTAACGTGTGAATTGGCTGATAACGCTAACATATTCGTAAACTGAATGTACTAAACGTTATTAATTACTGGTCTCGATCTCTCTCTCTCTCTACACACGCACACCCCCCCCCCCCACCCACCTCTCTCTTCACTGTCTCTCTCTCTCTGTCTCTCTCTCTCTATTAATGTTTGAAGACATTGCTTGATGTTTGTTTGTGTAGGGCCTACTTGATTTGATTATTTAGCTTATTAAGTTACCAGATTTTTTGTTTTTCTTTTTGAAGTGCGTCATTTGAATATTTCTCATTTTCTCTTTGCAATATTTCTATGTCTGATCACTGACGTTTCAAACTGTACTTTGTGGCCTTCAAAAGAAGGATCGTGTGTTGGTTGTTTCAATATTTATCGTGCGTCCAAGAAACTAGACAGTCTCGCAGCAATTTTATACAATGAAGGTAAACGAGTTTAATATGTTCTGTTTCTGTGTGTCACTGCCGCAAAGAACATATTCCTGACTCCGACCCCTTGATCGCTGGTTATGATGTTATTCATCATAACCCCGCGACCTCAAAGAAACAGGTTTGCTGTTGTATTATTCATAGTCAGTTCGTTAACACGACCACACAGTCTAGAAAAACGTTGTCATGTCGAATCAGTGTGGGTGGAAATGAAACTAAAACATTTCAAACCATCAGTAACTGGATTTGTTTATAAAAATCCCGCAGAAAGTTTTGATTGGTTCGATGATTCTAAAGTAATGATGGATAGCAACCGTGCTAAAAGATATTGAAATAATCATGTTAGGTGACTTTAATAACATCGGCTCACTGAAACATCAGAATCAATGGGTACTATTTCATGAGTACTTTAAATCAACTGATAAACCGCCCAACTCTTGTAGCAGACAACTCAAGTACTCTCATTGACCATATCTGTTTCATCCACACTAAACATAGCGTGTGTCCACCAATGTATGGTTACAGCGACCATTTTCCTGTTTGTCTGATCTGGGTCCAAAAAAAAAAAAAGGGGTTTAAGTGCCCAATCAGGTCACAAAAGAACACAGTATGGATGTTTCAGTTTGACAAGGACAGGTTTATCTCTGACTCCGAAAGGACAGGTATATCTCTGACTCCGATCAGCCACGTGTTTATCAGTCCACTAATCCTGATGAAGCATTAGATTTGTGGATACTTACTTTTCTGCGATATCTTTAACAAACATGCCCCAGTTAAGATCAAACGTGTGCAAACCAAGCCGAACCCCATCATGGGTGCCAGCAGAAAGCAGCATATCTCCGTGACACGTTAAAGGCTAATAACGATGCAAATTTTAATAAGCAACGAAACCTTTTGATATCCGTGAAGCGTGCTTCTAAGCGAACAGGATATGTTGTTTTAAAAGTTGAAATCCGCAACTCTGTGTTGATAGCCTACGCTGAATTCGTGAAGGAACGGGTAAAAGGATGAAATTTCAGTTCAAATTCAGTCAGCGCTGTTGTTCACGGAAACGTCTTTTAATTTGTTGACAAAATCGCAGTCAAGTTTCAATTTTACCAAACAGACGTCAAGGCGTCTGTACTGGTCTATATACTGACTGAAATGTTTTTATTTTATTTTACTTTTTTTTTTGAATAATATACTCGATATCTGTGTCAGGTTCATCAGTGAGACGTCACTTCGACTGAACTAATCTATATAGGCCTACTCAAACGTCTTTTAATCAGTTTTTTTTCCTTCTTCTTCGTTGTTGTTGCTTTTTTGCAAACTCGTCATCAGTTTCATTTTTCATTGACAAGGCGTCACTGCAGCCATACTACTCCATATACTCAAACGTCATTTAATCGTTCTGTTTATTTATTTATTTATTTTTTTCACAAGCTCGTCAACAGTTTCAATTTCAACAGTGTGACGTCACTGCGTATGAACTAGTCTGTACATGGTAGTGTATGACGTGAAAAAATCTCGTGTGTTAACCTTTTGACCAGAGGCACTGATGAAAGAGTACCTGATTTAAGAGCAGAAAGGGGATAGATAGCTTATCTGGATGTACTTTAAACTCTCGTCTGGAGATGAAGACCACACCAACCGTTGACCGGCGAAAGAGAAGAAAAAATTGGTTGAGGGTCGAGAAACACCCCCCTTCCCAGCTGTCCCCTCACCCAACCCCCTGAAAAAAAAAGAAAGAAAATCAAAATCAAGCCAGGAAGAACATCATAGGTCGGCGGATCTCTCTCGACTTCACAGGGCCAGTGATTGGACAGTAGCTTACATCGTGTTGGGCTGCCTACACGAGAACATAGATATGCATATATCCAGCTGTTGCTCGAAGAGAGCATTTTTCCGATGGCTTCTTCACCTCTCGTACAAGGAATTTCAGACAAACGACAAAGACAGGCAGCGAAACGAACACATGCATTGACAGACAAGACCCCGTCCTTGCAGTTACCAAGCATCATTAGCCTGTCTAGCAGACATACATCGCAGCATGGCTCCCTGTCCAAGGCCATGTGTACAGACTACAGCTGAAGGTGGACACTTCAAGGGTTGACTGCTGACGTCCTGCATGGATGGACAACACACAGAGGACACCTCTAGCCTGTTACACATAACCGAGGGTTGGGGGCTGTAGATCCATGACTGCTCAAGCATCCATCACAGCACCCCTAAATCGTTTCTTTTTTTTTGGTCACATCTTCTGTGTCAGCTCAGTAGCATTGCACTCGTGCCGCCCAGTCCCGCCCCTCTGTCCACAGCATCAGTGTGGCCCATCCCACGATAGACCCCCGCACTGGCAATCGACAGGAAGCAGCCGATCTCAAGTCGACCTGAGGCAACCCACCAGAAGAGACACTGCTGCTCTGCTGCAGTCACTTTGTTGGTGTTCAGTGGTGCATCTTCTGATTCTGCTTACGCTGGACACCACCTGCTAAGCTCCCCTACTGATAACAATAATTGTTTAGCCGCAGAGATCGTGTGAGCGAACTCTCCCTCTGGAGGGCGATACCACATCCATCCCCTATTGACTTGTCGATACTGATAATCTCGACAGAACGAAACCAAAGGCACAGATGTGAGAGGCAAGTGGAACTGAGGTCACCAGGAGAGCAGGGCATGAAGGGCCACAGTATTTGAGACAATTTTTATGCTGACTGATGAGGATCAGGATGATGAAGATGATGCGACAGATTTCAGACTGCATGACAAGGCTGTGCTCTTCGCGCTCATTTTCGTGATACAGGTAAGTGTATATCCCGGCATCAACCAGACTCCAGAGATACAAACAGCTGCACTGTTTGACAGGAAATTTGTGCAACACTCTCAGAGACATGCACATTATGTTGATGAAACTCGACAGTGTGGTCCCAGTGTTTCCACTAGAGTCCATAGAAAACTGAACTCTGGGTACGAACCGGTCGTGGCAGAAAAATCCTACGAAAATAAATGCGTCACAACAGTCTTCTGTCCTGGCACAATGACAGTCTGAATCTATCTGGCCAACGGATGGACTGAGAAACAGCTGATGTGGGTCCCGTGGTTGTGTTTTAAAGAACAGCCTGATGTGTTGTGAAGGTACTGAGAGTTCCGTCATTGAAACTGTTATAAAAACGTCAGGAATGGACAAACAGACTAAAAGAAAAGCTCACAGATTGAGCAGCAAAGGTCAAATTTCACACACACACACACGCACACACACGCACACACACACACACAAACCTCACACGCACAGACACACACACACACACCAATTTCATGGAAACATACACTTTTATCATTATAAAAATAAATAGCTTTCATTTCATTTCAACTGATATACATACACACCTCAATACAAATGTAAAAAAAATCACACATTTAAAAAGAGAGAGAGAGAGAGAGAGAGAGAGAGAGAGAGAGAGAGAGAAGAAGACGAAGAAGAAGAAATGCACTGATGCAGGGAAGAATAATCTATGCTATATTTCCTTCTGTCAACGTTCAGAAGTAAGCAAAATATGTAAATAAGGAGAAAAAAAATATGATGCTCACATGCCTTTCATTTTTTATCTTGCATTATAACATGAGAAAGCAAGAAGACACTAAACACTCTCACACAATCCCACTGACACCAGACAGGGGTAACCACATACAATGGTGGATTCAACATATTTCACAGACAGATAAATAAAGTTTGTTCCAAGTGGTTTGGAATGCATTTATTTAAATCATGAATATGTTTTCAACACACACACACACACACACACACACACACACACACACACACACACACTTACAACATTTAAATCACAAGGTTATTAATGACGGGAAGTCAGTTAATTCATTTAATGACACGATGACGACATTTCATTATCAATTTTTCCTCTCCCTCTCTCTTCTCTACTCCTTCACCTGCAAATATTCTCAGTAAAAAGTAAAAGATACGGTTTTACTGAAGGTGAGTAACCTGAAATTCTGAGGGATTATTTATTCTTTAACCCTGAGAAAACCGTTTGTCTTCATCATATTTGGAACTTCTTCTCAACCAGTTTCAGCAGAACAGCCGACTGGCCCGACCTGTGTTGTGTACAACATGCCACGCCACATTTCTGTCACAAATTCAGGCTACATTTTTTAAGGGGAAAAGCATGTTGCCATAAGACATCACCACAACTTATTTTTCCTTTTTTTTCTCATTCACTTGTCAAACAGAATGCCCTAGGGCAATTCCCTTAGTACCATGAGCTTCTTTATATGGCTTAAACAAAACGTTACACACCAAAACAGGATTTATCATCACAACTGCATGACTGCTTTCACACCACCTTTTATGGTCTTGTGGAGAGGGAGACTCAAACTACAAATACTGGATTTCTTTGCTATCAAGCGACAGTTATCCACCAGACCAGGAGTCCGTACCCCACCCTCTCAATCCTTGGTCCTAACAACACCAGAACTAGGTCATCTTTTTTTTTTTTTTTATCTTGCAAAGCTTCACAAATAATGAATGAAGGAATGGGCAAGTTTTTCCACCTGTTTAGCCAAGGAAGGAATGAAACAATCACAACATCTGTCCATAATATTCATCCATTTCTGGCCATGTTTATATCAAATGTAAGATAGTTGAAATTTATACAGGTTCTCTCATACATAATCATGAATACATGTACACATGGTCACTCATGTATATGAATGCGGTCATGCTCATATACACGGACATGGCATACGAGCGTGCGCACAAACATATACACACACGAATACATACAAAAATGCACACACACACACATGCACACACACATACACACACACACACACACACACACACACACATATACATATCACACACACATACATTAAAGGCAGTTAAGACCTATTAAAAAAAAAAGATCTGCATAAACCAGATGACACAGATCATTGTTCCACGCCTTCAGTCCTGGCGACCAGCTGTGTCTGATGCTCACTCAGACAGAGGGAGCAGCTCCTACTTTACTCACTTCAGAAACATGTTTCACAATCCTCTTTTGAAAATGTGCTTTTACCCCCCCCCCCCCCCCCCCCCCCCCCCCTCCAACAGTTTTCTATGGCCTATCATGTTCTCTTTCTGCTGCACTCCATGACAATTTCTTGTTTCCACTTTTCCTGCTTCCCCTTTTTCCACTGCTTTACTGCACTCTTCATTCCTCTTTACACAGCATTCCAAGGTCATTTCTTGTTTACGCAGGATTTTCTACTGTCCTCGTTCAAAGCTATCCTTGATATTTCACGATCTCTTTCCAGAGTATTTCATAGTAGTTTTTGTTTCCATTTCCATGACATTCTATGCCCTCTTTGATCAGCAGTCAATAGTAACTTCTTGTTTCAGTTTCCTTGACATTTCACAGAGAGAGAGAGAGAGAGAGAGAGAGAGAGAGAGAGAGAGAGAGAGAGAGAGAGAGAGAGAGAGAGAGAGAGAAGCAAGAGAGAGTGTGTGTGCAAGAGTGTGTATATATGTGTGTAGTTAAGAATTTGATGCTGCAAAAGAACAAGCAGAACAGAAGTAATGCCCTGAATGTCTCGGTGCAGTTTCAAATCAATAAAATCTTCTTGCGCAATTTTCATCTTCCACATAGTGTAACTGGCATAATTTTGTTATCCAACTGGCAGTTTAACAAATCCTTTTTCATGACTACAACAATCAGAACAGCTCTTGCAGAAAAGCACAGAAACCCATAGCACAGTCAACACACGGCCCCTCCACTCAACATCCTCTTAATCATCTCCCCTCCCCTCAACCTCCTCTTAATCACCCGCCGCCACCCCCCCCCCAACCTTTTCCCTCTTCCCTCCCCGTCAGGCCCCTCCACTCCCTCACATGGTTCCAGTTTCATTCTCACATCAATTTATGTTTGGCGTCGGTCGCTCTCTCCATAATGGTGGTGACGAGCTGGTTGATGAAGACGAAGACCTTGATGCGCTCGAAGATGAAGAGAAGAGAATGAGCACAGACAGGTACTGCACCCAGCCCCATTTGATCATGTACCAGAAACCTGGACGGTATCTGAAGGTCTGTCAAGGTTCAACAACTGGGCCTGTTGACTGTCTGCATGGGGAAAAAAAAAATTCCTAGATTCATAGCCCCATTTGGGGGGTGGGGGGGGTGGGGTGATGGTGGTGGTAAACTTCCCTGCAATTTGGACTAGTTTGAACGTTATCAACGCAACTTGCAGTCTTGCAGTTGCACTGCATGTACTATCTTCGGTTGCTACTCACTTTGTAATCGCCCAAGGAGTGTGTGTGTGTGTGTGTGTGTGCGTGTGCGTGTGCGCGCATGTATATGTAAAAAAGAGAGGGGTGGGTGGGTGGGGGGGAGAGAGACAGAGATGGAGAGAGTGTGTGTGCGCAAGAGTGTGTGTACATGTGTGTATTTATGTGCAAGTGTGTATGTGTGTGTGTGTGCGTGTGTGTGTGTGCACTTGCATGCGCATATGTGTGGTGTGCATGCATGTATGTGTGTGTGAGACTGTGCATGTGCATGCTCGCTATTCGTTTTTGTTTTATTTATGTTGCAATCCTCTAGAACATTTGTTCAGTGGTATGGTGCATGATTGGTATAATCATGTTTCTAACCATCACCAGAAACAGCTACGGTTTTCAGGATCTTCAACATGCACAGGCACAACCTTATGGCATTAACTGCTCTGTGTGTCATTTCACTAGGAAATAAGAAAACTTTCTGAGGACATAGGGTTGGTCCTACCTTCACCTACATTTGATAGATTTCATTGCTTGTGTTCCACTGTGGGAGCTGACACAAAATACACACACAGAGTGTGAATTTTAACAGGGCAGTCTCTTCTGGCAGAAGTTCTTGCTCCTGCTGTTGATGAATCTTCATGATATCGTTTGGATTTGGGTTTGTAACTTACCCACATGCTTTCATATATACACACCAAATGCTGATTCAGGCCTGCCACTAGACTGATGTGACCAGGACCGAAAACTGATTCTCAAAATTTCCCTGCTCTGAAAGCAAGAGGGGGACTGAGAGGGGGGAAGAAGGTGGGGGCAGAAGAGGAGTAGAGGGTGGGATGAAGGGCAGCAGGTGGTGGGGGGGTGGTGTTTTTTTTCATCTTCCAAATGTTTTTAAAAGCAAATAAGGTGGTGGGAGAAGGGGGAGGTGGGTGCTTTCATCTTCCAAATACCAGAGACATAGAGATGTCAGTCTAAGCAGTCCTTCTCCCACTCTACCAAACACTAAGCCAGAAACACAGTAATGTCATTCAAAGGATATCGATAGGTTTCTCGGCAGGTAGGCAATGTCAGCCTGGATGGATGACAAAGGGCGACCCTGCCCCTCTGCCGCCTGTCCATACTCTGTCTGGCGGCATCAGTCGTGTGGTCACTGTACATACAGACAGGTAAACATTAATGTCTGGCGGCACAGTCGTGTGGTCACTTGGTACGCACAGACAGGTAAACATTAATGTCTGGCGGCACCAGTCGTGTGGTCACTGGGTACATACAGACAGGTAAACATTAATGTCTGGCGGCACCAGTCGTGTGGTCACTGGGTACACACAGACAGGTAAACATTAATGTCTGGCGGCACAGTCGTGTGGTCACTTGGTACGCACAGACAGGTAAACATTAATGTCTGGCGGCACCAGTCGTGTGGTCACTGGGTACATACAGACAGGTAAACATTAATGTCTGGCGGCACCAGTCGTGTGGTCACTGGGTACACACAGACAGGTAAACATTAATGTCTGGCGGCACAGTCGTGTGGTCACTTGGTACGCACAGACAGGTAAACATTAATGTCTGTGGGCACCAGTCGTGTGGTCACTGGGTACATACAGACAGGAAAGCATTAACATCTGGCGATACCAGTCGTGTGGTCACAGGGTACGCACAGATATAGGTAAACATTAATGTCTGAATATCTGCCCAGGATGTTTCTAAAAGAATGGACAAAATGCATTCAAAGCTCCGAGTGTGCTACTAAAAAAAAAGGCTTCCTCACTCTCCCCTATGCATATACTGACTTATAAACATTACAAACTCAACACTTGCACACAAACACATATATACACACATACCTGCATACACACATAGAAGCAAAAAAAAAATATGGAACAGAAATAGTATAAAACATACACAAGATCATGACATACATGATTTAAATAATTTTCTGTCATGATATGTTTGTTTAAAAAAAGATTATATCACACAGAATGCAACTGCCATTGCTGAGCAATGTTTCTACGGAATCTAAAGGCAGTACTGAGCATGTCTTGTGGACCTGTAAACACTCTAAACATTTCTGGAAAAAATTGGAAGAGTTTATGAAAAGAAAATTTTTGACATGTGCAAACATCAATGGATCCCAAACTACTGTATTATTGGCATTGAAAATAATGTTTACATTGATAAGTGTTTGATTAATCTGTACCCATTTTTTAATCTATTTCGAATTACAACTTACAATTTATCACTGTGTACATTAGCATGCAGTCCTCTTCAGCTGAACCATACAAATCTGCCCACGTGGAGTAGTTTGCACGCCCTGATGGAGGCCTACTCAAGTTGAAAAATTGCTGTCAAAATCTGCTATTCGTGTGCCTGTGGTAGGAGTTATGGCTTCTCAGATCCACATGAAAGAGAGCTTTAAAGAAAAAGCAACTCTTGTTACAAATCAGGTAGATTTCACAGCATGCAGGATGAAAGAGAAAAGTGTTTGTTGTGATGAGTAGGGCCGGAAGGTGGGTGTCCTCCAGGGGATGAAACCCATAGCATGTTCATTATTGAAATTATAGAGTAGTTTAAAAAAAAAGAAATCAATATTCACTTCCATCCTCTCTCGTACTAGTTGTGGAAGGAACAACTTTGTGGTTCTAGTCATCATAAGAAATGTTTATTTTTCTTGGGACTGTTAAAACTACTTAAGAATGGCTCAAGTGTAATTTACAACACACTTATGCACTTAAAGATGCTTGTGCTCTGAATTACAAACAGAGTCAAACCTGAAATAATGTCTGAACGACGGAAGACTGACACAACTTGAGTGCAATGCCTCACAAAAAAACATTACAAAATTTTATATACAAGATTAAAAACATATAGATTATTAAGAATTTTCTTAAAGATTAAGTTTGGCCCCACACTTTATCATAAAGAGAGGTTGAACTATCTCATTCATCTGAGCTGGAGTTCAGTGGGCACATGAAGACTTGGCTTGTTTTGGAGTTGTCCTATGGTGAGAGTTTATCAATCTTTCTTTCCCTTTTGTTGATATGTCTGCTGGTCAGTCAGTGGTCTGTCTGGCGACCTGGTGGCATGGATTATTGCTCCAATGTTGGGCCAGCAGTCGTGGATGAGAATTCCAGGGTCTGTGGAGATTACAGGACTTGGTTTGTATATGAGTGGCTTAGATTCCGGCTCGTCACATCCTCAGACTTGTCCTTTCAACTCTCAGGAAAGTGTGAGGCTTCAGCTGACATAAGGAGACAATCACAGATGTATCACCTGTGACTGTTCTGTCTCCACTTTCATTTTTCTTCATTCAGGTTTTGAGTGGATTTTCAAGTGGCTTGAGGCAATGAGAAACTGTCAATCAAAGGAAAATAACTCTTCAAAGAAGTCAGTCAAATACTCTGGTGGTGTAATTAAACTATTTGCATAGCATGAAGACAAATATAAGTATTACCTAGTCACCAGTACAAAGAATTAAGATTCCAATGTGAGGTGACTGCAGACAGAGACTGTAACAACAACAACAACAAAAAAAATTAGAAAAAACAAAATACGAAACAAACACTACACATTTTGACCTCTGGTTTTCTTTAGGCAAAACAAACAACATTCAAGGCAATGAAAACAAAGCAAGTGGTCCACATCCATGTTGTGCCCAGTTTGAGGAGATAAGTGATTGTCTGTTCGTGCTTTGTTCTCATGTTTTGAATGTTGTTGCTTGTTTTATAAGTTATTTGTTCTTTTGTTTGGCTCAACCTTGAGCATCCCAGTGAAGGGTGTTGTCAAGGAGGAATATGGCAGCAAGGTCTCCACCTGATGATGCTTGACAACAGCCGTTTGTCAATGAATAAGGACCCCTGTTTCATGAATATCAAAACTGTGATCTCTTCCATCACAACATATCATTAAGGGCAGGCTGCCTGCTGGAACACAGCTTTATTTTTCTGTCCCGCGTGAGACACTTTGTGAAAGGGCTAACAAACAAGGCTTACACATTTCTGACCCAACATTTTTGTTGTTGTAGTCCAAGCACACGCATGTATCAAACTTGTGTACTAATTAACTAGGGAAAATTAAATTCCCAGAAAGCAATGATGTTCCATTTGCATGATTTTGCGTGTATTGTCATTGTTCTAATATTGCCAAACCCACTTGCGTACAAGCTTTCATGCCGTATCTACGTTATCTACAGGAAAATAAACCTTGTCAAATTTGGTATTAAAAGAATTGTTGGGAATTTGCCAAATCAGTCATCTTAAGAGCGCAGACATATTACATTTTTCATGACAACCACTAATTATCAAACCAACAGCCCCCATTTGTAATGGCCGCTGATCAATGCTGAACACATTGCTGCCAGACTGGTTATGCACAGATGACATTCGTTCACCAAGTACAGCGCAGTTAGCTGGCTGGTGGGGAGCAGCCTGCAGAAAACACCCCTTTCCCTGACCTGCATTCACAGCTTGTCCTCTACAGCTGCGGGCACGCCGTAAACTCTCCTGCCTCTCAAACTAAGTAACTTGCTCTGAACAGCCGCGGGAACCTTTATGGGTTTGCCCGATTCATGCTGTAGGCATACCAAGATGGATCCATGGGGCGCATTCTGAGTGCTTGGGTGAAAGTGAAGGATGGGTACTGAAGTCCAAATGGAGGTTAACAGGTGGATGGTAGAGGGGCGAAAAGAGAGAGGTTGGTGATGTTACTGATGATGTGTGTGCCTGTGCATGTGTGTGTGTGTGTGTGTGTGTGTGTGTGTGTGTTTGTGTGTGTGTGTGCCTGCCTATGTGCAGGTGCATGGGAGTAAGACAGGGAAGAGGGGAGGGAGTTGATTCTGATTAAATGAAGCGCCAGCCAACAGCTGTTCATGTGGCTCTAACCAGGTAGGCAACCCATTGTGTAAATGACAGCGTGCACTGTAAAGTGCACAGTTTGGTCCCTACCAAGGATAAGTGCTATACAAACGATCTCATAATAACAATGATAACAATATATGATGATGATGATGACGATGACGATGATGATGATAATGATGAATGCTAAATGTGCCAAGTTGATTTGGGTATAACAAGGGAAGGCAAATAAAAAAGTTCTCTTCCTGTTATTCAGTGCGCATATGTAACATGAGGTACTTTTTATGTGTGAGGCCACTGTGTCTAAAGAGACTGTAAACAGGCCAGGGAGAAGGTGGGCCAGGTTTAGTTTGTTGTTGTTGTTCTTGTTTTTTAAATATAATTCTCATGAATGGCAATGAATTGCTCTTGCTACCATCAAGTACTTGTTTTCTTTTAAAAAAAAAAAATCAATTTTACATATTTTGCAGCCAGTAACATATCTTGTAGCTGTCAGCCTTTTTTTTTTTCATGTGTACCAAAAGTGCCTCATGATTTGAAGCAACATGCAGAGTGTAATAAAATACAGGTTTTGTCAGAAGGAACAATTAACAAAGCACTTGTGATACGTGAATGGTCTTTCTGATCTATAGCCAGATACTGAGAGCTCATTTAATTCATAACATTTGCACACCCCCATTTCAGCGGAATTCCTTACCGTTCCTTCTGTTGTATTTCTCAATGAGGTCCTGAAAGTCATACTCCTCGGCAAAAGCACTGCTGCTATCAATCAGTGAATCCTGAAACGAAAGAAAAAGCAACACTATAGTAGAATTGTTCACAACAAAAGAAAATGTTTCACGTAAATCAGTAAATGGCATTTTTATGCTTCTATTTGGACCACACAAAAGCGCTGGAATTATCATGAATCTAAATGTATTGTTATGTGAGTTATGAATATGATGAACTTAAAAAAAAATTATTTGTTAAAGTTAATTGACGGTGTTCTCTTTCTCAATTCTTTTTCTTAAAAAAAATAATCCTGCAAGAAAACTTAAGACATTCCATGTGAATCTAACAGTGAATTTCATTTTTAGGAGATGTGAATAAAACAACACGCAATCATTATGTAAACAATTCATCATCATCATCATCATTATGCCCATCGCTCCCGGTCATCGACGACCCTTCGCCATTGCACTCTGTTCTGGGCTGTTCTGGTCATTCCAGTCCAGTTGGTCCTTTGTTGTTATAAGACTCCAGGATGGAGGCCCTTCCTTGCCCAGGTGAATATTTTGGTTCGTTGTCGTCGATGCTTCTGTAACTGGTCTTTTTTACAGGTAGGGTTGTTAGTTGTTTATTATTTACTGTTCCCTGCCTCACTTCATATTTACAATCATTATGTAGCAACAGCTTCACAATAACTTTAGAATCAGATACAAAACACTAAAAAATGGTCAATGCAGGACAACAATGCTGCAAATGAATGACGATGATCAGTACATACTTTTTAAAATCTTGGTGATGTACTGTTACAGGACTCTGACTATCTTACATTTACATGTAGGTATACATGTAGGTAAAGATGATCTCAGTTTATAACTGCTCTTGAATCTGAAGACATCAATGCAGATTCATGCACAGATGTGCAATATGTCAATGACCAACCTCCCCAGCCCTAACCTCTAAGCGTCCCTTGTAACCCCTACCATCCCCCCCTCCACCACTCACATTAAAGCGACTGTCGATGCCGCGGTGAGCCAAGGCCTGTTTCTGTCGTATCACGAGGTCACCAGACACGAAGAGTTTAGCTGCAGGGGGGGGGCCACTTCGGTGATAATGGCCAGGGACTCCATGTGGAAGGAGGAGTATTTCTGGAAGCATCAGGGGGCACAACTCTTGACACCCCAAAAACAGAAATGTCTATACTTTTGAGAGCAAACTGGCAAATGTCGTGTTGAAAAAGCGACATTGACTCACTCTGGCTCAGCAGGATTAACATTATTCTGAGTCCCCAAGCACACAGACCTTTCACAGGAAGCTGTAATTTCAAAGTGAGCAAAATTCTGCTAATATCATTTAAAAACCTTCGTTATCAAGAATTAATGTTCTTGAAATCTTGCATCATTCACATATATATAACATCTGTATTTTTCTAAGCACACTTCTATATTTATACATGCATGCTATAGCCTTCAAGGATGGTAAATAAACTCATTAAATATAAATGATGCATGATGCATGCATGATTTATAGTTGTTACACACTCTTCTACTGATAGCCACAATGCTTATTTGATGTAAAAGTTCACCTGAAATGTAGACTTTAAGATTAACTTATTCTTGTACATTTGTTATCCCACAGAAATGTAAGACATCATTTTCAAAATGATAAGAACAGAACAAAACAAATGACAAGGCACCTCATCTTACAAACGATATGCAAAATGAAATGTCATCACTGAAAGGAAATAAATAAATAATACAACCATTAAGTAAGTACCGGTTCTTTAGAAAACAAAACAAACAAAACAAAAAAAACCAAACCAAACCAACCCAACCAAAAAACAAACAAAAACAAAAAACAAAACAAAAAACAAAAAAAACAAAAAAAAAAAAACAAAAATGAAAAAAACCCCAAAGAAACAAATGAAAAAAGGCCTTGAATACCACGAACGATGGAGGACCTATGGAGTTTAGAATGAAGGTGTTGAAGGTGGGAAAAAGCAATTGAGCTTTAAGGAGTTATTATTTCAGTCAAGATTGCAGTCAACTGAGTAAGGGTAAGACAGAGCAAAACTTCGCAGAATAAAATTCCCAGCAGAATGCTCTCCTGCATCAAAGATTACCATGTCTGCTACCAAAGGAAGCTGTTGTTTTTTGTACTGTCTCTCTCTTCTTCCCCCCCTCCTCTCTCTCTCTCTCTCCCTCTGTGCGTGGGTGTGCATGCTCGCAGGCGTGTGTGTGTGTGTGTGTGTGTGTGTGTGTGTGTGTGTGTGTGTGTGTGTGTGTGAGTGAAAGACAGCTCAAAAACAGCTTGGTAGATACTTATCCGATTTTACAGTTTTGTGTTTCTTGTTGTTGTTGTTGTAGAATTGCTGATTACAGGTGATTAGATTCTAATGTTTCTTCACGTTGTACTGTTAAAAAATCAGTGTAACAGCAAAACCACCAGTTTAGTTCAGAAGGAAAACCATTCATTTTCATTTATTCAGCCTTGTACTGAACAGAGCCATGAGCCTGCACCTGAGCATTAGTTGGTGTGACAAAAACTGATTTAATTTCAAAACTATGTAAGTATCAGCAAATTTACCACTATTAAACAAACAAAGAAAAAGTTTGTCCATAACATGTTAAAGCTTTGAAGACTTTGGACCTAACTGTGTCTGCCATTAACATTCAAACACTTGATTTGTAATATTTTCAAAAAAAAAAAAGGAAAAGAAAAAAGAATGATGTTTGAGATTATGAAAGCATAAACAGCCTAAAAATCTTTTTTTTTTCCCCCTTCCGTAGAGTGTCCACAATCAAGTCGATTATTGACACTTACATGTGTATTACCGTTATAATGTGCATAACATTATAATTATACTTTGTTGCAAAGCAGTTATTTTTTAGTTGCTAAGAGAAGATTTGTTGCATCTTGGTACAATATTCTCAGAATGTCTGAGCTAAACTAAAGTATCCCACCCATTATGTTAAAAAAAAAAAAGTCTAAGTTTGTTGAACATCAAAAAAGTCTGAAAATACATAATAGAGACATTCATGTTGCTGCCACAGAATTAACAGACAACTAAACTGGATGAATTAAAGCACCTCTCATCACTATTGTTTCTAAGGTGTTACAGTTCAAGTGGTGTGCCACTGCTGTTCAGAGAGTTCATCCCAAAATGGCATGTGGTTGCCCAGCCGTGAACTCGGGAGCTACGTGGTAAGGGAGGCAATCTTCATTTATGCAGGGAATGGTCAAACGCACAAGGATTATGTCCCTTCTTTAGACACCCCCAGCCCCGAATATTGTCACAGCCACAAAAGAATACTTTGCCTTAAAGATACTTCACTATTAAACTGTTGATATGCTAACCAATGGGTATAATACTCATCTCTAGCATGTATTGCTACAATGCCTACAAGATGATCAAGCCTGTTATATTTTCCCCCTCCGTCTTTTCCCTCACCCCCTACTGAATATATCACAACTGTGGTCTGATCACAATAGAGAAAAACTAATCTGTCATAAACAAACATGATTACTGGTTTATTTTAGTGTCTGAAGCCACTCTTGACATAGAACTTTAGTAATGGGAAAATGAGAGAAAATAAAGTCTGCATGTGATCTAATGGCAGACAGCAGAAACTGAGTAAGTTGTGAAAAGTTACAGCAAGCAAAGAAGCAGTGTGAGAAATTCGACTGATTTATTCATGCGAGAAAACGTGCTTTGCGAGCTAGTGGTCCAGTCTCTGATGAAGAAAAAGGCACATATGTTTGAACATTTGTTGGACGACCATGTTTCAAACTTTCTGAAAAAGTGATAATGAAACAATACTTATATTGTTCAAGCTTTGCAAAATCATAATCTTATATTCTATGGCTTTTCAAACACATTCAGCACAGGAGTCAACCACTTTTCTTTCAGAAAACACATGGTTTGAGTTTCATAACAAAACAATAGTCTGAAGAACTTTTCTAAAATCTTATTTATTCTTATTTACAATTTCATGGCACACGACTGGCGACAGCGGATTTATTTTCATGGTGGCAATGAATGAGTTAAATAAAGCACAGGAGAAACATCTAAGAAAAAACTGTGATAATATTATACTGTTTAAAAAAAAAAAAAGACATGCAACAATTTCAGAGTTGTTATCCACCTAAAGACCTCTATTTAGATACACTATCAAGACACTGAACTTTTCAAACGCAAACAGGCCTGGATGAACTGCTGTCAAAGCCTAAGCCTTGAAACCAGCCAAGATTACAATGTTTTTGTCCAGGAATTATTATATATGATTTTCTGAAACATGAACTATAGCATGCAGAAATCAAAATTTGTGCTGCTTTTGTAGACAGTATGTTACATGCATATCAAGCAAGGCATCTTGCACTTTAAAAAAAAGTACTTTGACCTTAACTGGCATTGTAGAACAGAGCACTTCAAAGTGCTTAAACAAAAAAACAAAACAAAAAACCCCACATACTGACCAACAGTTTGTAGTAAAAGAAGAGGACCAGTCGCACTCCCACCACACATTTTCTGAGTCCATTAGCGGCATCTCAAGGTTGAACTTGAGCATGTCTGGCCGGCCATCTCCATTTTCATCTTCCTCTCGGGACTGAAACATACCTTCACAATATCATGAACAGTGGCGGAGAGCATTGAGGTTTCATCACACATCATGGGGCAGATGCATTGCATGAGTTTGAAAATAGGCAATCTTGAAATGATGTGGAAATATGCACATAATCATCTGTCATAATAGTGTTATTACTGTCCAGTGTGTATAGGCCCTAAAGGGTTCCCGTGACAAGTAAGGTTTGTGTCTGAAATTGAATCTGAGTCTGTCTGTCTGTCTCTCTCTCTCTCTCTCACAAACACACACCCCCACACCTTCATTGCTTTTATTAAGATGTCATTTCAATCTTGAACTGTTTTGCTGTAGCAGTAAGCTTGGATAGAACTGTTGCACACACGCACAATATATATACACATACACACTCACACACAGACAGACACTCTGACTCATACACATACACACACACACACACACACACACACACACACACACACATACCCTGTAAAACAACATAGCGCGGTGAGAGAAATTGTGAGTCTGAGTTCCTGCAGTGGATGTTTGCTGAAAAGTGTCACTGATCTGAAACACACACAAACATGCACACACACAGGCACAGACAGACAGACAGACAGACAGAGACACAGACACACACACACACACACACACACACACACACACACACACACACACACACTTTCTCTCTCTCTTACAGTGATGAGGGGAATCCTGAGCCTGTTCTCCTGCAGCTGGTTGTAGCCCTGAAAAGTGCTGTAGGTCACATAGTTTCCTGGGTCACCCTGCAGGTCCAGTACCAGCATCAGCTCATGTTTGAATGCAATCACCGGGGTCTCCTGGTATGTGGACTCCTTGATCCAAAACCCTGGTAAGGTGGCATCATTCATCATTTTCATTAGCGTACATGTGCCTGTGTTGTTCATGTACAAAGGACAGCACGGAATTACAAGGAATTTGAGCTCCCCATCCCTCCTCCAACCCCCCCCCCCCAACTTCTGCTCCACCCAACTCCACTTCATGCACATCCTCCCTCATTCTCTTCCAAAAAAGACTGATGCCGACACAGCTGATTCCCTTCCTCCCTTTCATTTACATGTAAAGGCTTCTCTTTTAACATACTCCTCCCCTAGTGCAACCGATTTTTTAAAGTGTTAACAAGTCTGACACAAAATAGGTTCATAAGCGAGTGGGAAAGATATCATTTTACATTAGCCATAGGCTGAAATCATAAGACTGTATCAAGATTTTGTTTAGGTATCAAGCAATCGTGCTACAAGAACAAACTCTGAGAGTAAAACAATAAGTTGAACAAAATACAAATGGGATGTTGATGTCTAGAGATCCATAAGAATCTTGTAACACTTATAACAAGGTAATTCATTAGACTGGATGTAATCATGACCATTGGCATTTTTTTCAGTTTTCTGTTTATCTTCCACATATGTTTGTATGTAATTCCATTAGACTGAATGTAATCGTGACCATAGTCATCACCTCTTGGCAAGATAT
>JADBJO010001052.1:45000-50000 GCA_016801955.1 Conus betulinus | reverse complement strand
GTATGTGTGGCTGTGCATATTTGTGTTCATGTAGTGAGTGTGTATCTCCCACTTTTCTATGTGTTGTTTCTTAGATTCTCTTTCTGTACATTTCATTCTCTGTCTTTTGCTTATGTTAGCTAAATTTACATTATCACCCTTTCCAAATCCCTCGCACACAAATCGGCCCACTTGCCTTGTGGGACCCACTGGGCCCGGCGCCAGAAGCCAGGCCTGCTTTCTCCCAAGCTGGCGCACATCATGTTCTGATGTTCTCTAAGAGGGACTGTGGTCATCGTAAAGTCCTCTGATTCTTAAAGTGTGATAGACGAGCAGAACCGTTCTCAAGAGAGAGAGAGAGAGAGAGAGAGAGAGAGAGAGAGAGAGAGAGAGAGAGAGAGAGAGAGAGAGAGAGAGAGACGAAGAGTGTATGCAGGCAAACCAGCCGACAGATTCTAGCATAAATATAAGCTAGAGATGTGGTGAGTAATAGTGAAGGTGACTTTCAAGTCACGGTAAGTCCCTTGAACCCACAGCAGGGGCAGGAGTATATAAGCCAGAGTCCGAGCTGCCATGGAAGATAGTTTTTTTTTTCTGACTGTGCATGCTGGTGATTCCACTTCCTCCTTTTTGGGCAGGATCAATGCTGTAATTACAGATCCTCATCCAGTGGATTGGACGGTATTACTCTACCTAAAAGGGTGAGGTTATGTTTAGCTTTTGTTCATCTTTTAAAAACTGAAAGGGGATTTGGGAGAGAGAGTAGACCTCTGCCGAGGTCGAACAGATGATCCACCCTTTGATCAACATCTGCACCATGAATCCACACCAAAATCTGATGAGTCCCTCATTAATTCACAGTCCATATTTCTTTTAAAAAATCGGTGCCATAATTCTTGTAAAAATCGTGCCAAAAGAGCGACAAACCAACATACATTGGCGAACACCTGAAAATGATGGCATAGGTTGAGAAAATAAAGATAATTATAGACGAGTTGAGCTCCATGAACATGTTTGATTAATTAGTGATGCATTAGCTTCATGAGCTGTCCTACGTCATAGGTTTTTCTTCTCCAACACTTCCGTTCCCTGAAGACACACAGAGAAGAAGACAGGAAATGCACTCGACCCCCGAGAGGAAGACAAGGTAATGGACGGTATACCATGGTACCACCCCTGCAACCTCCAGTGACACAAAGCCCATCAAGGAGCAATGACCCCATAAATCCTCTGGAGACAACCGCGCGCAGGGAAGCCACGAAAGCTCCGCGAATACGAGAGCAAGCTTATTAAGGTTAACACCATTAAGCCTGCTCGGTTCGGCTCAGCGCTGTCAGCCAATCAATGAGATGGCAAAGAAGTGTACCTGTCTTCTGCAACTGCCTTCAGGCCATTTACACATCTGTCAATCACCTGCCAGCACCTTGCACGTGCGGCGTCTCGGGCAATACCCCTGGAGCTTAGAAAGGAAAAGAGAAAGGTGGAACTGGTGGAGGTGAAAGTGGAGCGGGTGAGGTAGGAGAGAAGATCGTTTAATTAAAACCCTAAAACAGCGTCAACAACGGTGAACCAGTATCGATAATACGCGATGGTGTCGTTATGCAGCAGGTCAAGGCCTAGTCTGTTGATGATTTCTGGACTGAAAGACAAAAGATGGAAACTAACTCGCTACGAAAAGCAAACCTTTTCAATAATTATTTTGACTCTCTCTCTCTCTCTCTCTCTCTCTCTCTCTCTCTGTGTGCAATCATTCTTGCCAATGACTGACGATTATTTTAATGGTGATCCAGAATAATCTCCAATCCTGTACTACAGTTTGTAATTCAGTTGGAGTTTTCTACTTCAGTAGGCATAATCATTTTACTGAAGATTACATAAACACCTTGTTTGTTCCCAATAGTTTCTACCCGAATATACTGCTTTTCTTTAAAAACAAACAAATTCATTTCATCGATCTGATTGGTCTGTGGAAAATATGTTTTTTTTTGATCTTTGTCGTCTAAGGAACTGACATAATTTTCATTTTAATGTTGGATTTTTCTTGTGTACACTATTCTGACCATAGTGATGATTTATCCTGAATAGGACCCCTAACGCTGGTTGGGCTTTACACAGCATGACTTGGCCTGGTGATAAGGTGATATTTCTACCTTCCAGTCAAGGTAACCAATCATTGTCATAAATTTTCATAATTCATGAGCTGAAAAGAAGTCTGATCCTGCAAACGACATAAAACTTATACTCAAATGCAAAATGAGTACTTCTTTCTAAAATCCTTTTTATTCACTGTGACTGTGATATCAGCCCATTCACCGTATCCATGCAAATGTATTACATTAGCTTTGTTTGTTAAAACTTTTTTAAAAAGTTGCTGAATTCGTCTTTAAGCTGCTTTCGATTTTTCCACCAAGTTTTTTTTTTTTCAAAGCCACAACGTCAGATCCCATGGGTCAGGGTCTCCAATCAAAACATGTTCTCCTGTCCATGCGTGATGGAGTAACGCACCCATGCATGCAATCAGAGAAATTCTCAGATGTCCACAGGTTGCTGGTTATACGCACCTGCTGTGGCTTTAAAGTCCACACAATAGGTTTTGCTTCGTCTTGCCAACAGACAGACACATCAACAAACGCTATTGAAAACTGGGAAAGCTTGGCGGAAGCTTAAACAAAAATAAAGAAGTTCAACAACTTGAGAGAGGGCTCCATGGATTTATCTGGTCAATGACTGTTGTGTCGTTAAGTCCATGAAATTTCTGCATACCACAGGTATATCGGCTCAATACTCTTTGTTTCTGAAGACACACACAGAAAAGAGGAGAGTGAGGAATCATACTCGAGATTGAAGATGGCAGAAGTGATGGGTGGTGGTACACCATTTTACCACCCGACAACCTCAAGTGACACAAAGTTCATTAACCTCTGATTATGAGCCCACCAAGGAGCAATGAACTCATAAACCCTCTGGCGCCAGCTAGGGGCAAGGAAGCCACCAAAGAGTTTGTGTTGGAGAGAACAAGGTCTACTGTGTTGAGTTTAAAGAGAAATGTTAACCAGTCTGAAATGAAATGCAAATCTTTCCATTGTTACAAACAAAATGCAGTGAATCTGTCTCTCTGTCTCTGTCTTTGTCTGTCTTTGTCTGTCAGTCTGTTTGTTCATCTGTCTGTCTGTCTGTGTGTCTCCAGCTCACTTTCCAAGGCCTGATTTTCATGAGAAAGTACGCTCATCTCTGAATGCAAGATGGTGTCTATTGATGTCCTTCCTTCTCCATGTTGATCCTGTCTTCAGTTTTAATTGAACTATTGTACTCCCCCCCCCCTTCCCCACACCCCTCATCTATCCCTTTCCCAGCCTCAGTTCATGGGGTACTGCTAAAACTGATGCACGTGCTGGACAGATGATTGACAGATGCGTAAAGAGCCGAAGACAGTGGGAAAAGATGGGAACCGTTCTTTGCTCGGATGTTGTGTAGAGCCCAGTTTGTGGATCATTATAGGACACAGTCACCATAGTTAGGGTCCTGTACTCGTCAAAATCCATCATTAAAATGGAAAACTAGATGAGTTCCTTAAATTACAATCTTTGATCAAAACTACATCGACCATATGAAAATCAGATCGATGAAACATATTTCTTTGTTGAAAAAAAAACCCCCCCCCATCATTTCAGGTGAAAAAAATCATCATTGAAATGGAAAACTAGATAAGTTTCTTAAATACAATGTTTGATCAAAACCACATCGACCATATGAAAATCAGATCGATGAAACATATTTCTTTTGTTGAAAAAAAAACCAACAACATCATTTCAGGTGAAAATTACTGGAACATCATTTCAGGTGAAAACTATTGGAACAAGGCCTTCACAAAGTCTGCAATAAAATGATGGTGCCGATTGCTGTAGTAGAAACCCCTCATTGAACTTAAGGGTCCCACTTTTCTTTTTGGAAAATGAAGGACATCAATTGACACTATTCATGTGGTTCTGGACTGAGATTGATTCTGGATTGTGATTAGAGTAATTGGCAGTAGAGAGAGAGAGAGAGAGAGAGAGAGAGAGAGAGAGAGAAAATAATAACTAATAAGATTTGCTTTTCGTAGTGAGTTCGCTTGTATGTTTTGGTTTTAAACAAGAGATCGTCAACAAAGTAGGCGTTGACCAACTCGATGGCACGGTTATTTATTGACCAAAACTCGTTCACTGAGTTGATCCTGTACTCAGGTTTAATTGGACCTTTTTTTCTCTCTTAACCCCCCCCCCCCCCCTCCCCTCCCCATTCTCTCCCTTCACTAATCCCTCCACTATCGCCCCTTTGCAGGGTATTGCAAAAGATGCCATACATGCAAAGCAACGACAGATGATTGACATGTATAAACAGCTGAAGGCAGTAGCTGAAGACAGGAACACTTCTCTGCGATCTTACTGATTGGACAGAGTGGAGTCTTACTAAGCCAGCTAGTGGCGGTAACCTTAATAAGCTTGTTCCCGCCATTGCCAAGCTTTGGTGGCTTCCCTGCCCCTGGATGGCGACACACAGAATACGGGGTCGTTGCCCCTTGGTAGGCTCATTTTCAGAGGTGAATGAACTCTGTGTCACTTGAGGTTGTGGTTTGGTACAATGGTATTCACACCCCACCTTCTTTCATCCTCAAGGCAGAGTACCTTTCCCCCACTGTCAGCGTCTCTGCGTGTGTGTGCAGGAGCAGTGACGATTGGGAAGAAAAACGCCCATGGTATGGGAAAACACATAAATGTTATGAAGCATCAGATATTGGCTAAACATGATCATGGAGCTTAAGCTATCTATTTCTTTATTTCTCTTATACTTTGCCAAAGGTCTGATCAGCGCGTTTGGCTAATGCGAAGGTCAGACATCTGCTGAGTCGTAGCCACGAGACCCTCTTCTTCAATTCTCTTATCTTAGTTGTTAATTCATATATCCATCAGCTTAAAAATCATGCGTAGTGTGGTCTCAAAACTTAGCGGATGTGGTGTAGCGTATATGGACTAGTCCGCACG
>JADBJO010001052.1:30000-37500 GCA_016801955.1 Conus betulinus | reverse complement strand
TTGCCAAAGAGACCACATGTGCAAGGCATGGGCAGATAAGTAACAGATGTGTAAAATGGCCTGAAGACAGTGGGAGGAGGAGACGGGAGCTCTTCTTTGCTGCCTCGCTGCTTGGACGACGGAGCTAAGCCCTACTGAGCAGGCTAATGGCGGTAACCTGAACAAGCTTGTTAATGCCTTCACCGAGCTTTTGTGGCTTCTTTGCCCCTGGCAGGCGTCAAAGGATTTACGGGGTCGTTGCCCCTTGGTGGGGATTGTCTTTCACAAGTGAATGAACTCGCTGTCAATTGAGGGTGTTGGGTGGTACAATGATAAATCATCCATCACCTTCTTTCATTGTTCAAAGTCAAGTCATTGTGTTCCCAGCCCATTTGGCCTTGAGGGTGATGGTAGGACCGAAATAATGTTAACGCCAGAGTATGTACCTATCAAATCCAATATCAGAATAAAAAAAAATAATTTCCTTAAACTACAGATATCAGTTAAAAAAAAAAACATATATACTACGTACCAATCAGATCAGTGAAACATTTTCTTTGTTAAAAGAATCACAAGTGGAATGTACTGGAACTAGGTATTCCTGTAGTCTGTCCTGAATCGATGGTGCCTAAGGTTGTAGTACAATCTCTCAGTTGAATTATAAGCTGTAACTGTTCTTTTTGGGGAATGAGAGACATCAATGGACTTTATCTTTGTAATTCAGGACAAGAATTTATTTTGGATTGTCATAAAAATAATCGTCAGACCTTGGCAATAAAGCTGGAGAAGAGAGAGAGAGAGAGAGAGAGAGAGAGAGAGAGAGAGAGAGAGAGAGAGAGAGAGAGAGAGAGAGAGAGAGAGAGAGAGAGATTGAACATTTTTGCTTTTTGTAGTGTGAGTTCGCCTGTGTGTGTTTCATCTTTTAAGTAAGAGGCCATCAACATACTAGGCCTTGACCTACTCGCTGGCACCATTGCATATTTACTGAGACTCGTTGCCTCTGTGATGCTACAGTTCTAGGATTTTAATTAAAACATTTTTTGTCTCCTAACACCCCACCTCCCTCCCACGCGTGTACGTCCACTTGTTGCCCCTCGTCTTTCCTTTCTACGTTCACGGTGTATTCCTAAAGATGGCACACGTGCAAGGCATTGGAAGATGATTGGCAGGTGCGTGAACAGCCTGAAGGAGGCAGCAGAAGACGGGAGCACTTCTTTGCCATCTCACTGACTGGTTGGGCAGAGGTGAGCCTCATTGAACAAGCCAGTGGTGCTTCCCTCGATAAACTTGTTCCCACCATTGCTGAGCTTTGGTGGTGGCTTCCCTGCCTCTGGCTGGCGCCAGAAGGTTTCAAGGGTCATTACTTCTTGGTGGGCAAATCCTCAGAGAGAAATCAAATTAGCGTCACTTGAGGTTGTTGAGCGCTACAATGGTATACCATCCTTGACCTTTCTTTCATCCTCAAGGGCGAGTATGTTTTCCCACTTTCTGATTGAAGGAAAAAAAAAAAACGTAGTATGGGGAAATCTCATGGACCTAACGATGCAGCAGACACTAACTAAATGTGTTCATGGAATTCAAGCTATCTGTTTCTTTCTTCTGTTTTAATCGCGGCCAAGATTTCCAAGTTCTCAACAGTGTGTGTTGGTTTGCCCATCTGTTGACATGGTTATGCCAGAACTATAAAACCGGTTTCTTTTAAACTGGGAGGAAATATGGAACGTGTCCCCAAAAGGAATCATTAATTTTGTGTGTAGTTCCATGATGCAGATCCGGATTAAAGGATCCAGGATCTGTTTGACCTTGGTGGAGGTCCACACTCTCCTGAATTCCCTTTAAGGTTTAAGTGAAAAATAAAACCTAGACACAAACTCATCTGTTTTTTTTTTCTTAAAGTCACAACATCCTGCGCAATGAGTTAGGATGTATAATCAGAGCAGTGATCTTGCTCACAAAGATAGGAGTGAAACACCAACATGAGCAGTCAGAAAAATCTTCATGGCTGCTCGGATGCTCACTTATATTTCCTTGCTGTGGTTTTAAGGGACACATTTTGACTTAAAGTTCATCTTTAAAATGAAGGTAAAAGCTTCCTATGTACATATTTAACAAAACTTTAATAAACAGTGCTAAGGTACTAGATCAGCATGGATATGGTGAATTAGGTGACGCTAAAGACGAAATAAATGAAAACGATTTCAAGGAAAATGATCTGTCTGGCATTTGATGATAAATCATTTATTGTTTGTTTTTAGCCAGTTGCTCTTATTCATCTCACAAATTATTTTGATGAAGAGACGCTGACGATGACTTATGACTTTGGCTGCCATTGATTTTAGATATATTATTCCCTACAGTCAGTCCATTTTGTTAAACAATTTCACGTGGGTACACTACATTTTGCTGTTGTTGAAAACAGGACATAACTTGACAGCAATGTGGATATACTCAGCCAGGTGGTCACGTGTCAACCTGACGATGGCTCATAGCTGAATATGATTTTATATGCATGTTATGTGCATAGTATAGATTCACATGTGTATATCAATTTTTTTTTCTTACTTTGTTTTTCAGAGTTTTTTTTTTTAAATTTTACTTTGGGTTGAAAAATTATTTTACATTCCCAAATTGATTATTGTTTACATATTTTAGTATTCACACACATGCATTTGTACAGGTCTAAACCGTGGCGAAGTGGTTAGCGTCGGGGACTCCCGGTTGGGAGGTCGTGGGTTCGAATCCCATCAGAGTCATGTGGGTTTTTCTGCCCCGACCGGCTCCTACCCAGAGTTGAGTTTGCTGCGGGCTCAGTTGGGAAGACTGGGACCACACAGTCGAGTTTCATCCACTTAATGGATGCGTTTCTGAGAGTGTTGCTCAAATTTCCTGACCAACACTGCAGGTGCCTGTATCTCTCGGGCCTGGTTGACGCCGGGATATATTATGAAAGGAAGCGTAGAGTACAGCCCTGTCATGTAGTCTCAGACCGAAATGGAATCCGTAGCATCATCTTAATCATCCTCATTCTCATCGATCAGCATAAAAAAAAAAAAGTCTCAAAGTTCTGTGGCCCTTCATGCCCTGCTCTCATGGTGACCTCAATTTCGATGTCCTCTCCACGTCTGTGGTCTTGGTTTGGTTCTGTCGGGGTCACCGATATCGGCGAGTCCATGGGGGCTGTCGTTGGACGGACGTGGTGGCGCCCCCCGGAGGGAGAGCTCACTCACGCCGGCTCCGCGGACTAAGCAATCATTGTCGTCAGTAGGGGGCTTAGTAGGTGGTGTCCTGGTATGTTAGATCAGAACAGGCGCCACTGAACACCACCGAAGTGACTCGGCAGCAGTGCAGTGTCTCCTCCGGTGGGTTGCCTCTTGGCGACTTGACATTGACTGCTCCCTGTGGATTGCCGGTGCTGGGGCTGCGGCGGGGCCGACCGGGCTGTGGCTGTGGACGGGGGTGTCGGAATGAGCGGCGTGGGTGCAATGCCTCTGAGGTGGCGCAGAGGTTGGGACAGAAAAAAAAAATGACGGTCCCATGCGTGTGTAAATGGTCAGCTGCTATAACATACCTCCATTGAAACATTTGTATTTCGACCTTAGTGCCGACTGAGACAAATTGTACATGGCAGAAATGTCAAGAATTTCATCAGAACCCATCGTAGTTCTCTGAAATCGTTTTGACAATTTCCTGTACACAACACTCTATAAATTCGATACATCTCCAGTTGACGACATGATTGTCTGAATGTAAACTGATAATATTCATCTCTTTCCGCATGGCTGTTGGTCTCTAAAAGTTGAAAAATAAGGGAAAGAGAGAGAGGGATAGAGAGATAGAGAGAGGGACACACACAGATAACAGAGAGAGAGATAGAGAGAGAGAGGGGGGGGAGAGGGAGGGAAAGATAGAGAGGACACACACCACACACACACACACACACACACCACACACACACACACACACACACACACACACACACACAACATGTGTTTTGATGGCTTGATGTAAAAAAGCAATGATGTGCTTATTCAAGTGTCCATCCAGTAAATAAAATTTTGACTTGACTTGACTTGACTTGACACACACATACATACATACAGAGAGAGAGAGAGAGAGAGAGAGAGAGAGAGAGAGACGAGAGAGAGGAGAGAGAGATGAGAGGAGAGAGAGAGAGAGAGAGAGAGAGAACATGTTTTTCATCTTCAGCCGAGTCAGTCATCCCATCGTGGTCTGAATGAAATAGATCTCCAGCCCACTGGCACAGGCTTCACCCCCTACTTACCAGTGGTGAGAACTGACAGCCATTTGAAGAATTTCTCTTGAGGAAACTGACAGCCATTTGAAGGATTTCTCTTGAGGAACTGACAGCCATTTGAAGGATTTCTCTTGAGAAACTGACAGCCATTTGAAAGATTTCTCTTGAGAAACTGACAGCCATTTGAAGGATTCTCTCTTGAAGAACTGACAGCCATTTGAAGGATTTCTCTTGAAGAACTGACAGCCATTTGAAGGATTTCTCTTGAAGAACTGACAGCCATTTGAAGGATTTCTCTTGAAGAACTGACAGCCATTTGAAGGATTTCTCTTGAGGAACTGACAGCCATTTGAAAGATTTCTCTTGAGGACAGCCATTTGAAGGATTTCTCCATTTGAAGGAAAGATTTCTCTTGAGGAACTGACAGCCATTTGAAAGGATTTCTCTTGAGGAACTGACAGCCATTTGAAAGATTTCTCTTGAAGAACTGACAGCCATTTGAAAGATTTCTCTTGAAGAACTGACAGCCATTTGAAAGATTTCTCTTGAAGATTTCTTTCTCGAACTGACAGCCATTTGAAGGATTTCTCTTGAAGAACTGAAAGCCATTTGAAAGATTTCTCTTGAAGAACTGACAGCCATTTGAAAGATTTCTCTTGAAGAACTGAAGCCTGTCAAGAACTGACATAGCCCCCCCCCCCCCCCCCCCCATTACCTTCAAGGGGAAGAGGATGCGCCAGCATTCTTCTTAAGGAGTCCATTCTGTAGAGGGAATAGTTCCAGACATGACGAATCCTGACAGCACTGATATGTACAGTAAGGGGATGGGAAGGGACGGGTGCAAATGAAAGGACGGGAAGGAATGGGTTCTGGAACTGGCTCCTCTTGTGGTAGCCAGAGTGGAAGAGTAATAGCTCTGATGGTAACGAAGAAGAAGTTGGTTCTCATCCACACAGTATGCGCTTCAATCACGCTCCTCCTCATTCGCTCATTTCAACAACAAACAACAAAAAAAGCTGATCTTTGTCAAATATTGCCGATCTTCCTTGGTTTGGGTCACTTCCCAGTGATGCTGCTTCAGTTAAGTGACTTGAACATCATGCACGCATTGTGAGTGATATTAGGACTGGAAGAATGTCAGCAACGTGACAGTCCCAAGAACTGGACATCCATCATGCAGGCAGTGTCTCTTCTATTATGTGCTTTCCCATATTCTGTGGGCTCTGCCTTCGAAAACACTATCGTTGTGAGTTTTATGGTTGATTGCTCAGTTTACTGTTTCTACAGTCCTTCCTCGTGACATTGTGGTCTTCCTCCAAACTCCCGTGAGAAAAATCCCTGCTTACCACATTATGTCCGACAGTTGATCATTGTTATCTTCACTCTTCTCTTCTTTGCTTGAATGTTGACAGAAGAGAGTGCAGATTTTCTCTGTCTGTCTGTCTCTGTTACTCTCCCTGTCTCTGTCTCTGTCTATGATCGTCTTCTTCCCGCATGTATTCTTTTTAATGTTTAAAGAAGTGTTGAGATATCGTGTGTGTGTGTGTGTGTGTGTGTGTGTGTGTGTGTGTGTGTGTGTGTGTGTGTGTGTGTGTGTGTGTGTGTGTGTGTGTGTGTGTGTGTGTGTGTGTGTGTGTGTGTGTGTGTGTGTGTGTGTGTGTGTGTGTGTGTGTGTGTACGTGCCTGTGCAGCTCCTCCTTCTCACTCTCTCCCTCGTCCGTCTAATTATGAAGGACCATTCACACTGTTAAAGTTTGACACCCATCTTCCTTTGATTCTTAGGACACTGTCTTAACTGTTTGCAGGTGGTGCGACGCTAACACACCAATCCCTGGAAGATGTCTGATCCACTTTGTAGAGAAATATAAACAAATTGATAAAACCGTGACAATGAAATCATACCAGCTGGTGTTCACTGAGAACTATATTACAAAATCATTACAAGACGAAAACGTCAAAATCGTGTATGTAACTACCTTCTCTTAAATTTTGTTAAAGTATTGACGAATGTACAAACCATACATTTCGTCTTGTTATTCTTGACGTAATTTAACAATATAAAATAACATTCGTTGTAAACCTGTTTCTGAGGAGGAGTCATAAATGATAACAAATACCTAATTAGCCTGTTTCAAAGTAGGGAAAAAATCCTTGATTTTCAACGTTTTTTGTCATACTATAAGTAACTCGCGCGTCGATTATTTGAAACCAATGAAATGTATTAAAAATGAATGTCAAGTATTTACATAAACGCGGGTGAGATTAATCCTTAATGATTCTTCAAAATTACTGTTGTGTCATGAACTTGGCTTTGGGCACCTTGCCCTTGAAACTGAACTTGAGGCACGATAAACCCACCTAAAGGTCACAGCCTTCTCAGAGTGTGCTAAAGGAGATCATCAACATACTAGGCCTTGACCTTCTGGATGACGCCATTGTATGTTTATTGAGAACTATTTACTTTCTGTTGATCCTGTCTTCGGTTTCTAATTGAACCATCTTTCTTTCTTACCGGCCCCCCCCCCCCCCCTCCCCCCGTCCCCCTTTACTCGTGTGCTTCCTTAACCCTCCACTGCCATTCCTTTATAAGTTTATGGGGTTTGACAAAAATGTCACAAGTGCAAGACATAAGCAGCTGATTGACGGAGGTTTAAAGGGCCTGAAGACATTGGGGGAAGATGGGAACATCCTTTTCCCATCACACTGGTTAGTTGACAGAGCTGAGCCTTACTGAACAGGCTAACGGTGGTACGTTTAACGAGCTTGTTCTTGCCATTGCCGACATTTGGTAGCTTCCCTACCCCTGGTGGGTGCAACAGGGTTTATGGGGTTGTTGCCCCTCGGTGTGCTCATCTTCAGAGGCGAATGAACTGTGTGTCACTTGAGGCTGTCAGTTGCTACAATGGTATACCATCCATCGCCTTCTCTCGTCCTTGAGGCCGACTACGCTTCCCCATTGTCATCTTCTTTGTGTGTGTCTTCGGGAACAGAGTTGATTGAGAAGAAATACTGTGGTATGGGAAAATCTCATGAACCTAATGATGCATCAGTCTTTTTTTTTATTAACGAAATATGTTCATGGAGCTCAAGCTTTCTTTCTTTTCTAACCTCTGCCAAGATTTTGATGTTTTCGATGGCGTCTGTTGGGTTTCTCTCTCTGTTAACATGATTACACAAGAACTCCATCACCGATTCCTATGAAACATGAAAGAAATGTGTAATGTATCTCCCCAAAATGACCTGATTATATTTTGGTGTGGATCCAT
>JADBJO010001052.1:10000-27500 GCA_016801955.1 Conus betulinus | reverse complement strand
ATGCTTCAGTTATTGGGTAGACACATTCATGGAGCCCATGCTCAGGTTTATCCATTTCCTTCATTCTGTAACCAGCAAGAGCAAAGACAGAAACACTGCACCACCGAACGAAATGATAGAATATATAAATTACAAAACAAGGTCAAGGTTTACATGTATTCAGTAGCATCGGTTGGTATGTCTGCAGGCAAGATAATGTAAAAAAATGACTGGATTGTTTCACAGACACAGCAGGGGCATGTAAGCAAGCAACCTGCAGCAATCAGACATTTTCCCTGATTGCATGCAGAGGTGTGTTACCTTTCCTGTTTGGGTGGGATGACATGATCTAGTTACAGACCACAGTCCATGGGGTCAGATCTTGTGGCTTCAACAAGACTGGGTGGAAAGGTGGAATGTGGCCCAGAGACGAACTTGTGACATTTGTGAACGTTTGAATAAACAAAACTGATGTAGCATATAAGCTTGGACATGGTTAATGAGCTTAGATTACAGTCCAATTGAATGAAAATCACTTCAAGGAAAATTACCTGTGTCTGAGGAGAGAAAGGCTATCAGGTCAAAGTCCTCACTGCAGAAATTGGAGCTAGGGGGTTTGTAGGAACGTCTGCATACAGCCTCATGAAACAGCTCTCAGCTGCAGGGAGGAAAAAAAAAACAGAGCCCTGAAAGCAATGGCAGAAGCAGCAGAGAGCTGGATCTGGTCAAGGAGGAACAAAAGTGAACTTCATAAGGCTTAACTTTCCTACAAAATATCAGGTGTCCCAGTGGCTCAGTGGTTAGTGCGCGAGTCATTAAGTGGAAAATGAGCATGTCCAGAGGGGCATGTGTTCGAATCCCAGCCATGGTTCGTCTCAAGATGGGAAAAAAAAAGGGCAGCAGAGGGACATCCGGAGTCATGAACCGGGTGTGACCCAACCCCCCTAGAGTGTCAGGAGATAAGGGCCGAAACACTTGCTTGAAGGGGGCTTCTCTTCTGAGGACTCTCTGCTGCCACGCTCTCCACGAGTTTCTTTCTTTCTGCTATATACAGAATATATCAGTTGCCATTTGTAAGGCCAGTTTCATCATTTCACGTCACGAATCATTCTAATGACAAGATGATAATGATAATGGGTTACTGTGAATGTTGGAATGTAGAAATATGGCACCATCATCAACCCTTTTGTTCACAGACCATCTGGCCCTGAGGGTCATATCAGAGCTGAAATCACATAAATGCCAGAACTATTCACTCGTCAATTTCCAACATTAATGTAAACACCAGGCCAGTTCCTTAAATGACACATATCAATCAAAACCGTATTTGCCACATACCAATAGGATAAAAGAAACGCGTTTCTTCATTGAAAAAAGATACTTCAAAGGAACATACAGGAACGAGGTCTTCATGAAGTCCGCAATAATTTGACGATGCCTAAGGTTGTAGTAGTAGAATCTCCCAAGTGAACTACAAACTGCTGTTTTTCTTTTTGGAAATTGAGGGACATCAGTGGACAATATCCTTGTATGTCAGGTAAAGAAATTTTTTTTATTGTTGTATAAATAATCATTAGACTTTGGGAAAACTGTCACACACACACACACACACACACACACACACACACACACACACACGCACACACACACACACACACACACACACGCACACACACGTACGAATACACACGCACGCACACGCACACACACACACACACACACACACACACACACACACACACACACACACACACACACGCACGCACGCCCACGCACGCACACACACACACACACACACACACACACACACACACACACACACACACACACACACACACACACACACACAGAGAGAGAGAGAGAGAGAGGAGAGAGAGAGAGAGAGAGAGAGAGAGCTTGTTTTATGTAAGCAGCTTGCTTTTACGTTTTCTCTTTTAACCAGAGGATCGTCAATGAACTGGACCTTGACCTACTTTCTGATATCACCATTGCATGTTTACCAAGACTCGTTCACTCTATGTTGATCCTATTTCAGGGTTTAAACTGAACCAGTTTTCTCTCCCATCCCTTCCAACCCCCCCCGTGCACTGTTTTGCCAGACTGCTGCTCGGATGACAGAGCTGCGCCCTACGAAGCAGACAACTGCATGTAATCTGAACGAACTTGTTCCCGCCGATGCTGAGCGTTGGTGGCTTCTCTGCCCCTGGTTGGCGCCAGAGGGTTTGTGGAGTCATTGCCCCATGGTGGGCTCCTCTTCAGAGGTGAATGAACTCTGTGTCACTGGAGGTTATTGGGTGGTACAAATGGTATACTATCCATCACCTTCTTTTGTCCTTGAGGTTGAACATGTTTCCTGACTGTCAACTTCGCTCTCTGTCTTCAGGAACAGCGATGACTGAGAAGAAACACTGGTAATTTTGAGAAATCGTGTTGGATCTCATGGCACAGCGGTCATTGACTAAACATGTTCATGAAGCCCACGCTCCAGGTGTTTCTTTTTCAGTTTTGTAGACCTCCACCAAGGTTTTAAGATTTTCAATGGCGTCTGTTGGTTTGTCTGCCGGTTGACAAGAGTGATAAAAAAAAAAAAAAACTACTGAACAGATTTGAAAGCCACAGCAGGGGTCCATAATATAGCAGCCTGCAGCAATCATAGATTTTCTTTGGTTTGCATGCAGGGGTGCATGACTGGAAATGATTTTCAACGTAGTAAAATGGTGTGTGTGCGTATGTGTGTGTGTGTGCGTATGTGTGTGTGTGTGTGTGTGTGTGTGTGTGTGTGTGTGTGTGTGTGTGTGTGTGTGTGTGTGAGTGTGTGTGCCTGCATGCGTGCGTGCGTGCGTGCGTGCGCGTGTGTGTGTGTGTGTGTGTGTGTGTGTGTGTGTGTGTGTGTGTGTGTGTGTGTGTGTGCCTGCGTGCGTGCGTGCGTGCGTGCGTGTGTGTGTGTGTGTGTGTGTGTGTGTGTGTGTGTGTGTGTGTGTGTGTGTGTGTGTGTGTGTGTGTGTGTGTGTGTGTGTGTGTGTGTGTGAGAGAGAGAGAGAGAGAGAGAGAGAGAGAGAGAGAGAGAGAGAGAGAGAGATTTCAGTATATTCTGTTTTGAAACGGAGAAAAAAGCCTTGCTTATCATTTGCAGTAAGTTGTAATGTAAAATGTTCCCTATTTACCAAGAGAACATCAACCAATCAGACCTTAACCTGCTTTTTGATAGCACCAAGGCGTCTTTACCAAGACTCGTTCACACCATGTACATCCTGCCTCAGGGTTTGAACCGAACCAGTTTTTGCTACTCCCCCCCCCCCCCGCACCCCCTCCCCTCTCCCCACTGTCCCTCACCACCCCTTTTCCAAGGGGTGTTTCCAGAGATGCCACATGTGTAAGAAACAGGCAGATGACTGACACATGTGTAAATAGCCGGAGGATGGTTACAGAAGGCTTGAGCTTGACTTTGACATCACGCAGGCTGGAGAACAGTGTTGAGCGATACTGCTACTGAGCAGGGTAATGGATGGCGGTACCTAAAAGGAGCTTGTCCTCTCCATCGCCGAGCTTTGATGGCTTCCCTGCTCTTGAATGGATTCAGAGGGTTTATGGTGTTGTTGTCCCCCTGGTGGACTCCTCTTAATACGAGGATATAGTTTGTGTTACTTGTGGTTGTTGGGTGATACAATATGGTTCAATAATGTACCATCCCCCTCACCTTCTTTCGTTATTGAGGTGGAGGAGTGCGTTTCTCCGCTGTCATCTTCGGGAACAAGACTGTTGAGAAGAAACACCCATGATATGGGAACACCTCATGAACCTTGCAACGCATTAGACACTGACGGAACACGTTGATGGAGCTGATGGTCAAGTTGTCTGGTCACCTGTCCATGACATACTTGTGCTAATATAGGTGAGATTGTCTCTTTCAGTGTGGCAGCCAGCATCAAAAAGCTGAAAAATAAATAAAGGATATGACACATAATGTATAGAAGAACAACTGGAGAGAGAGAGAGAGAGAGAGAGAGAGAGAGAGAGAGAGAGAGAGAGAGAGAGAGAGAGGTGTATGCATGCATGCACGTATGCACACACATACACACATACACACACACACACACACACACACACACACACACACACACACACACACACACACACACACACACACACACACACACACACGCACATGCGCATAGGTACAGATGGTCTGGGGAGAGCTGACAAGTTAGTTGAGGGATTTCTCTTAAGCCTGTTAATCAAAGCTCTTCTCTCTTACTCCTTCCGCTCATCTCCACGTCTCCCTCATCCCTTTCTGGAAGGAGATTGTGCCAGCATCCTCCCCAGAGAGTCGACTCTGTTTGGGGAATGGTGCCAAGCAAAATCAGTTCTGATGGAATGGGCTTTAGGGAAGAGTGAGCTAGTCACCGGACATGAAGGAGCCAGTTCTGGCTGCAGTTTCTTTTGAGGTGACCAGAGATGGCAACGTAAAGCGTTTGTAGTGATGAAAAGGACATAGGTCCTCCGTTTGTTGGACCAACCTCTTTGGTTTGGGCAGGGACTAGTTTCATGATTTTCCATGCCTGTGGGTGTATCATCTGCTCTGCTCTCTCTCTCTCTCTCTCTCTCTCTCTCTCTCTCTCTCTCTCTCTCTCTCTCTCTCTCTGCCCTGTCCCTCTTTGTCTGCACTGAGTCTTGGAGGAGGGGCTCGAAGAATGTACATGATCTCATCACATGTCCATAGTACTCAAGCTGTATTTTCCTCACGACGATCAACAGCTTTTAACAGTGACTCATATGCTTCTGATAACTCTGCAAGCGTCGTCCTCTGTAACACAGTTCAGGTGTGGGGGTTGAGGTCTGCCTGTTTTAGCAGCAGAGATATTAGTACTTTGTCCTTTACCCTCAGCAAGTAAAGATGTCGTATCGCTCCCTACCTCCTCATTCACACACGTCATCCATCAATGATGGCTGGCCTCCTCCATGGATATGACTGACTTCATCCGTTGCTAAAAACTTCCCAAGTTTTTTTTTTTTTTTTGGTCTGCCCCCCCCACCCAGTATCTGTCTGTCTGTCTGTCACCTATTTCAGTATTAACACGTGTTTCAAACCACAGTCAACATCAGACATGACTACAGCTAGACCCCCCAAAAAACAAAACAAAACAAAAAAACGAAAAAACAAACAAACAAACAAAAAACAACAACCAAAAAACAAACAAACAAAACACACCCCCTCCCCCCCCCCCCCCAAAAAAAAGGCGTGTTCGTCTGTTTGAGTGTTTCACTTCATCAGCTCTCTTTTCCAAAGATAGGTTTGTGTTCGTTTTGCTGCATGAGTTGAGAGAGTGCATCCATCATGCTGTCGCATTGAGGACAGACCCAACAAACTCTCGTTCCTTTCAAAAATGCATGCTTCCCATCAGCACGGAAATTCACCATTTTTTTTTGTTCCCTATTCCCCAGGCAGGGAAAGGATGGCCACTCACGTGAACTTACCATACTGTCAGGTCGTCATGCTGTTTACAGTCCAGCCTACTGCAGGGGTCATATTGAGGCTAGAAATACGTGCAAAAAACACCAGGGTTGTGTACTGATTAACATCTAACACTAAGACCAACAAAAAGGCAATTCCTTCAACTATGAATATCGATCTAAAATATTTCAATCACGTGCAGATCAGATTGATGAGATACATTTCTTTGTCAACACATTTTCAGTTCAGGAGGGAACTAGTTTAACAAGATCTTCACAGTAACCTGACAGTTCCTAATGGTATGTATGAGTCGGTTTGCGGGGAGGGGGGTGGGGGTATGGG
Organism: Conus betulinus; assembly: GCA_016801955.1. Taxonomy (NCBI): domain Eukaryota; kingdom Metazoa; phylum Mollusca; class Gastropoda; order Neogastropoda; family Conidae; genus Conus; species Conus betulinus. The sequence goes on along the minus strand of JADBJO010001052.1, from coordinate 21,727 downwards.
AGGGGGGGTTGGGGGAAGTGGGGAGAATAAAATGAGACAAATTTGAGGATGCAGGCCCCGCTTGTTAAAAAGATAAGCAAGAAGAAAAAAACCTGTAAAAAACACGGAAGAAAAAAAGTGGGAGATTGGAAGACTCACAAAAAACTGCTCCTAATGTTGTAGAAGCCCCCTCCCCCTCTCCCCCAACTGAACTGTCTGTTGTCACTTTTCTTTTCAGAGAATAAAGAACTAAAAATAATTTCGTTTGTCCTAAAAATAATTGTCAGACTTTGACGATAATGTGGCTCACAAGCAGAGAGAGAGAGAGAGAGAGAGAGAGAGAGAGAGAGAGAGAGAGGGAGAGAGAGAGAGAGAGAGAGAGAGAGAGAGAGAGAGGGGGGGGGGAGAGAGTATTTCACCGCACTTTGTGTGGAACATGCAACATTCTCTTTTAATCAAGAAGTCATATTAAGTCTTGATCTACTTCATGGCTTCATTTGCAACTTTCTGAGACATCTTCACTCCATGTTGATCCTGTCTTAGGATTTGAACTGAATAGTGTTTCTCTCTTCTGCTTCCTCCAACCTTCTTTTCCCGAGTTCACAGGGGAATTGCCAAAAAAAAATGCCGCATGTGCAAGGCACTGGCAGATGACTGACAGATGTGTAAACAGCCAAGCTACAGTGGGAGACGATGGGAGCACATCTTGGCCATTTCATTGCTTGGATGACGGAGCTGAATCCTAGCAAGCAGGGAATGGCGGGTAATCGGAACGAGCGTCTTTCCGGTTTTGCCGAGCTGTGGTAGCTTCCCTGACCTTGGTTGCAATCAGAGGGTCTATGGAGTATTTGGCCCTTGGTGGGCTCATCTTCAGAAGCAAACAACCTCTGTGTTATTTGTAGTTGCCTAGTGGTACCCAATGGTGAACTATCCATTATCTTCTTTCGTCCTCTAAGCTGAGTACGTTTTCTCACTGTCATTTTCTCTCAGTGTCTTTGAAAAATGTCTTGGCTCCAAGCAGAAAATAACCATGACAATTTTTGTGTGTAGTTGGCCAGGTGCTATACCAAACCTACGCCAGTCATTCCTTTTATTTGGATCTTCGAGCCGGTTGTGATAAATCGCACATGTAGAAACGTATTGAAACGAAAGTGGTCCCAGCTCCCAGAGATCGTGACAAATTGTACGTGCAGACACGTATTGTAAGGAAAGTAATCGCTGCTTCCAGAAATCGTTTCATGATTTCCTGGTTGCAACACTATTCATATCCTTTATATCACAGGTTCATAGTATAATTGTGCCAAGACAAGCTAGTAATTCTCTCCTTCTGAGTGGAAGTCAGCGTGAATAGGTTGAACAATAAACATAAAATATGTTAGAGGATGCATTGCAAAGAAGAAAACTCGGAGGGACAGAGAGAGAGAGAGAGAGAGAGAGAGAGAGAGAGAGAGAGAGAGAGAGAGAGAGAGAGAGAGAGAGAGAGAGAGAGAGAGAGACAGAGACAGAGACAGAGACAGAGAGAGAGACAGAGAGAGAAATAGAGACACACAGAGAGAGAGAGATACAGAGAGAGAGAGAGAGAGAGAGAGAGAGACAGACAGACAGAGACTGAGACAGAGACAGAAAGAGAGAGAGAGACTAACAGACAGACAGATAAACAGACAGACAGACACAGACAGACAGACACACACACACACACACACACACACACACACACACACACACACACACACACGCACGCACACACACACAGAGGGACAAAACGTGTTCTCATCTCCAGCTAAATCAATCGTCCTATTGTCATCCGGGTGAAATCTACACGCATTGAACAAGCCCAGTCCTCACCCTTAATTACCGGTGGGGAGAACTGATAGCTATCCCACGGATTTCTCTTCGAACCTGTCAATCAAAGCACCTCCCCGTCTCCACCACCCCTCATCCCCCAAGGAAGAAAGATGTGCCAGCATCCTCCCCAGGGAGTCCACTCTGTGGAGGGAATGGTGCCAGGCGAAATGAGTTCTGCTGGCGTTGGTTTTCATGGGAAGGGCGCAGCTGAAGGACGTGAAGGAGTGGGTTTCTGGCATCGGCTTCTTTTGTGTCGGCCAGAGGTGGGATTGTGGCAGTATTGATGGTGATGATAAGACCGGTTCCTATCCGCAAGTGTGGGATGCCTTTCAATCACCACGCCCATGCTCATTTGAACGAATAGGCTGGTACTTTTCAAGAACGGCCAGTGTCTTTGGGTTCAGGTCACTCCACAATGAGGCTGCTTTAATGATCTGAACATCACCCACTCATTGCAAGTGGCATTAGGGATGGGGGAACGAGGGTAATGTGAGTGTCTCAACAACTTGAAATTCGTCTTCCTGATGGTGTCTCTCTTCTACATACACTTTTTTTTTCACAGGCATAGCCTTCAGGAATGTTATCCCAGTAACTTTTATGCTGATTGCCTGGCTTCTAGTTTCTTCAGTCCCTGTTCATGACGTTGACAGTCTTCTTCAAACTCTATGACAAATGTTCTGTCAATGATACATGGAACGGAAGAACTAGGAAACTATTGTTGTTGTTCCACTGGCATGTCTTTGCGAGATGGCTGTGAATATATCTGAGTTGCAGGGTTCATTAGAATAACAGACACGATGAGAAAAAAAAAGGTACATACTAAACGGAATGCTGGGGCGTTGCACTGTGTTATCACACCACAGTCTTGTAGTCTGGCACAGGCTTTATGCAGTTTTCTGTACTTTAGTTTTCTCTTGAGGATTTGCCAGGGTCGTTGTTCTCGTTAAGCTGCATCAGATGACAGTTTATGTCTCGCTATGAATGTCTGCTTGTCTTGGCTGGCTTTATTTTTTTTAGTTTTTTTTTTTTAATGTTTTTTGCGCTGACATCGGATGTTGGATATCAGATCGACTTTCATGCGCGTCCCTGTCTGTCTGTCTGTCTGTCTGTCTGTCTGTCAGCTAAGCACGTGAAACAGGGACGCAATGTCACGTCTTACCCATCTTCCTACCATCAATTGACGTAGCTTGGCGTGTACCTGCCCCCTGCCACCCCCTCCCTCCTCCCTATCATAAGAACACTTCCTAGCGCCCTGGCAACTGGTATGGCTGTCAGGGTCGGTTAGGATCTAAACAACAACACAACTTGACTCTGGCTGCTTTCCAACATCAACATCTTTTTGTAAAGTTTAGCACCCCATCAGCAAAGCAAAGTAAACTTAAACACAGAAATAGGCAACAACGAGAGAATTGTTTACTCAAACGCCACTCCGATCCACGCAAGTTTTCCCTTCAAAAATGAATTAGAACAAAAGAAAAAAACCAAAGCAGTCCAAAAGAACCAAACAGAATCAAACCAGAACCAAAAAAACAAACAAACAAAACGAAAAGCAACAACAACAGGAGATGCATCTCCACAGGAAACAAACAACCCCTCCCCCCCCCCCCCCACTACTGCCCTTCTTCCATGGAGTTGCAGATGGGCATGATGCTTATTCGGACCTCGCCTACTCTCAGACTGTTTGTCGATAGCGGAGGAAGTTCTCTGTTGATGTACAACACTGATCTGAAGCTCCTCTAATGTTTCAGATTGTGCTGTGTTGATGCCTGGAGATGGCATCATCTGCCTGTCAATCTGTGCCATGACTGATGTGTATCAGACAGGTGAGGCGACAGACAGGTGGGGAGATTGCAGATTGCAGAAATTGGCACTGATTTAAAAGTTGTATCATTTCTTTAAAAAATGCACGCGTGTGTCGAGGTAGGGTAGGGTTGGGTATAGTATACAGCATGTGTGGTGTGTGTGTGTGTGTGTGTGTGTGTGTGTGTGTGTGTGTGTGTGTGTGTGTGTGTGTGTGTGTGTGTGTGTGTGTGTGTGAGTGTGCGTGCGTGCGTGCGTGCGTGCTTGCGTGCGTGCGTGCGTGCGTGCGTGCGTGCGTGCGTGCGTGCGTGCGTGCGTGCGTGCGCGTGCGTGCGTGCGTGCGTGCGTGCGTGCGTGCGTGCGTGTGTGTGTGTGTGTGTGTGTGTGTGTGTGTGTGTGTGTGTGTGTTCGTGGGTATGGGAGCCTGGCCGCACATTATCTGGGAACAAGAGCAGCAGTGCACTTTCAATGCTAAAAAATCAGAAGAAGTGAGTCATTTGTATGGGGTAAAAAAAACAGCATACGATATTTTCAACTACACACCACACAGCCACATGTCCACTTTGTCCCCTTCTTTCTTTTCCTGCGTCCCCCTTTCCCTTCCCTTTCAGTTAACTCTCCCTCCAAACTCCCAACTGTCCCTCCCCTGTCCCAGAGCCTCTAGCGAAATCAATCGTTGTGTCAGGCACAATCAATCCACCTGACGATTGAAGGCAATCAATGGGTGTTTTTGATTCGCATAGTTCGCTTTTCTACGTTCACCCGCACAGACGTGCGGTTCGACCGTCCGGTTAATGATTCGTAATTAATGGTTTGTCGTTCATGGTGATTGGGAACTAGTAATCATAATGATGTGAAAATGATTCATGATCAATCGTTGAACATTAATTGTTAACGATGTTAGTGATTGATTATCAACAGGTAAATGATCTCTTGGATATGAACGATTCAGGCGTCAGCCCAAGAACACGACAGTCGGTTGAGTTTTGCCCATGTACTGATACCTGGTTTCTTATGGTTTGGCGCTGTCACTGAAGAGTTTGGGGGACACACTGTTTTACGGTATAGACAGCTGGTGGTGAAACAGAGTTTTATGTATCGTTCTGTGGTGGTTGTTGCAACCATCCCATTGTTCTTGTGTCGAGGATCGTGTGGCTGGGGCTTTTCAGATGTTAAATGTCTATACCTCCTATTCCTTCCCAATCTCTCTTCCTCCTCCACCTGTTGCTTCCTGCTGGAAAAAGGAAAGAAAAAGAAAGCGAACCCTTATTAGGATAAAAAGCATCTAATCCGGGTACAACGACGAGAAGACCAATGAATTACTGCATCCAAAATGCATATTTTATGATAAATAACGTGATGTGATATTTGATGTGATATTATGTGATGTGTGTAAATACGATTTGAAATCAGCATCATTTCCTGTCGTTATCACTTCTTTCTTTCACCAGCCAATCATTGGTAAGATCATCACCATCATCACCGTCATCATCATCATCATCATCATCATCATCATCATCATCATCATCATCATCATCATCATCGTCGTCGTCGTCGTCGTCATTGTCATCGTCGTCGTCGTCGTTGTTGTCGTCGTCGTAGTCGTCTTCGACGTCATCATCATCATCATCATCATCATCATCATCATCATCATCATAAAACACAACCACCACCACAACCACCACCACAGTCGCCACCACCACCACCACCACCACCACCCACCACCATCGCAAAGACAACCAACACCAACACACACACACACACACACACACACACACACACACACACACACACACACACACACACACACACACACACACACACACACACAAAGAGCCAAAAACAGAGAGAACAAAAAAAAAACAAAACACACAAAAAAAAACAGCTGGTTCATTTATAGCGCGGAGGGCATGGCCTTCATGCTCTGTAATCTGATGCACAGAAAAACACAGGGCATTTGTCTCACAACTCATCTGTTTCACAGTTGCCTGTCGCTGTAATGTTGCAGGGATGAGTTGTAGGATCAATGGTTTTTTTTTTTTTGCGAGTCATGAAATGGTGTCACTCCAAGTGTGTGTGTGTGTGTGTGTGTGTGTGTGTGTGTGTGTGTGTGTGTGTGTGTGTGTGTGTGTGTGTGTGTGTGGTGTGTGTGTGTGTGTGTGTGTGTGTGTGTGTGTGTGTGTGTGTGTGTGTGTGATCTTCCGTACCACTTCGGAACAGTCAGTGTCAAATCGTCACGAAGCATTCCACCAGAGAAGACACTGCACTGCTGTCGAATCACTTCAATGATGTTTAGCGGTGCATGTTCTGAGCCAGCATGCACAGAACATCCACCTACTACACTGCCTACTGAGGCAATTGCTCAGTGCTGAGCCAGAGTAAGTGAGCGCTCCCCTCCGGAGGGCGCCACCACGTGTGTCCACCGTCAGTCCTCCGTGATCTTACCAACACCGGAGACCTCGACACAAGCTAAACAAGGGCACACACGCGGAAAGGAAATCGTAACTGAGGTCACCTGAAGGAACTGAGAGCATGACATGAAGGGTCACATGACTTGAGACTTTTTAGTATCCGATCATTGAGGATAAGGACGATAAAGATGATGTAATAGAGCTCCCATTCTGGTCCGTGACTGCACGACACAGCTTTAACTCTGCGCCTACTTTCGGGATATGTCCTGACCTCACCCAGGGCCCAGAGACAGAGACACTCTCTCTCAATAATGGGATGGAACGTGACTGTGTGCTCTCAATCTTCCCAACTGATCCAACGGCAACGCAGCTCTTGGTTAAAAAACAGGTCTGGGCTCAAAAACTCACACAAATAAGTGTCTCTGATTGGAATTGAATCCATAACCTGCCAGCTCAGAATCCGAAAGGCTAACCACTGCACACCAGCGACTGTCGTTTCTCCCTTGTTTGACCCCACTGTTAGCGGATTTCCATCTGGCCTGACGGTACGCCAGCGGGCAAACAAAAAGAGGGCCCCTGTTTGTTTTCACAGATGGGTATGGCATAAGGATTTCTTTTTGGCTTTTGCCTCTTGATTGTTTGTGATGATTTATCTGATGCACACGGTTTGCAGTCCTTGAAATGTTCCCCAAAGGGTTGATGTCTGCAGATATCGTCTGTTATTGTATCTGTTATTGCGTCTGTGGTGGTTTTTTGGGCTATGGCGCCTTAGATATGTAAGGAACTGCATTTAAGGATACAATATCAGGGTCTATTTTCAAAACAGCGTATCTGTTTGTACAAGGTACGCTTTGTTTCGGGAAAACAAACATTCTTTTTGTATATCGCTATTGTTTTTATTAGATTGGCCTCTTGTGGCTGGTTTTAGTCTTGTTTTGTCAGGCTTGAATATGGCTGATCTAAATGCGTCGTCATGCATCAGTACATCTTCTAAACACACACACACACACACACACACACACACACACACACACACACACATTCACAGATACACACAAAAACACAGATAGAGACAGACAGACAAACACACTCACATACACATACACAGACAATGACACACACACACACACGCACATACTTCCACCACCCTCCCTCTCCCCCCCCCTTCCTCACGAACATTGGTACACTTCACAAGGTAAACGAATCTCAGCTGTTTATTTTGGTGGGGTTGAAAGTTAAAACTAAACTTCTTTCTTTGTGTATCTTTTGAAAAAGAGGACGTGACCCTCAGGCATGTTTTAACCAGGTGTTCGCATTGTTTGACACGTCCTGATGTTCATGTCACTCTCCAGAGCCACCTGTCTGCTATCCCGCTGCCTGGGTGGTGGCTGAAGCACACTATTTTTAGCCTCTTTGTTTGCCCATGTGCCTGGCATTTGCACGCATTTCCGTTTCCGCTGTCTGGCTGGTGGTGGTGGTGGTGGTGGTGGTAGCAATGGCGGTGGAGTTAAAGCTTTTTTTTTTTTTGATTTTGTGTCTTTGATGTCTTTGTTTTTTATGGAAATTGTATTTATTAAAAATATGGGATATTTGGCATGGTTGTTTATACAGGAATGATAAATATCAGTTTATGTGTGATGAATAAACTGATGCATGAGTCATGATCTAAAATGTTTGTCTGTGTCTGTCTGTCTGTCTGACTCTCTCTCTCTCTCTGAGTGTGTGTGTGTGTGTGTGTGTGTGTGTGTGTGTGTGTGTGTGTGTGTGTGTGTGTGTGTGTGTGTGTGTGTGTGTGTGTGTGCCTGCGCACGCGCGCACATGCTTGTCTACAAACGCACTGAAGACTTTTTATAGAAAGGTAGTGACGGGTAGGAAGAGGGGTGGAGGGGAGAGAAGAAGGGAAGCAATGTGTGTGTGGGTGGAAGTGGTGGATACTTGTGTGAAAAGGACTCGGTGAGCACTTAGGGGTTAGGCAGCCCACGGGGTATCTTCAGTCATCTCCCATCTATAAAGCTGAAGTTGATGGGTGGGGGAGTGTAAACCTGGTTGTGTGTGTTTTTTTTTTTGTTGCATCTGAAAAAGGGAAAAAAAAAAACCCCTGAACTCGAGTCAAATTAACACGTCGTTGCATAACAGTGAACTGTATACGAGGCACAATCAAGTGTAACTTTTAGAAAGAGAGGGGGTTAGTTACCACCAAGGGACGTAGACAAACAAAGTACAGGACAAGACAAGACACAATGCATTTCGACCTCTTTGGGTCTTCTTCAGGCAAAAAAACAAGTAACATTTATGACAGTGAAAACGAAGAACGGGAAACCACTTATCTTCTCATTCACTGTCATCAAGTGTCAGTGACATCTGATTTGACTTTCAGGGTCGGTTAAAGATAGAATTAACACACCATGGCTATGGCTGCAGTCCAACATCAGCATCTTTTGTAAGGTTGTGCAACCCATCAGCAAAGCAAAGTACACTTAAACAAGACAAAGGGAACGAAACGAATATAGTTTACTCAAAAACGTCTCTTCGCCTCACTCAAGTTTCTGTTCAAAGCAAATCAAAAGAAAAGAAAGAAACCAGACCAAGCCGAAAGACCCAAGTAGCACAAAACAACAAACAAGGAGAAGAACAACAACAACAACAACGACGACGACGACAGCAAGAAGAAGAAGAAGAAGAAGAAGAAGAAGAAGAAGAACAACAACAACAACAACAACAACAGCAACAACAACAACATCATCACAAGGAGAAAAACATCCCAACACGAACACACACAGAAGCCAAACCAAACCACACCAAAAGACCCAGACACCTCCCACTCTCGCTCCTCTTGTCCCTCCTCCATGACGTTGCAGATGGATATGATGTTTATTCGGACCTCGCCTACTCTCAGACTGTTTGTCGAGAGTGGAGGAAGTCCTCTGTTGATGTACAGCACTGATCTGCAGCTCCTCTAATGTTCCAGACTGTGCTGTGTTGATGGCTGGTGATGGCATCGGCCTGTCAGTCTGTGCCGTAACTGAGGTGTGTCAGACAGGTGTGGGCGAGAGACAGGTGGGGAGATTGCGGACGTTGGCACTGAGTTAGATTTGTATCATTTCTTTGAAAAAAAAAAAAAGATGCACACGTGTGGAGATGGGGTTGGATTTTGGGGGAATAGTAAACTGCGTAAACTTACATTAGTGCGCGCGCGCGTATGTGTGTGTGCATGCGTGCGTGCGTGCGTGCAGGCGTGTGTGTTTGTGTGTGTGTGTGTGTGTGTGTGTGTGTGTGTGTGTGTGTGTGTGTGTGTGTGTGTGTGTGTGTTAGTGCGCGTGCGCGTGTGTGTATGTCTATGCACACAAGGGACGCATGATTTAGAAAAAAAAGAACAGAGCTTAATTAAACACTCACAGCAACACACATTCAGTGCACAAGGTCTGCTTCTCAGGAAAAAAAAAAAAAGCATATGATACTTTCAGTCGCACTCAGCACAGCTTACCTTTCAACCTTGCCCCCCTCCTCTCCTTCTCTGCTCCCACCCCCCCCCTTTAGTTTCCCACTCCTCCATCCCCAACTGTCTCTCCTCGTCCCTGAGTCTCCGGAGAAAAAAAAGATGTTCTGTGGGACAAAGGCATTCCACCTGATATTTGAGAACAATCAGGGGATCTCGATTCGGATTCCTAGCTCGTTTACGTTCGTCTATAGACAGGAGTGGTTCGCCCGCTTGGTGGATGATTAGGAATTAATAAAAAGTAAGGCAACTCTTGCTCCTCATGATGAAGTGAATTCACGCCCATAATACAGAGCACACTGTGTTCTAGTTGCTCTATGTCGCCATTTCTGCTGGGCGATTCGGTGTCGTAAGCAGCATTCGTTTACAGTTAAGGGCGAGTATTTATTTCATCATGAGGGAGCAAGAGTTACTCTACTTGTTCGTTCATTAGTGTTAGCTGTTTTGTTCTCTGCTTCATTTAAGATTCTCTTTGGGATTGATTGATTATCATCAATGATTAGTCAATAATAATGATAATAATATAATAATAATAATCACATCAGAACCATCAAAAGGATGATGGCGGATGTTCATAGAAATAATAATAATAATGATAAAAGCAACGATGATAACAATAATGATGCACGCACGCGCACACACACACACACACCCACACCTTTTCCTCTAGTTATCAGCCACCGCCTCCCCCCCCTCTCCCCCCACCCAACCCGCTTTCCTCAATCCCGCTCCTGTCATGCATATACAGTCTTCAAACATCTATCAACAATCCTCCTCTTTTCATCGAGGAGAAAAACACACAGGAAGATGTTTGACGCACATAGCAGTAGACGATCGACGGTAAAGGTTAGAGAAAGAAGCTGGGCGGTTTCCCTCTCAAAGAAGAAAACGCTTACTACTTCCAGTCCCATCCCTACTACCCACCGTCCTTGCCGCCCCCTCCCTCCCCTTGGTCCACCAGGAAAAGCAAGTAGTCTGGCATCAGACCTCAGCAGGCACAACAATTGGCAGAGGCATGATAAGTGTAATTACCTCCCCTACGTCCTTGCCACAAACTGGTCTGTCGGGTGATGGTGAATGATCTCCTGGGAACGGCATGTCCGGGTGGGGTGCCTGTTGTCATTGAAGTAGAAAGTTGGGGGTGTGGTGGTGGGGGGGGGGGGGGGATTGGCCGCAGACAGTGACCGACTTTTGGATGAGAGTTTCAGAGGCATTGGAAGGGGGCTGAGAAATTTGGCCGACATCGGTGGTAGAAAATGGGGTGAATGTTCGGTCGAACAATGGCGGCAAGACGATCTGGGGGAATTTGGCCCAGAGAATGACAGAGAGTGAGACGAGAGTTGGGGCCAGAGATTGGTAGAGAGATGGTTGACAGTTTAGCTAGACACTGGCTGTGGATGAAGAGAGAATGTTTTTATTTTATGTGAAGCCAAAAGTAGGTTTACAGTATCAGTCAGTTTCATCAAAGAGGCGCCACTTCGTGAGGACTAGTCCATATACATCCACTAAGTTTTGAGACCCCATTGCGCATGATTTAAAGCTGATAGAGAAATGAATTAATAATTGAGATTGAGAGAAATTGCAGAAGAGGGTCTCGTAGCTCAACTTAGCAGATGCCTGACCTACGCATTAGTCCAACGCTCTGGTCAGACCTTGGGGACTTACCTAACATTGGATGTGCCATCATTATCATTGCATGTGTGTGTGGTGAGTGTACACATGTGTGTGTGTATGGGTGTGTGGGCACGGACCCATGTGTATATGCATAACGCGCACGCGTGTGCATGTGTGTATGAGTGTGTGTGTGTGTGTGTGTGTGTGTGTGTGTGTGTGTGTGTGTGTGTGTGTGTGTGTGTGTGTGTGTGTGTGTGTGTGTGTGTGTGTGTGTGTGTGTGTTCGCGCATGCCGAAGTGTATATGAATGTGCGCGTGTGATTTGTGAGTTTGTGTGAGCATGCTCCTGCGCGCATGTATCTGCAAGGCATGTTTATATGTATGTGTTTATGTGTGTGCCTTTGTATGTGGGCGTATGCGCATGTGTGTGAGCGTATGCACGTGCGCGCTTGTTTGTGCACGTGTATGTGCTCACAAGTGTGCGAATGTATGTGTGCATGCACGCGCATGTGCATGTGTGTGCGCGTAGGTGTGAGCGCATGCGCGCGCACGTGTGTGCACGTGTATGTGTGTGTGTGTGTGT
>JADBJO010001051.1:495269-500521 GCA_016801955.1 Conus betulinus | reverse complement strand
TGCTGATGTTTGTCGTTCGATCTGTTATGATCATTATTGATGTTCTTGTCACTGGTCTTATCATAAATTCCTTTCGTGTTTATCATTAAAGACTATTGAATGCTCAATCACGACTATTGTTGTTTAGGGCTCTTCATATTATCATTCGTGTCAGTGTTGTTTTATTGCTCTCTTTATCATTACTGATTATTATGATTATAGCTGTTCTTCTCGTGGTTATCGTTGCCATTCTTCTTCTTCCTGTCTTTTTTTTTTTTTTCCTCCTCTTTGAAAAGTAGGGGAGTAGTATTTTGTAGTTAGGTATAGTAGTAATCATAATGATAATGATTATTACCAATATCATCAATCGTGGTCATTGTCGTATCGTCATATACTATTTTTATCATGATTCTTGTCGTTGTCGACGTTGTTGTTGCTTTTACCACCAAAGATTTTTGGAACCTATTGATAACGACTTATAAAAAGGTGGTTTTTTTTTTTGTTTTGTTCGTTTGTTTGTTTTTGCGTCCGCAAGCTGAGATTCCCTACGGACAACTTCCTGTATAGACAGGCAAGGATCAATCCATCTACCAACAAAAAGGAGAGGAGTTTTGTGGTGTATGACCGTTTTTTTTTTTTCATCCCGCCATTAGGCAGCCATACTCCATCTTAGGGAAGGTGCATGCTATGTGTAACATGTCATCCATACCAACGGCCTAACTGGCCTTCTCTTCCCAAAGTGGAGATGGGATTTACGTGTGTGCAAGATGTTTGCGTGCGTTCACACACGGAATCTCGATTTATAGTCTCATTCGAAGGACTGCATGGGGAAATGGGGGGGGGGGGGGGGGGGGGGGAAACCCTGTACCCGAAACGGCCCCCGGCCCAGCAGATTCGCACCCGCAACCCCAAGATTACGAGTCCGGCGCTCTACCACTGAGCTATTCGGCAACCATAAAACAGGTTCATTGTAGGTTTCTGTTCGGAATCAAAAAAATTCAAGTTGAACAATGAGAATAACAAAAGAAACAAAGAACTTGAGAAGTTGTAAGTAGGAGTGTGGGGGGGGGGGGGGGGGGGGGGGGGCTCGAGAGAAGGGAACGAATCATCAAAGGGAGGTAAATCAAATGATAAAACTTATTTTTTTTTTTTTGTTTTAATCCTTACAGGGAGTTTGTTTGTAATACAACTGTTCCACGACAGAAGGGCCTTAAAAGGAGGAAAGGTTGTTTTATGATCGAACTGCTCCATTAAAAAAAAACCAAAAAACTAGTCTTTCAAAAGGATAAGGTTCGTTTATGATAAAAACTGTTCCACAAAAAGAGATGGAGGATTGTTTAGATGCGCGCGCGCGCCTGCGTGCGTGCGTGCGTGCGTGCGTGCGTGCGTGTGTGTGTGTGTGTGTGTGTGTGTGTGTGTGCACGTTTGTGCAAGCGAGCGTGCGTGCGTTTTCGTGTAAAAGGTAGGTCTTTACATACACACATACACACGCGCGCGCGCGCGCGCGCGCGCACGCACACACACACACACGACGGCGAGAGAGAGAGAGAGAGAGGAGAGAGAGGAGAGGAGAGAGAGAGATGAGAGGAGACAGACAGAAGACAGACAAACATAGACAGAGCGACGGACACAGACAAAAGAGAGGTGAAAGATATGGGAGACACTAAGACAATAGAAGAGGAACCCCCCCCCCCCCCCCCCCCCCCACACACACACACACACACACACACACCACTCATGACTCATCTTCTCATGGCGCGCCGACAGTTAAGCTGAGCTTCGTTTTCGTATCTTTTATATTTAACTTTCTTGTCCATCCCACCGTCCCTCCCTCCCCCCCCCCCCACCCCCACCCCCACTCCTCCCTCTCCCCTCTCCCTCCCCCCCCCCCCCCCCCCGCCCTCCATTTCCCCCCTTGTAGCCCCCTTCCACCCATTCCATTGCCCAAACCCCCCTCACACTACCACATCCCCAAATCTCTCTTCAGCTGACCGCCTCATTTGTTTTTCAATCTGTCTTTTTCCATCTATGATGTCACTCAGTCTGAAGGCTAGGTGGGGGGGAACGGTGGAACGGTGGAAAGGGAAGGAGGGGGGGGGGGAGGGGGGGGCAAGGGGTAGGGGGTGGAGGGGGTGAAGAGGGGACGACGAAGATGGTCAGAAGTAGAGGGGGGGGTGGGGGTGGGGGGGGGGGGGGGGTGGGGGTAAGGGAGAGATGAAGGAGGAACAACAGAAACTGGGGAGGAATGGAAAGAGGGAGAAGAATGATCTACGACAGACAGGAGGACAAAGAGTTTGAAAAGTGTGTGTGTTGTGTGTGTGTGTTGTGGGTGTGTGTTGTGTGTGGTGTCTGTGTGTGTGTGTCTGGTGTGTCTGTGTGTGCGGCGTGTCTGTCCACGCACGCGCACGTGTGCATATGTCTGGCATATGTGTGATGTGACAGACTGACAGAGGTGGGGGGAAGCAAACACCGTACCCGGGGAAAAAAAAGACACTGTGTGTGAACAGACGGTCGACAAAACTAAAAGGCCCTGCACATTGGTAAGGTAAGGCTGAACAGACAGATGGGCAGTGGAGGAACAACTTAAGGCCCTGCACATTGGTAAGGTAAGGCTGAACAGACAGATGGGCAGTGGAGGAACAACTTAAGGGCCTGCACATTGGTAAGGTAAGGCTGAACAGACAGATGGGCAGTGGAGGAACAAACTTAAGGCCCTGCACATTGGTAAGGTAAGGCTGAACAGACAGATGGCAGTGGAGGAACAACTTAAGGCCCTGCACATTGGTAAGTAAGGCTGTAAGATGGGCTGAACAGACAGATGGAAGTGTGAGGAACACAGATGGGCAGTGGAGGAACACTAAGGCCCTGCACATTGGTAAGGTAAGGGCTGAACAGACAGATGGGCAGTGGAGGAAACAACTTAAGGCCCTGCACATTGGTAAGGTAAGGCTGAACAGACAGATGGGCAGTGGGAGGAACAACTTAAGGCCCTGCACATTGGTAAGGTAAGGCTGAACAGACAGATGGGCAGTGGAGGAACACAACTTAAGGCCCTGCACATTGGTAAGTAAGGCTGAACAGACAGATGGGCAGTGGAGGAAACAACTTAAGGCCCTGCACATTGGTAAGGTAAGGCTGAACAGACAGATGGACAGTGGAGGAACAACTTAAGGCCCTGCACATTGGTAAGGTAAGGCTGACAGACAGATGGACAGTGGAGGAACAACTTAAGGCCCTGCACATTGGTAAGGTAAGGCTGAACAGACAGATGGGCAGTGGAGGAACAACTTAAGGCCCTGCACATTGGTAAGGTAAGGCTGAACAGACAGATGGGCAGTGGAGGAACAACTTAAGACAGCCCCTGCACATTGGTAAGGTAAGGCTGAACAGACAGATGGACAGTGGAGGAACAACTTAATGCCCTGCACATTGGTTAAGGTAAGGCTGAACAGACAGATGGGCAGTTTAGGAACAACTTAAGGCCTGCACATTGGTAAGTAAGGCTGAACAGACAGATGGGCAGTGGAGGAACAACTTAAGGCCCTGCACATTGGTAAGGTAAGGCTGAACAGACCAGATGGGCAGTGGAGGAACAACTTAAGGCCCTGCACATTGGTAAGGTAAGGCTGAACAGACAGATGGACAGTGGAGGAACAACTTAAGGCCCTGCACATTGGTAAGGTAAGGCTGACAGACAGATGGACAGTGGAGGAACACTTACGTAGGCCCTGCACATTGGTAAGGTAAGGCTGGAACAGACAGATGGGGCAGTGGAGGAACACGAGATGGAATACAGGGAAGATGCTGTTTGTGTGTGCGTGCGTGTGTGTGCGTGGTGCTTCGTGCGTGCGTGTGCGTGTGTGTGTGGTGTGTGTGTGTGTGTGTGTGTTGTGCGTGGTGTGTGTGTGTGTGTGTGTGTATCGCTGTCTCCCTCCCTCCTTCACACAAACACACACACACACACACACATACACGCGCACACACACAGACACACACACACACACACACACACACAACACACCACAAGCTCTAAATGAAGGAGGGAGGGAGGGACAGATACACACCCAAAGTCTCTCTCTCTCTCATCCCTCTCTCGGGCCTCTCTCTCGATCTCTCACACACACACACACACAGCACACCCCACACACACACTGCACACCTCCCCCTCTCCACCCCAGCCTCACCTCATCTAAGCCGGTCTTCTTCGATCGTTGACCGAGTGAGTCACAGCGACCACGCGCAACAGTTCTTTGCTGCAAACTGCCTTCTCTGCAACCAGTTGGGGGGGGGGGGGGGGGGGGGGGGGGGGGGGGGGGGGGGGGGGGTGGGGGGGGCGGGGCTGGAGGCAACTTTTTTTTTTTTTTTTAAACCCGTTCCCTCATTTATACTTCTTTCTTACTCTCTCAGTCTGAACTTCAACTTGTGTGTGTGTGTGTGTGGTGTGTGTGTGTGTGTGTGTGTGTGTGTGTGGTGTGTGCGTGGCGTGCGTGCGTGCGCGCGTTGCATGTTGTGTGTGTGTGTGTGTGTGTGTGTGCGTGCGCGCGCGTGGGCGCAAATAAATACACCAACAGACCATCCAAATTCCATCTCATTAAAATGGGGTTAAAAAAAAAACTTTTCCTCCCACACACACACACACACACAGACGAAAACAACCCAAACCCACAAATAAACCGAACGACAAACAAGACGGCAAATGAAAAGTAGTAATAAATAAAAATTTGGGCGCACACACACACACACACACACACACACACACACACACACAAACCCTCCAGAAATCACCAAATGAAAACTAATAATGCACCCCAAAACAACTACACAAAATGATGTATGAATACACAAGCACACTGATCTCCAAGGTGAAGACAGAAGAAGAATGAACGAACAAACAAAACGAACAACAACAAACATTATATGAACTGAGAGGCAGCAGCAAATACCCGCCCATGATACCGTGGAAGACGGTGGCCTCTCGCACACTTCCATGACCCAAGTCATTACGGTGTCTGCACGCCCACGTCCACATTTAGCCAACGAGCACGAACAATCCTCAATCCCCACCGCCACCCCCTCACCCTCACATCCTCCTCCCTCTCACCGCTCTTCCGTCTCTTCTCTAAACCGACCCACCCCCCCCCCCTCCCCCCAACTACAATTTGCCATCAGACGACGCAGCTGTTCTTCTCTCTTTCACTGCCACAAAAAAACAAAGAAAAATCACAAATACAGCTCTGGATTGAGAAGTCTGGGGGGGCGAGAAGAGAGAGAGA
>JADBJO010001051.1:485000-490179 GCA_016801955.1 Conus betulinus | reverse complement strand
AGAGAGGAGAGGAGAGAGAGATGAGAGAGTGGAGGGAAGGCCTCCCCACTCAAAAGCCATTACTGCTCAAAAAATAAAATAAATGAGAGAGAGAGAGAGGGGAGATGGACGAAGGGAGAGAGGATGAGAGGAGAGCGAGAGAGCGCGAGAGATTTAACGGGGGCTCGAAACTCAATAATTGTTGAGAGGCAAAAAACGGGAGAGGCCCCGGAACCCGCGATATTTCAGTCACAGATCTCTATGACTGCACATAGAATGCCTCGCTCAACATCACATCACAAAACGACCCGTCAGATAAACGACGTCTTGAAAAAAAAAAAAAAAAAAAAAAAAAAAAAAAAAAAACGAAAGAAAGAAAGAAAAACGGACTAGCTGCCCAAAAGGACGGGCTATTGGCGTTTCATAACGATACCCCCTCAACGTGTTTGCTCCTTATCTTTCCACTCTAAAGTCACCGACATAAAGTATCGATCGCCCCCCCCCCCCCCCCCCCCCCCCCCCCCCCCCCCACCCAAAAAAAGAAAAAAAAAAAAAAAAAAAAAAAGTTAGAAAAAAAAGAAAAAAAAACGAGAGAGAGAGAGAGAGAGAGAGAGAGAGAGAGAGAGAGAGAGAGAGGAAGAAGAAGAAGAAGAAAAGAAGAAGAAGAAAGAAGGGAAAAAAAAGGAGAAAAAAGAACTTCCAGTCCAACAACTTTTGGAGATTATTCAAAAAAAAAAAAAAAAAAAAAAAAAAAAAAAAAAATCACGTACAACGACCAACATCTCCATCATTTGAGCTGGAAGCTTTCTTTTTCTTTTTCTTTTTTTTTCTTTTTTTTTTTTTTCCTTCCTCTCTCCCCTGGGTTTTTCCAGGTTTTTCCCCTTCCTACTCACTGACGCAATCGATGCCGAGCCCGACGGTTTGGCACAAGATAACGGGCATCTCCGACATACAGACTGTTGCTATCTCTCTCTCTCTCTCTCTCTCTCTCTCTCTCTCTCTCTCTCTCTCTCTCTCTCTCTCTCTCTCTCTGTCAGATGCACACACACACACACTGCACTAATGCCCGTGCGCGCACACACACACACAGCTTTGTAAAGGCATTGTGTCGACGGCTTAGCTATAAAAACAAAAAATAAACTATCCACCTCTCTCTCTCTCTCTCTCTCTCTCTGTATGGTACCCCAGTTTGCTCACCGACAAAGCTGAACATCTCCTCGTTAAAATGATGTTAGTTGATTCAGCCCACTTTTATGTGGCTCTTTACGATAGAACAAAAAAAAGAAAACGAACGAAGAAAAAAAAAAAACAAAAAAACATTCAACGTTCAATAAATGAACACTACTCAGAGGAAACGGCATTCCTTGGAGGAGGAGGAGGAGGAGGAGGAGGATATGGAGGGACGGAGGGGAGGGAGGGAGAGAGAGAGAGAGAGAGAAAGAGACAGACAGAGAGAGAGAGGGAGAGAGAGAGAGAGAGAGGTTGGGGATAGGGTGGGTCATACACAACAATTCTAATCTTGTGCATGCGCCCGCGCGCGCAAACACACAGAGAGAGAGAGAGAGAGAGAGAGAGAGAGGAGAGAGAGGAGAGAGAGAGAGACGGGACGCAGACATTCATCATCTCTTCCTCCTCCTCCTCCTCCTCCTCCTCCTGCCGTAGCGCACAGTGACGAGCGGCCATCATTAAATTATTATCATCCACCCCACAATTTTGCCGGCACCAGTGGAAACCGGCCGCACACAAACCGGCAGACTACTACTACTACTTATTACACGTTTCTGGCAAGCTGAATCACAACCCCACCACTGCTATCAACACCCTCAATGGACTGCCTCCCCACATCCCCCCCCCCCCCCCCCATCCCTTCACATGCACAAAAAAAAGGCAAGGGCATGGGGAAAAAAGTGTTGGAGGGGGGGGGGGGGGGGGGGGGGGGGGGGGGGGGGGGAGAGAGATAGCGGCCCGCTGCACAGTCAATGGCACAAGCTGCACATCCATTCATCTTCTCTTCCTTACCCCCCCCCCCCCATCCACCGCCCCCCAAATCTTCTCAACCCTCACACAATCCCGCCCCCCACCCCCATCCCCCACTGCACCTAGCGTAATACACAGCGATAAAATGCCAAAACACACACACACCACACACACACACGCACACACACACACACACGCACACGCATGCACACACACACACATACACAAACTCGTAACTTGCAAACATTTCACCATAATTATGACAAAAACGGGGGGGGAAAAAAAGAAAGAAAGTCCCTCCACCTTTCAACCCTCCAAACGGAGAACCACAGAAATCAAGACAGTGTTTGGCATTTCAAATCCACTTACACACACACACACACACACACACACACACACACACACACACACACACTAAACTGTCTACACATACCTTCGTCCCTTTGCACTTTTCACCAAATGGAGGGGGAAAAAAAAAAAAAAAAGAAAAAAAAAACAAAAAAAAAAAACGCACAGCTGCCCCTTCATGGCGTTAGAGTTCGACGTTGGTCCGCGTGGTCAAGATGAGGCGAGGAAGAAGAGGTTTTGGCGTTCAAGCCTGCCTGCCGGAACACGACTGCCCCGCTGACCAACAGGATGGGGGGTGGGGGGGGGTATACTACGGTCTGTCTGTCTGACCCCACCCCCCCCCCCCCCCCCTACACACACACACATCCTTCCACTCCAGCTCCTGGTCGCACAGCAGACAGACGGAAAGAAAGAAGTCGCCGTGTGCCCGCTTCCACTGGCTTCTCCCACAAAGTCAACGACGGCCACCAACCACCACCACCACCACCACCACCACCACTTTCACCACCACCATCACCATCACCAACCACTACTAACGACGACTACCACTTCCACTACCACCGCTACCACCACGACTGCTACTAGTACTATCACCACTACTACCACCACGACTGACGAGACTACCATCGCTACTTGCTGCCCCTGCACACAGCTAGGAGAGAGAGAGAGAGAGAGAGGGAGAGAGAGAGAGAGAGAGAGAGAGAGAGAGAGAAGGAGAAAAAAAGCCGACGACCTCCCCCCCCCCCCCCCACTCCTTCCTTCCTTCCTCTCTCTTCCCTACATCCTTCCACTGTTCCCTCCCAAGAGCTTTCCCACCACCACCCCACCCCCACCCCCTCCCTCTACCAACACCCCCACCCACGTTCATCCACCCCATTCCCTCCTTATTTCCAGTCTACGAGAAGAAATCGATCGCAGACGTCGGAGAAGAAAAATAGGCGGGGGGGGGGGGGGGGGGGGGGGGGGGGGGGGGGGGGGAGAGACACACACAGGAGAGGTGGGAGGAGGAGGATGGCGGAGAGACAGCTAAGGGGGGGGGGGGGGGGAGGAAGGATTTAAAAAAAAAAAAAAAAAGGCGGAGAGAGGGGAGTGTGAGTGAGAGGGAGGGGGGGGGGTGGGGTGAGGGTGAGGAGCGAAGAAAAGAAGAAGAAGAAGAAAAAAAAAAACGTGACTGAAGTAGTACTGTTGCGCCTTACTCATTGGTGGAGCGAGTCACGTGATGAGGACTATGAGACTAAAAAAAGGGAAGGTGGAGGTGGCTGGCAGGAGGAGGGGGTGGTGTGGGGGGGGGGGGGGGGGGGACGGGCGAGAGGGGGAGGATGGAGCGCTGCTGAGAGAGAGAGAGAGAGAGAGAGAGGGGAACCAATGAGTTGTAGGCTGACACCCTCGCCGGCGCGTACTGGCGGGGTCTGGCATTACTAATGACCCAACCGACTCTCGCCCAACGCCTCGCCCCCACACCCCCCGACCCGTCCTCCCTGACCCAAGGCAATTTACAGGACTGACCAACCAGGCTGATGAGTTCTGGCACTGACCGAAACGACGACCGACGCCGCCATGGAGCGGACGGACTGACTGACTGACTGACCGACTGACTGACCACTCCGGTGGCTGTGACCCAAGACCGTTCTGGGGACGGACGGACGTACTCTGTAACTGACCAAGGCAATTCATGCTACGGACTGACGTACTTCCACGACTACAAACATTAATTTAACACACTGACGTACTCTCTGACTGACCAAGGCAATTCATGCTACGGACTGACGTACTTCCATGACTACAAACATTAATTTAATACACTGACGTACTCTGTAACTGACCAAGGCAATTCATGCTACGGACTGACGTACTTCCATGACGACATACATTAATTTAACACACTGACGTACTCTGTGACTGACCAAAGCAATTCATGCTACGGACTGACGTACTCCTTTGAACAGGAGCATCAGTGTGACGGGCGGACGTACTCTATAACTGACCAAGGCAATTCATGCTACGGTCTAACGTACTTCCATGACGACATACATTAATTTAACACACTGACGTACTCTGTGACTGACCAAAGCAATTCATGCTACGGATTGACGTACTCCATGACTGACCAAGGCAATTCATGCTACGGATTGACATACTCCATGACTGACAGAGACAATTCATGCTACAATTCATACTCCGATTGACGTACTACGGATTGACATACTCCATGACTGACCAAGGCAATTCATGCTACGGATTGACATACTCCATGACTGACCAAGGCAAACCATGCTACGGATTGACATACTCCATGACTGACCAACGCAATCCATACTACGGACTGACGCACTCCATGACCGACTAAGACTATTCGAACTGCGGACTTACGTACTCCATGACTGACCAAGGCAATTCATACTACTGTTGACGTACTCCATGACTGACTGAGGCAATTCAAGACACGATTTGACATACTCCATGGCTGACCAAGGCAATTTATGCTATGGATTGACATACTCCATGACTGACCAAGGCAATTCATGCTACGGATTGACCTCCCTCAAGACCACCGGCCAAGGCAATTCATACTACTGCTGACGTACTCCTGACTGACTAAGGCAATTCATGCCACGATTTGGCATACTCCATGGCTGACCAAGGCAATTCATGCTACGGATTGACCTACTCCATGACTGGCTCAGAAAAATTTCATACTACTGCTGACGTACTCCTTGACTGCAACTAAGGCAATTCCATGCCACGATTTGACATATTCCATGGCTGACCAAGGCAATTCATGCCACGATCTGACATACTCCATGGCTGACTAAGGCAATCATGCCACGATTTGACATACTCCATGGCTAACTAAGGCAATTCATACCACGATTTG
>JADBJO010001051.1:475000-477500 GCA_016801955.1 Conus betulinus | reverse complement strand
ACACCGATCCACCGTACGTACGGTTTTGTACCAGAGTTTTCAGGGCTTTGTGCCTAGGCCACATTCGATCTTACCACCAAAGTTTGTCAAAATCGATTCTATAGATATTACATAATTCTACCCAATACAAAAACAAAAAAACCGGACAAATAGAAAAATGAGAGAGAGAGAGAGAGAGAGAGAGAGAGAGAGAGAGAGAGAGAAAGAGAGACGCAGGTGAGAAGACATCGTCCCTGGCGAACCCCCACCCACCCCCCCCCCCCCCCCCCCCCCCCCCCCCCCCCCCCGCCCCCGCACAGCGGCGTGACGGGTCACAAGGAGGGGGAGGTCACTGATCGATCTCAGCAGCCTCTTCACACTCTCACCCACCCATCTTCCCACCCTCGCTCCCTCCCCCTCCCCCCTCCCTCCCCTCCCTGCTACTGGGCGCGGGCATTGTGACGTAGGGCCGGCACGCCACCACTCCTCGGGACCAGCCTGCGCCGTGGTCTTCACTGCAAGTCAAGTTGGGAATCAGTTGCTCATATCATATACCCCACTCACCCCCTCCCCGCCCCCCCCCCCCCCCCCCCCCACCCCCACCCATCCCCTCCCCAACCGTACGTCACTTACCTCGCTCAACACCCCCCTTACCCCTCCCGTTCTAACTTGCTACTATCCTACCTCCTCCTCCTCCCTCCCAACTATTTCACCTCCCATCTCCACCCCCACTTTCTCTCTCTGTGTGTGTGTGTGTGTGTGTGGTCCTGCTTGCCAAGACAAGAGACCACTCTGCTCACGTTACACTCACTTCACGCTCATCTCCCTTCTTTCTCTTGCTTGTCACATGGGTGACCCGTCGCGAGAAAGACCCCCTCCCACCCCTCCCAGCCTGACCAACCCCTACAACCTTCAATCCCCTCTCTCTCTCTCTCTCTCCACCATCGTTCCTTCCCTATCTCTGTCTCTTGTGTGCGTGTGTGAGCACTCGCGGGCATACACACACACACACACATACGCACACGCACGCCTGTTACTTTCTGGTTTGACGTCCATTGGAACTTTGAGGACGACCGTTTCCAGAAGAGAGGGGGAGTTTGGGGACCACATACCGATAGTAATTTGATGCGCCTACACCACCACTTCCATTGCAACAGTAGGGGCGGTCAACACTGGGCCATTTTCATGTTGGCCGCCAGCAGGACTGGAACTCAGCGCCTGACTCCCATGCAACATGGTGCTCTCGACCACTGAGCCCTCCCGCCCCCGCGCGCGCACACATGCAACACACACACACACACACACACACACACACACACACACACAGCTTCCCATCTCCCTCTATTCTGCCCGCCATAATACGACTCAGTGTCCACACCGTCAATGACAATCAAGTCTACCAAAGTCCGCCACACAAGTCCATGTGATGACCTGTCCATCAACTTGAACTGACCGAAGGCATAGGAGATGGAAATGTGTGTGTGTGTGTGTGTGTGTGTGTGCGCGCGCACGAGTAGAGTTTTGTGTGTACGACCGTTTTTTCATCCCGCCATTAAGCAGCCATACTCCATCTTCGGGGAAGGTGCATGCTATGTGTAACGTGTCATCCATACCAACGGCCAAACTGGCCTTCTCTTCCGAAAGTTGGTGATGGGATTTTTTACGTGTGCGCAAGATGTAACGCGTGCGTTCACATACGGAACCTCAACTTAAAGTCTCATTCGAAGGACTGTATGGGAAATGGAGTCAGAACCAATGGTACACTCTGAGGGAAAAATCCCCCTGCACCCCTGCACCGAAACGAGCCAGCGGAGATTCGAACCCGCCACCCCAGGATCACCAAGATTACGAGTCCGGCGCTCTACCACTGAGCTATTCCGGCAACCCTTCCGTCCCTTTAGAATCCAGATCATTTACATTACAAACACCGTAAACGTGCAAACATCTTTCTACAAGTCACACACACAGCCATCTGCTCTAGTGGCACACCGACATTATTTGTTTCTCTCGCACAACTAAATAGAAACGTTTTCTAACGGCAGTCAACTAGTGATAAAAATTCATACTCTCGTAGTCAACAAACACACAACCTCACGATCGTGCTTCTTTTCCCCCCCAAAGGAGAGGGAGGAGAAAGACTAAGGGCGACAACTATTCTCCAACCCACGCAAAGACGAGACCGATCGACGCTATTGAACAGCCAGCCAGCCGTGTGTGAGTGACGAGGGGAGAGAGAGAGAGAGAGAGAGAGAGAGACGGTAACAACACCAGCAGCACCTCTGGAGATGGACCGTTAAATTAGGAAGGCGAGGTACTCACACTCGCAGTGAAAGGACTCTTTTGGTCGGACCGTGAAGTCCGTGTCACCATGACAGTCCCGTCTTTCGGGCCGAGTGCTTTGGAGTCTGAACAATGGTGTATTTCAAAAAAAAAAAAAAAAAAAAACACACACACCGGAACGCGACCGGATGAGCGGGTGCCCCGCCCAGTGGTTGACTTCCGAAACACTCGCACGGCAACT
>JADBJO010001051.1:462500-467500 GCA_016801955.1 Conus betulinus | reverse complement strand
CTCTCTCTTCCGCACCCCCCCCCCCCTACCTTCCCAACACACACACACACACATAGAGGAAAAAGTGAGGAGAGAGAGAGAGAGAGAGAGAGAGAGAGCTCAGAGAAAGATCGTTAGCGACCGTGGCCGTGTCGTCGTTACAAGCCCCCGCCAGCCCAACGACAAGTGCAGCGCGCTGCACAGCACAGCACACAGCAGCACGCCGCCCTGAGAGCGTGTGCGTGTTGGGTGATGTCAAGCGCAAGGCTTGCACCGTTCTTGCCTGCACATTTTCCTGTCTGCTGCATTAACCTCCACCCCCCCCCCCCCCCCCCCCCCCCCCCCCCCCCCCCCCCCCCCCCCCCCCCCGTGTCTTCTCTTCCTCCTCCTCCTCTCCCTCCACTCCCCATTTCGTCTTTTCAATCTCCTTACGCTCTCTCTCTCCCCTCTTTTCTCTCCTCCACCCCACCATCCCTTTCTCAACGCCACCACCACCACCACCACCACCACCACACGCCATGTTCCGAAGCTTAGCGCTTTTTTTTTTTTTTTTAACACTCAAGACATCCTCTCTTAGTTGGCCCGACTACGCTCAGTTTGGCGGCCCCTTCCACCCCTTCCCCCAAACACAGATGCAGCCCTCCCCTACCTCTCCCAACCCCCCTCCCCACCCCCCACACGCACACACACACACACACACACATGCTGATACACCACAGCCTGTGCCTGTTTAGCCGTCGAAGAACAACATCAACGCCACCACCATTACCACTCTAAGAAGGCCAAATAGGATTTTGCCGTGTGACACAACTTGCTGGGGCACGGCTTGCTTGTCGGTGTGCATTCGCTTCCTGTGTGCGCCTGCCTGCCTGCCTGCCTGCCTGCCTGCTCTCTCCCGTAGTGTATGTGTCTGTGTGTGTGTGTGTGTCTTTGTGCGTGCACACGCGCGCACGTGCGTGCGCGTGTGTGTTTGTGTGTGCGTGTTCGGCGTGTGCGCGCGCTACTGTGTGCACCGGCGTGGTGTGTTTTTTTTTTTTTTTTTTTTTTTTTTTTCTTGTGGTTTGTGGCAGTGGGTCAGTGTCGGCGGGGCCTATGCAGGCCTAGGTCCTGCCCGTCAGTGCATGCGGCCATGGTCGTCGACTTCAGCGACGGTTTATGATCCCCCCCCCCCCCCCCCCCCCCCCCCCCCCCCCCCTCTCAGTTCACCGCGTGTCGTGTCGGCGGAGCGAATCTGGTCGGAACGTCCCCACCCCTACCCCCATCCCCCTCCGCCTCGCCCTTTCCGTCTCCCCTGTGTCTGTTCCCAGGCCGTCCGCTACGAATAGAACGTCATTTTAGCCCCCCACCCCCCCACCCCCCCCCCCCCCACCCCCCCCCACCTAGGTTCTGAGCGGTTTTCACTCAAAAGTCTCTCTCCCTGCCGTCTTCCCAGCTCAACGATTCTTTCAACATAGCTGTTAACACTAAGCGAAAACGTCTGTCTGGCCTCGACTCTTCATCTCCAACAACAGCGCAGCAGTTCTCTCTCTCTCTCTCTCTCTCTCTCTCTCTCTCTCTCTCCTCTTTGCGAAGGGCAAATCGCGCAGTCTCCCTCTCTCATCTACAAACCGCAAAGACGGCTGTCGATCTCGTAAAATGTCTGTCTCCATCTCTTCTTCAAACAGCGAAGGCCGCTGTCTCTCTATCTCATATACAACATCTCTCTCCACCACCACTTTTTTTTTTTTTTTTTTTTTCAACCAGCAGAGACAGCTGTCTCTCTCTCTCGTCTCCAAAGACTGTCTGTCTTCTTCCTCTCCACCTCTGAACCGAAGATGTCTGTCTCCCCACTCAACCCACCAGCCAAAATATCCAATTTCCTCTCATCTCTAAACGGTCAAGATGGCTGCCTTCCCTTTCATCTCCAAACAGCACACAGAGCTGTCCACCTTTCATCTCCAAACAGCCGAAGAGCTGCCGATCTCCAAACAGAGCTGTCCACCTTTCATCTCCAAACAGCAGGAAGTGCTGTCCACCTTTCATCTCCAAACAGCAGACAGAGCTGCTGTCTACCTTTCATCTCCCAAACAGCAGACAGAGCTGTCCACCTTTCAAACCAAACAGCAGACAGTGCTGTCTACCTTCCACCTTTCATCTCCAAACAGCAGATAGAGCTGTCCATCTTTCATCTCTAAACAGCAAACAGAGGACCACCTGTCTCATCTAGACAGTGCTGTCTCCCTCTGATCTCCAAAAAGTGGACAGCTGAGACAGCTTCGTGTCTCTCTCAAACTCAAACCTCGACAGCAACAAGACGTCGTCAGTATCTCAGACTTCTCCAGTCACAGACGTAGACAATACACTCTCTCTCTCTCTCTCTCTCTCTCTCTCTCTCTCTCTCTCACAGTCACAGTCTTAAGATCCACCCCTGTTCTTCGATCATCAGATAGCGAAGCGACGGCATCGCCGCTGCAACGACGACGGTTGACATGGATCTCCGAACAAGGTGCAATGACTATCCCTCAAATACCGAGCCACAAGTCTAGTCCTCCAACCAAACAAACCACCCCCCCCCCCCCCCCCACCACCACACCCACACACACACACACACACACACACACCTGCAACCCCCCTCCCCGTTCCCCCCCCTCCCCTCCAGTCACGGAAGAGCGTGGCAACGGGAAACAGACGGGGAAACAAACAAACAAACAAAAAGTGATGAGCGGCTCGGAGAACTCAAACCACCACCGACCGACTGCTCAACCGATGGCGATGTTTTGACGGGGTGGGGGGAACGGGGAGCGAGGGAGACTGAAACGCGGGGAGGTGAGGAGAGGCTGGGGAGGAGAAGCAGAAGGAAGAGGAGGAGGTTGACCCAGCTTTCAGCGGGTCAGGTCGCCCTCTCCCTGTGTGTGTGTGTGTGTGTCTCTCTCCTTTTGCCTTGTCTATCGACCAAGCAGGCGGACGGACGGTTGTGGGGCGCGGGGTGTGGGGGGGGGGGGGGCCACCTCGCCAAGCATCGATACAACCTCGTCACCGGGCTATTCTGGGAGGGGGAGGAGGTGGAGGGAGGGGAGGAGGGCAAGCACAGCTCTTGGGGGTCTCTCTTCTCTCATGGCAGCAGCAGCAGCAACCCATCTCATCCTAACAACACTACTGGCCTTGTTTTTCACGTGCGCTCTCTCTCTCTCTCTCTCTCTCTCTCTCTGTCTCTCTCTCCCCCCCCCCCCCCCCAATCCTTCCCTCCCTTCTCTTCTTCCCCCTCGTCCTGCTTAGTAAGCGCCACTGAGAGAAGCGGAATCACACGACGCTCTGTTTCTTCATCAACTACACCTCCTTCTCTCAAGCTGTGTCAACCCCGGCTTCGGGAGGGGGTGTGGTGTTCGTTTAGATCGTCGTCGTTCAGGACGTCGTCGTCGTCGTCGTCGTTCGGCTCGGCTCCTCAGAGTCTTGGATGAGTGTGTTGTGGGTTCGGTGAAAATAGGCATGGAGACGTGACGGCTCACCTCCTCCTCCTCCTCCTCCTCCACGCACGAATCTGCTAAAACTGCTGTTTTGATTGTGGTCGGTGGACGACACGTGTAGTGAGATGTGCCTTTTTTTTTTTTTTTTTTGGTCTTGAGGGTTTGCTTATTTTCTTCTCTTCCTCCAAAAGTTTGTTTCTTTTGGTTTTTCTTTTCATTTCTTTTCTTCTTTCTTGTTTGTGGGGCAAAGAGGGTGGGAAGAAAGAGGGGTGGGGATGGTCCAAAGTTCTTAGCCCTATTCGTCACATGGGCGACACATGAGCGTTTTTAAAACTTCACATCTTCGTGTTATAAATACATTTATACACATTCATCTCGTTATAGAAGACTACTTTTTGTCTTCTTTTTCATATATATCAGCGTCCACATAATTTCATTACTTGTTGTCTTTTTCATCGTTATCCCCCCCCCCCCCCCCCCCCCCCCCCCCCCCCCCCCCCCCCCCCCCCTTCCATAACTCAACAGTGTTCATCACAGATGGCGTGTGGACAATGTTCACCTCCTCCACCGTCCTCGTCAAAAACAACAGATTCGTTTGTCGTCGTCCTCAAAACCCTTCGTGAGGACCAGGGCCACACGTCTGGGTCGTTTCACTCACGTAGTGTTACGTAGGTGATCAGCGACAGTGCGGCTGATCAGTGTCTCCATCGGCGCTCTAACGTCATCAGCAGACGATTGGCTTGCATCAGGGGATCAAGCCTCATCGGTGGATCAAGTCTCATCGGTGATCAAGCCTCATCGAAGTGCCACCTTCTCAGCCGAAGGGAATCACCGTCTTCAGGATATACACACAGCAGTCAACCAAACGACATCACCGTCTCGAGGATATATACACACAGCAGCTGTGTGCGTGCGTGTGTGTGTGTGTGTGTCCCAGGCTGTGAAGAGACGTGGACACACCTTTGCCCTCCTCAACACCTTGCTCCTCTGGGTGGCTGAGCCCCTTTCCTCCCTGACTGTGCATGATGCAGCACTGTAGGACAGACACGCTGAGAACGACACTGGATAAAGGCAGGTTCTCTCTCTCTCTCCCTCTCTTTCTTCTCTCTCTCTCTCTCTCTCTCTCTCTGAGGAAATCGTCGGCGTTAACTCACTTCAATGATTCCTGGCTTCATTCTCATTTTTCACTGCTCTGCGTTGTGTTTGAGGTCATACGTCCCCTCCCCCCACCCCCCCACCCCCCTCTTGCACCGCACATACGCTAAGCCTCCTCCCCCCCCTCCCCCTTTTGCCTATTTTGCTGAATCTTGCTCTCTACCTATTATTCCTACAAAAAGTTTAACAGGTGTTGGCAGAACTCACTGAGCGACTGGCTCGCAAAACAACTTCCATTACCGGTGACCAAGTACCATCAAACACAACACTACCTATATATTAGAATGAAACCATCACGAACAAAACGTACGTAACGAGCAAGTCACGTACTTGCTGTTACTGCAGGCGTCACACTGTTTTATTATTAAGCCTGGCTGCTGAGCATTACCACAACTATGTCAATCTGCGTAAACCGTACACAGG